>JASVER010000004.1:16799290-17115463 GCA_030449065.1 Oceanodroma leucorhoa | reverse complement strand
ACCCTGAGTCAGCGGTCTGTCACTTTTTTGATGAAATGCTGTCCTTTTGGTGAAAAAACGAAGCGAGAAAGCTTTACACCAATCATAACAAAGGTATGTATGACTAGAGTCATTCAAGCTCCACCCAAAAGATAAAAAATAATATGAAATTAGCTTGTGTGAGAGAGAATGTTAGGGAAGACATCATTGCCATGTACTACTCTAACTTCTGGGATCAGTCGACGGGCTGAGCCTCTCTTCCCCCCCATCGGGACGTCTTTGGGTAAGATTTCGAACACTTGGTTATACCAAGTGCCTTCCTAGGAAACTTAGAAACCTCTATATAAAGTCGCTTTACATCTTTTAATGCATTTGTAGCCAAGTAATTTATACTCATACTTTGGCATTTGCACGTGCTTTGTAGGCAGTAATTTTATCACCGGCAATCCAAAGAACCTGTGTATCTGTTGCTTTAATAAATTGCACTGTTCATTAATCTAGCCCTGATAGTTCTCATTGAACGCGACCAAAGTGTGGCCGTGGTAGTTCATTGAACGCGACTAGACTAAACAAGTGTATTACGTTATTTGTGCATCCGTGATCGTGATAGTTCAGTGTACTGAACGCGACCGGACTTATAACGAAACTTGGGCTACTTTAGCCTTTAACGCAACACAGAGAAGTGATTTAATTAGGCATCAAAATTATCATAAGTTCTAACCAGCTGGTTTAGGAAAAATAGAACTTGTCAAAAAAACCCGATGCTGTTTTCATTCTTTTCTGAGAATGCATGTTCGATTCCTAAACATAACTGTCTAGATATAATACAGATGAATTTTGTATGGGCTTTTGATTTAATGTTGCTTCTCATTCTGTAAAGTACAAGATGGAGGACTACCTTAAACAGTTTTCAGTTATTGAACAATGAGATTCTGAGTAAACTCAAAAAATTCTTCAGGCCTTGATACTTGGTCCAGCCTTATTTAATGTTCCTCATATAAGTCAGAAGTATATCTGCTGGAAAATACTACAGTATATATATCTATGGATAAAAGGTAATACTATGGTCACACATAGCAAGATCAATGATTAGTCCCTGCTGGAGAATGTACCCAATATGTAGAGAAGATTGAAAAAGAGTGAGTTATTCTTGGTTGATCCATACTGTGGAATACACGTTGTATTTCAGAAAATTTTTATATGCTGTTACATGTTGTTGATAAGTACATTCTGGAATCAGGACCTAAGAACTTTGTCTCAGGCCACATGGCGAATCTGTAGAAAAACCTTTCAAATTTTCTAAAAATTGCCTTTTCTTATTTTTAAAAAACATTTATTTTTAAACTTTAACAAGGGAATTAAATTTGCAAGAATGCTTTCCCCTAACACTTTTGATATATTTTTAATTTAGGTTGTTTAATCTTCTCTTGATTTTTTTAGAAGGCTCTATAAGCTGCTGTATATGTATTTATTCAACATCCGTTTCCAACTAGTATAGTAGACTAAATATAAAATTACGATGCCAGCATTTTATTTATTTTTTAGAAGTGTGGTTATTATGTGACCACACTATTGCTCCTTCTTACTGTCTCACTAGTATCAGAAGACGCCCTTTCACTCTCTTCTTTTCCTTCCCAGATACCCTTCCCTCAATCTGCGTTCCCCTAGCCTCACTTCCATCTGAGTGATGCACATCTTTTCCTTGTGCTACATCTGGCCACTGTCTGACCTGCCTGGATCAATTCACCTCAGTAACTGAGCAAAAACCAAACCCAAATCAAATAAATTTCTGACAAATGAGTCAAATGAATTGGTTCATTATGCAGCCAGATGAAGACCAGGGCAAGAACATGTAACCAAAGTCATAAAAGAGAGAGCAAGAAAAGGAGTGGAGGGAGTAGGATTCCCCACCTTGGTGACAATGAGCCACTAGGTCAGTTCATCCACAGCATCTGATTGCACCATTAGGAAATGTATGCATTTGGTGTTCTTGTGTGTGTGCCCTCTGAATCTTCATCTAAGCCAACCTCCGTTGACTTTTTCTTTTCTTTTGCTATCATTTTTCCCATTTATTCATATCTTGAAAGTAGAATGTGTTTGCAGTGGTGCAGTCAGATAAGCACCTGTATGAACAAGCAAAAGAGATGGTAAAGAAGTCCAAGCCTACTGATCAGACTATGGCTTTAAATAATCAGGCTAAGGTTTTCAAAAGTAACTAATTGATTATATGTGCATTTTTCCTTGGAAACTAATATCACACTTTTTCTAGTATCATGTTATAGAGCAACCAAACTCTCAAAATTGTTAATCTGTTCATGTTTTCCCCAGAACATCTCCAGCTTCCTAGCAACTTTCGAAAATCTCATCCATGATGCACTCCACTAAATAGTCATTTGATACCACTTTCTATGTACAAGCTTATTCATTGGCTTCAGCCTCTTCTAGAAAGACCACCTGTGGGGGAATGCACGACTGAGTCCCTGTGACTATTCACAGACACTCGTTGCCTTTAAGATAGATTCACATGCTCCAGGGTTTGCTCCTGTTTTAGAAATAGTACTTAGATATTAAAAGAATAGCTTAAACATATGAATAACTTTCCACTTACAATTTATCCATGGATATAACAGTTGTGGAAGCTACAGAATTTTATGTCATTGTGTACTGTGATACATTATACTAAATAAAATGACTAAAATTCCAACATTCTGAGAAGAAAGATTTTTTTTGCAATTAGGAGGTCTTTAAAAGATAATCACTGAAAATTAAAATTCTGTTTTGACTTTCATCCTGGGTCATCTCCAGGAATAGGTTTAAAAGAATACCTAAAATGAGAATGTCATCACTGAGCTTCTTTTCACTCTATGTAAATTCTGACTAAGAGATTGCTAAATGCTGAGATATGAATTGCATTTTATACCTTCAAAAAGTTTTACAACAGCAGAAGAAGAGATAAATGAGTAATCCACACTCTAGTAGTGGTCAACTCTACTTGCTTCAAGCAAGCATATAGGTTCACATAATTGACATTCAGTCTACACTAAATTAATTTACTGGGAATGGGCATTTTCTGAAATCTTACTGATTGCAAGATGGCCAAGGAATTGAAACCTAAACAAAAACATTCCATTGGATGGAATGCTATTGCTTTGTATAGGAAGGACTTGAGAAATAATTGTATAACTTTACAGCTATGAAGGTTAAATAATTTTATCTGATAGCAAACATAGGAGATTCCAACATTATCTTCCTCATTTGACATCTCTCATAAGAAACTAAATTTTTGATAGGGTAAATGGGGGCTAATGAAGTGACATGAGGAGTATCTAGGTGCACCTATCACTAGTAGTTAGAATAATATACGCCCTTACATTGTTTGAGGCAGTCTTAACCATGTGAGCACAGCTTTCCACTTTTGTAAGGAACTGTTCTCTCTCTGTAATATGCTTTAGATGTGTTTTGTTTCTACATTGTAAGATTATTCTTAGACCTAGAAAGATTATATACTGTTTTCTTCTCTTTTCAGTAATTTAGGATTCATCATAAAGTGAATGCCTTTTTGAGAGTGAAATTAGGGGAAAAGGAGTTTGGGCAAGGTGCTTGTTATGCCATATAAATATGGGATAAGAAGCTGGGATCATGTAACCCAGAATTTACAAGCAAAAGACAGCAGATAAACAAATACAGACAAGGAGAACACAGGGAAAAAAGTCTCATCAACGAGTTTCCTAACACTGTCCCCAAGGCCAGAATTATTTGTGTTCCACTCTAATAAACCAAAAACTTAACCAATGTGTTAATGTGACAGAAGGCATGCTTGTATTATTTGCCTGCAAGTGAAGGAGTTTGCAAGCACAGAAGAGATTTGTAGCATGGGATTTCTGTAAGATGTTCCACGCTGCAAGAGTAAGAAAGAGGAAAAATTATCTTGAGGGTGAGCCAGCACTATAATGAATGTGTATCTTGCACTTTATCAAGCCAGCTGTTAAAATAAAAAATGATAATAAAAGATAATTTAAGGAATATTTGTCAGTTATCCATTTCATAATTCATTAATATTAATTTTTACTACAGAAACATATAAGAATCCCTGACACAGATTAGGTCTCCACTGTGTATTCACTGTGAGATACTGTCTCAGACCCACAGAATTTTCTCTCTAAAACCACACAGGGTAGAGAATGAAACAGATAATTTGGCTTGCCTGCAAGTAAATCAGCAGCAGAGAAGAGGGCAGGACTGGAATTTAGGGTGATATCCAGTGGAATATGATGCTTCTTGTGCTGTTTTGAAGGTATAACCCATCTTTAATCCCCATTCTGTTTCTGTTCTTTACCGACTGAGATTCTCTCAGGTGGTGACAATTATTTTCATGGGTGTAGAGCATGATAATGTGCCAGTCTGGTTTTGTGGCTCTRCTATACATGGTTGTCATAAGTAGCTATCAGGATTGATTATGTGATAAATATAAATAATTGACTCTTCACAGGACTTGGTCATTCTTATTTTAGAATATTGTTGGGCAATGATGCAAACATCAATGTGTGAGACAGGAAATGGCAATCATTGACAAGAAGAGAAACAAATCCCTTTCGAGGATGCCATATCAATGGTCTTCAATCCAATTCAGGAAACAGAAGTCATCCTCTTCCATGTTTTTGTCAAAATGCATTCTGAGATGAGAAAGTAAAAACTAACAAAATCTTCTAACCTCTTTTGAAATATTTGTAGCCCTAATGCTGAGTCAGCCTTGTCTTAAGCACCACCATCTGTTAGGCATTGAGTAGAAGCATTTCTTCCAGACCTGCTGACTCTGCATGAGACGAGTGGTCCAGCAACTGCCAGAGAGTTATTTAGAAGTTTCAATTTCATAAAACCTATGCATTCAGTGGAAGGCTCTTCTCCTCAATCTCCTCAATCTGCAGCCTGGAGGCAGAACCTTTATTATTTAAATTTGACTTATGCTAGCACCCACAAGCCTGACTGGAGATCTAGGGCTTGTTAAGTACCGTATATTTTTTTTTCTCATACACAATAACTAGGAGACAAAAGCAAGCCTCAGCTTAACTGGATTAATGCCTCAAAATAACTGTGGTTCTGTACAGAAATG
This sequence comes from Oceanodroma leucorhoa, assembly GCA_030449065.1. Lineage (NCBI taxonomy): Eukaryota > Metazoa > Chordata > Aves > Procellariiformes > Oceanodroma > Oceanodroma leucorhoa. The sequence goes on along the minus strand of JASVER010000004.1, from coordinate 17,110,374 downwards.
ATTTGTATATATTAAAAAAAATAATATTGGTTCACCTGATTAAAAGCTCTGTTGTTCAAGCATTTTGGGGTATAATAGAATAAATTACTGCAAACATCTAAAGTCATTAAAGATCCCTATGCAGGATCATGGAGTGTGCAGGACTGACTGTCAGTGTAGTAAGTTTTATGTGAGTGAAAGAAGTGCTATGTGTTGGAACAGCACAGGGAGCATCAGACTCAGTAAAAAGTTCTGACCATTTATTCCATAGCACTCAGGTCACAGGTTGTGATTTGGAAAGATTTTTTTTTAGTTAACTGTTTCTTTAACAAAGAGAATATAGAGCAGAACATTATTTCAAGACATACTTTTGAAAATAATGCAGAGACCTGGGCATACAAGGTACTTGCTGTATACTCAATCTAGCTATGCATTGGATAYGTACATCTTTCTAAGAGACAATCTGTACAGTGTAAAACAGGTTTAGCCTTCAAATGCAGGGTAATCCCCTCTGCATACCAGAAACCATTCCTGAGTCAAGAAAGAGTGAGCATGTGGGACTTGACCAGTTAAAACTGGAAATCTTACCGACTTTGTTTTTGGTAGAACTTCTTGACCTCTTTAATTGTGAAAGTTTGAAAATAAAAAGGGGTTGAAACCTTCAAACTCCACGCATTTATATTACATGAAGTCCAATGTTATAAAGCCTAAAATACTTTGGACTTGGTTTTGTTTTCTCTTTCTACATTGATATAAATTGCAAGAAAATACAATGAAGGCCATTTCTTCATTCTGATATTAAAGGTCAGTCTGGCTTTGTGTTTCTGCTCTCTCAGAATATTTAACTGATGTTTAATCCTAATATACTTTTGTTTTCATTGAATATGATTATGAGATTCTCACAGCAATATCACAGCAATACATTGATATACAGTATTACGGGATACTTAAATGATTTCATTAAGTCACTTTGGACAACTTTTTTTCCCCTATAAATCATCCAAGAACCTCTGTTTAAGAGAAAGCTGTCTAAACAAAAGTTTCTAGGGGAGCAGTAAATATATTTTTTTCTTTAAGAAAAGTAGCTCAGAACATAGAAAAAAATGTTCAAGGAAAAAGATATTATTCATGTTATTTAAAACAGAATTGTTTATTTGGAAGACTCTTGGTCTGCACTATGTTATAGTGCAGTCCAAAAATGACTAAGATTTAGTGTTTAAAAATATAATTAACAACTTTAAAGATGTAGTTGTTTTCCTGTCTGATGCCCCAAAGAGTCTAGATAATAGTAACACTTGGTTTAGATTTTTTCTATAATCTGTCTAAGTACTGGTACTGATGCACTCTCCAGATTATGTGGCTGGAAGAGCTTTTACTCAGTATGATAGCTAGTATTCTTTTGAAGCTGCTTAAAGTTTTCTTTTTTTTTTTTTTTTTAATTCCGTTTTTTCCCCTCTTCTTACAAAGGTTGGAGGATATCCAGACAGAACGAATTGGAAAATTCTTTGTATTCAGTTCCCATGGCAGCTGTTCTCCAAAAGATCTTTTGTTCCAAAGCCTCTAACTCTGCTATAGACTAACATAAGTTATGTCAATTTTTCAATATACTCTATGTTTGGAAGTAAACGAAAGGCCACCTTATTGCTATCCAAGTTAGCTCTGATCTCCAAGTCATTCATTTAAGATGGGAGTGGTTTTTCAAATACTAACCCCTGTATCTTATGAGCAACTTTAATATTTCAGTTCACCTAATACAGAGACTCCATTAGAAGGAAGAAGTGTCAAGAACTTTGAAATATTGAGGCTACAACCATTTATGCTTGAGAATCACCAGAAATTAATTTTTAACATTGAAGCAGGCCTGAAACATTTGACCATTCATAAATAAGTTACAAATCCTGTTGGATTTGCATTTTCTTCAGATAAGGTAAAAAAAAAAAAAAGAGGCTTAAATCTGGAATTAGTTTGAACAATGATTAAAAGGTACCTTTTAAATCCTTTTTTGATTTTCCTTCAGAAAAGTACACAGTGCATGCTCCCACACAGACCAAACAGATAAAACAGTTTTCAAAGAAGGAACCACAAGCAACAGTCTCTAAAAGGGCTGTGCAGTGAATTACGTGACAGGATTTACTTCAGTTAATTTGTTGAATTTTTCATTTTTTTTCCTATTGGCTATATTTCCTGTGGTTTATAGTTCCTGTTTCTCAGACCTGGTGTGTGATCATCTGCCAGCTACTCAGACTATTATTCAAATGTATGACTAGTTCAAGATAAATAGTACAATTAAGATGCTCACATTGGAAATCTTTGTTGGAAAATTACTTGACACTGGAGGTGCATCTTGCTGCAAAAGGAATAAAGACGTTTGTTAAGTGATCAGAATGCCTATTGTTCTAAAAGTGTCAAAATGTCAGATACAGTAAAACCTCCTTTAAAAGAGCTCACTCTTAAAGGACATCAATTTAAAAACTTTATTCTTCCCAGAACTTCAGAGAATAAAGATTTAGTGGGTTTTTTTTCCTCTTTGATAGATTTTCTGTTCATGGAGTTTCTATTTCTGTGCAAAATTTTCCAGTGTAGCGTTTCTAGCATTGTGGGAAATTTACTGGAGCAAACAGAACTATTGGGTTATGCAGATTGCCCTAATGAATGGTTAGGTTTCTAAATGTTACGTAAATCTTATCTTGTGAACCTAAATCCTGCTGTAGGTATGGCCTTAGTATCACATAATATATTTGTGGTACAACAGAGAGTCGAAATCGGATCTTGGAAACTGCACACTATAATCTTTAGATTATCTATCTCCTCTTGAGAAACTTTGTTCTGACGGCATCAGTGGCAATCACGGGTTACAGTATGAGGAGAGATGTCAAAAGAGTTCTGGCTATATGCTGGGTTTAGTCTCATTTGAATCAGGTTTCTAGACAGCTGGTGGAAAGAGAGAGAACACACRTTAAAAAGTGAAAGATTCATGTAAAATCTGGAAAACACTGGGAAGCTTAAAGGAAAAACAGTCCTATCTTTGCATAAAAGGATGGAAGGAGATGATGTAGTCAAATAGGACCACGCATTCCAGTTATGTAAAATTATAAAAGACTGGTCACTCCTGGATCTTATGAGCCACATGGTTTTAACTGCTTTTCCTTTTAGATTAACACAAACAGTCCTGCCCCTTGTTCAATGTCTTTCCTCAGGTTTTGTTTCATAATATATAGTGCACTTTTTTTTTCCTTTTTTAATTTGACTTGTTTGGAGAAATTGTAATTTTGACAAGGAGACAAGAATGGGAAAAAAGAATGTTGGAACTTTAGAGCATGGTGGAAGATGTTATGTATGAGCCCCCCCTCAGCTTTTTATTTATAAAGCCAAGGCTATGAAGTGGTTTGTGGACTCCTTGACTGATGTGAAAACCATCATTAATAATGAACACAAAAGTCAAAGGTTCTCTTTCTCAAAATGATTACTGCACAGTAAAATACCATAAATGTGATACCTTGTGTGCAGCAGAAGCAACCAAGCTCAGTTTCCTACTGATTTATATATTGAGTGTGAGCTCCTGGGTCAGACTATCTCTATGAAATGTAAGGGTCTCACACTATAACCTTTCCCTAATACAGTTTATCATCTGCTTTATCCAAGAATCTGGTTTTATGATTCATAGAAACAAGGTCTTCAACTCTTCCATTTAATATGATTAAGATTGGACAGAGGTTCTAAAAGCTAATAAGGGGGTTCATGCATATACACACATGTACATAAAGGTTTATTAAATAAGGCTCGTTTCCTTAGGAAACTAAGTTATAGGTGAACTTACAAATTTTTTGTGCTAGAAATTGAAGAATGTCTTAAATGAAAAAAAAAAAATATCTCTCAAAAATTTTCCCGTTATCCCCATTTTCTTCATAAAATAATAACAGGAACATTTTAGTGGAACTTTACCAAACTTTGTCTTAAACATTACCATTTAGATAAGCCTGTTAAAGAGGAGATTGAACCTGGACTGCTGGCTAAATTACAGAAGTATGGAAAGGAATTTTAGACTTCAATTCCAGCTCCAGCATTTCACACAAATTACATCAGAACTAGCTCTGCATTTTTACTTATAGAATTGGTCTTCCTTCAATAAGGACAAGTAAGGAGACTGAAATCCAGCTTGTAAATACATTTCTGAATTTTGCTTCAGAAGAGGAGGAAAATACTTTCCTCTTACAGGTGGTAGATGTAAAACTTCTCCTTGTTAGATAATCAAAACCAATACTTGTGCATGAGGGTTGCTGTTAAATCATAATTGTCAAACATAAAAATCTAATCTCACATAAAAAACTGCAATTCCAGCAAACATTTTAAATTGTCATGGATGGAGAATGTCAGAAAAGAATATGGTTCAGAGAAGACTGGAGTGCAACAGATATTAAATGGAAATCTTGAACAAAAAATGCAGCTTTGGTGTGATTGACTCCCGTTCATCAATATTGAATGGTGAGGCTGAAAGGAAAAGAACATATAGCAGAAAAATAAGTTTTTCAATACTTAGAGGTAATAGGCAGAACAGGGAACAGTTCATTTGTAAGAGAAAAAATAAATATGAGGCAAATACTACGTATAATTTCCATAGGTAGCTGCAGACCTCCAGTTATGCCTCCTGAGAAACAGCAGCAAAATCAGCTATACAACTTGGTGTTCAGACTTTTAGAGCTGTGGGTGATTATTCATTTCTGTCCTGAATTCATACTATTACAAAATTTCAGGTATGTATGGCAGTTATTTTTTCTCAGGACAGTAGGGTCTCTCCAGTTTAATTCATTAATCAATAACATTGACCATGCACAGAGGGTCTAGTAAAAACCTTCTGCACCATTGTTTGCCAGTAGCAGTGACTCCAGTCTTGCAGAACGCTTTGGGAAAACATTTTTGTCTGCAGAAGAGTTTTGCACACGGGTGTTTTTGAGCAGCAGTCAGTCCAGTGAGAAAGAAGAAGACCAGAGTAGGAACTAGACCAGGCTGGGTCACTCATCTGAAATGGAGCTGTAAACCACTGAGGAAATCATCTCCTCTTAACCTTTTTTTCTCTTCCGCAATTTGTGTGTCTTCCTTCCTTTTGATGTAACCTCTTTAGGAACACTGGCCATTTTGTTATAGTTCTTGAGTATGTACTGTGATTCTACTTTCAGTGATGGTTCTGGATGCTGGTGTTAAAGAAGGAATGAAGGCACTACAGGAGTGCAAAATATATTATACTAATTTAGTTTAAAAGTATTAACACAAATGCAGCTTTCTCAAAGTCCAACCAATTTCCCGAACAGTTGGATTCAGTTTAACTCAAATGAAAGTCTTACCTCACTCTTGGATCTCTTTCTGTCTCTTTCTGTACATTTTTACTACATTTTTGTGGAGAGAAATACCTCAATTTTCAAATTAAGCATTCTGTATTATAGCAACTTGAAGGTGGCCTAATTTTTTCTCATTTCAAATATTCTATTATTAATGAGAAATCCAGCCTAATTATATTTCCGTATGCTTTAAAATTAAAAATGACAGACCTCTGCAGAACATGGAGATATTTTCCAGGTCAGGTATTAACACTAGCATGCACATTGTTTATTTTTTCTGGCAATTGGCCTTTTCTTTTTAAACTCCAAAGTGATGTTAATTTAATAATAGAGGATAAAGTTCAATGCTGCAAAAGCCTTCCTGTCCCATCAGGGCTTATGCACATTTCTGAACCGGCTCATTCCTCTATCTTAAAACCCAGAAATCCCTTTGGTTACAAAAGGAAATGATTTCTGGATCCTCTGATAGTGGAACATAGGGATTAACCTCTTGCATCATTTATGTTTGGAAGTGTTATAATTGGCATTCAGCAAAATCTGAGTTTAGAGTGCTTTTTTCTGTAGGGTAACCTATAACAAGTTTCTGGATTTCCAACCTTTTTATTAAAAAAAAAAAGTAAAGAGAAAATAAAAATATTATTTATGTCTAATCTTCTGCTAATTTTTACATTATTAACTCAGATGTCTATGTCTTATTTTCTAGAATAAGAAAATTTGAAGACCAGTAAACAAGTCAAACCTTCAACCCAAACTTAATTCTTCTAATTTATTAGGACTATTTAAAATGCTTTACATTCCTGGTGAATATTTTTTAACGTTTTGTTAATTCAAATGCTCCAGAAGAGCTTTAGTGAAAAAGTGCCTTTGTTTCACATCTAACTCCTTCCTCCAGTGAAGTACAAAGAAAATACTTTTATCACATACTCTGTCTTTTAGTAAAATGAGATAAAAACAGATGTGATATTTCTAATGCTAACTTTTAAAATTACTCATCTGAATATAATTCCACTTTTGCCATCCACCTCAGTATAAGAAAGAAAGAAAAAAAAAATACCAATTTGTATCACCCAGGAAAATGCCCACTGTAATGTTACATTACAGACATTTCAAGCTGCATGTTCTGATTCATTAATATGATGATCTAGCAATGTTTGCTACTAAAGGACTTTGTTGTCAAAGTTCTTCCAGAACCATTCTTCCAGAGAAATGAATCATATTCATTGCTGGCATATGACACTGGAAAATGATCAGAAACAAAGATTTCTAAACTATTTTGCTAATAATATACTCAACAAAATGTTTTCCAAGTCTTCCTACATTATCGTGACACTTTCATTCTTTCATTTTCCTAATATTTCTGGAAGGAAAAACATACAGCTTCATTAAATAATCCATTATTTTTAAATTATATAATACAGTAAAAAAATTATCTGCATTTATTTAGAGTTCTTCATCAGGAAAGTTTTTTGAAATATTTTATACATTTAGATCAACCATATTGAGAATTAAGCGTTCACTGAAAAGAAATGTGAGCTAATTTGAAAAGTATTAACAACCTGGGATGGATTTGTTTGGTTTCCGTCCCAAGTATTTCCCTTGTGTGATTTGAGAAAGTCAAATATATTTTTTACATATGTAGCATCTCCAATAGAAATTACCAGATCCTAAGGCCTCTCACGTTCTTTCAAAAAATATTATATACACTTTCTGTGTACTTTGTGATTTGAACCTCAGAGCCATTTAAAGAAAGCAACCGATTCTGGTAGCCCCCCTGCCAGCTCGATAAGCATTATCCACATTTAATAGCTGGAACAACTGAAGTCACAATGTCATAAAATGCTCACAACCCAGAAAATTTAAGTGCATTTCAGAAGCCCCTGTAAGAATCATGTGAAAGATTTTGTATTTCAGTATGGATTCAAAAGTGAATTCAGATAACCAAAATATTTGTAACCCTTTAAAGAAAGTTTGGGAAAATGATTTCTAGTTTTGAAACCAGGAAAAGTGAAATTCAGAGGTTAGAATATATATAATGTGCATGGAGGTTTTGGTTTAATTTGAATTCAGGACAAAACCTGGCTCATGGGATATAAATGCCACATGAAGAATGGGTTTCATCTTTTCTTGAAAATTAACATCTTCCCTCAAGTCTGAACAGCCCTGATTCTACCCCTCTCCCCCACTGGACCCCACTCCTCAGCATTTTACTCGCTGTTTGCCTTTATGAAAACAAGACCTAAAAGAAAGATTTAAAAACAAGTACAATCAGTTCTCCACTTCTCTTGTAGTTATTACTTGTCCTGGTTTTGGCTGGGATAGAGTTAATTTTCTTTCTAGTAGTTGGTATAGTGCTATGTTTTGGATTTAGTGTAAGAAGAATGTTGATGACACGCTGATGTTTTTAGTTGTTGCTAGGTAGTCTACTTTCTCAAGGACTTTTCAGCTCACATGCTCTGTGAGGTGCACAAGAAGCTGGGAGGGAGCACAGCTGGGACAGCTAGGCCAGCTGGCCAATGGGGTATTCCATACCATATGATGTCATGCTCAGCATATAAGGCTGGGGGAAGAAGAAGGAAGTGGGGGACGTTCGGRGTGATGGCGCTTGTCTTCCCAAGTAACCGTTACGCGTGATGGAGCCCTGCTTTCCTGGAGATGGCTGAACACCTGCCTGCCCATGGGAAGTAGTGAAGGAATTCCTTGTTTTGCTTTGCTTGTGTGCGCGGCTTTTGCTTTCCCTATTAAACTGTCTTTATCTCAACCCACGAGTTTTCTCACTTTTACCCTTCCGATTCTCTCCCCCATCCCACCCGGGGGAGAGTGAGCGAGCGGCTGTGTGGTGCTTAGTTGCCGGCTGGGGTTAAACCACGACATTACTTTTTCCCTGGAATATAAGAATTCTTTGCCAAGAGCATTTTGAAAGTAGACCTTTTTATATTAAATTCAAAGTCAAATTATAAACCATATCTAAGAAACAATAGTTACAGCTTTATAATGACACTAAAACACCRTTTACATGTCTGAGAGGTAAGAGTGGAAGGCTACAAAAATCTTATAGTGGGAGTAATAAGTGCAAAATAATTTGGGCAAGTCTTTCGTATGAAGTGCAACAGAAGATACAGACAATTACAAGAAATGGATTGGGCACCTTTTCTCTGCTCTGAAGGAACGATTGACAGTGATGCTGCGATTACTGCAAGAGCACAGGGCTGTACTCAGCAGCTCACCGCTGAGGGCTCATACAACTGAGTCAAACACCATGTCCTCAAAGATCTGTGTTTCCAGAAGATCTTGTCTTGAAAGACAAAACTTTTTCCTCTGTGCTTCTTTGTGCGCTCAAGCCTTGGGTTTCTACCTCTAAGGTCAGTAACTTGGACACCAAGCTGTAGACTGGATTACTTTGACTCACCAAATGTACGGAGATATTTAGTGGAAAACATGACAGGAAAATCCCCGTGCCAAAGCATTCAGCTGCTTGTTCAAGCAAAACCTGTCCATCCATGCCTTTAAATGTAATTTTCCTAAGAGACTTCTCATTTCAGTTTTCTAGGATTCATAGTAGTAAAGGTTAAGCCACAGAGAAGTTGTAGTGATGCAAAAACTGCAGGATATTCTGCCTTTTGTGAACAGATTTCTGTATATAAATCTTTAGTTCTAAACCTTAGGCAAACATTTAACAAGTCAGATCACCAACTATCTTATAAATGGCTTCTGTTTACACAGATTTCTGTTACTTTAGTGGAAAAGTTTATATCTGGCATAATGTAATCACCTCCAATTTATACAGAAGCTTCTAACATTTAAATCTTCCCCTTAGCAAGGCAACTCTACTATGGTACCTTGTGCCATGTTATAAAAGTTCTTGTTTCTAAGCCTTTTCTAATTCTGTCTCCTGTTGGGCTTTAAGCTGCTCAGGGAAGTGTTTAGTGTTTTCTTTACTTGAATTTCCAGAATTACCTGGTAACCATTACACAGAGGATCATAATGCTGAATGGTCATCTGTGAATGGAAAGAAAAGTGAGATGAATATTACATTTGAAAAAACCAAGAGATCAAGTGGAATGTCCAGAATACCTTAGTAACATCATTCAAAATCCCATGTATGATCTAAGTATCAGTCCAAATCTGAAGCCTAATGCTGAGTATGCTCTAGCCACATGCTAGCAAATTCAGGCCAAGTTAATCATGTGACTTATGTCATGATCTCCAGTGCAGCTAGGAAAATTAAAACACCCCTGGCAGAAGGAAGTGTCTTTCTACCAGGAAATAAGTACTGTTTAAGGAAATTTACCCTTCAGGGCAGGAAGTCTCTCAGAGGACAGGTGGAGTTTGTGTGCCCTGGAGTTAAGGCAGTTAACCACACAAGAAGCAACACCGATCAGTCAATCGATTTAACATGCCTACATCTGTGTTCAGAGCAGTTTGAAGCATTTTAAGCACATCACAAGCCTGCTTGTGCAGTAAAAGATATATAACAGTGCTGGCCTCAGGTAGGTCACCTGCTTTAGGCTGTGACAAAGGGGAGGAGGAGGAGGAGGTGTTTCACTAGGGGGACTGACACCATGCCGTAAACTCTATAACACACCGCTGCGTTTCAGCCTGCATGTGGCTCAATTATCCTTCAGTCTGGATACTTCCACATTGAATTCAGGACATTTTTGACAAACATGATCAGTGCCATGGTATTCTGAAATGTGAACAAAAGGAGCCAGAATTTTAGCTGTTGTTTCAGCTACTGTGACTCATTGACTTAAAGGCAGTAATTCTAACAAAGCAACTTATTATCCAGATTCATATACATTACAGAAACAGTGGATAAAATAGTAATTCAGTCATCAATATGAATAGAAGCACCCATAGGTAAATGTTGAAATGCTGTTGTAACTCTTCGAAAAAACAGTGTAGCAAACTATTTACCAGCTCTTTTACCAATCACTGTGCAGAGCAAAAGGCAACCACATGTAGACCAGAGTACCTACCTGATGGCAACATGAGTATATAGATGCAGCAAAAGGAAATTTACCCTGCAGAATCTGTATGAGAATAAGCAAAATAGAGAATGTGGCATGGCTTTTCTCTCATAATCTAAGTTTGCCTTGTGGGCAGTTAGGAAATATTGCATAACTGTTACTATTACAGTTGTTATACTTTTAAACTCAGCAAATCTGCAGCAGAAGTTAGCAGGGACAATTAGCATTCATTATGCCCTACTAGTCCGCTTTCAGCATGGGACCCACTTCATTTTTCTGACGTATTCTGATTCTACTAGCTCTTTCTTTTAGGATATAACTATTGTTTAGCAGAAAAAGCCTTTAAATAAATTGGTTTTAATTTAATATACCCCTCCATGTTTTCCTAAAAGAAAAGCCAATGCGAATTCTCTTTCTATATGTAGTATTTCAATGGGGCTTGCGGAGGAAGTTACAGTCATGTTGCTGGTGAACACAGACACTGAGAGTAAGATTTCTGGCAGTAGTTCAAAACTAGCCAGCTGGACAGTCTGGGCTGTCAGTGGATATTTCCCTCTCCAGGAGTAATAGACTTGCCAAGGTATAGGTGAGTGTCTAGTGGTGTCTTTTTCAGCACTGTTCCCTTTTTAGAGTAAAAGAAGAATTATTTAGGGGTATTCTTCTGTTCTGCACAAAAAAAAAGTCCCCAGGTTTACAAATCAGGCTGCCCCAGATGTAGGCAGATGTAGATATTTGGAGGAAGATCTCCCTGCTCCGGCGGAGAGCTGCAGACAGAGCAGCAGACGGCACGGGAAGGGGCCGGATGGCTGCGCAGACGCTGGTGGCAGGAGTCTAAAGAGGCTCTCTGTAGAGATTCAGGGGGGAGCAGAGCAAGGAGCAGGGGTAGGCTGTGCTGACCGCTGGACTGCAGGGCATGGGGAAAGGGAAGGAAGGAGACGCTGTCCTTAGCCGCACACTGGGGCCTCACTGCATGGCCGATGTTGTGTTTACACAAAGCTCAGTCCCTGGAAATGAGAAGCTGCTATAAACAGAAATGTACCTTGAAGTCAAGGAGCACTTGGGGACTTTCATTCTCAGCATTACAAGAGCTTCACTTCATTCATTGCCACTATGAGAGGGTCCTCTTGTATTCCAAAAAACTGAATCAGAGCAAATATGGACTGTCGTTCCTTGAAACTCTGTTTCTCTGGGTGTTAATTTTGGGAACGGCTAGAAAAATACTTCAGCATCCACTGTAGGTGTTGGCTGTGTCAACAAGGTCAGTAGCAAAATATTTATACTTCCTCTATGGGCCTTCGAACACAGTTTCTAAACTCTTTTAAATGGTTTCTGTTAATTTCACACTTTGCTATATGATAGGTTAGAGATTTAATTGAGCATAGGAAAAAAGAGTGGATAGAGGAACCCACATGTTCTCTCTTCCAAAGCTCCTGTTAAGTAACACACACAGCTCTCTCAGTAGAGTCTTAAATCTAGATCTGAGCTGATCTTAAAATCTTATCTTCCAAGAAATGATAGATTTTCTTATCTACATATTGCTTTTATGCAATATTGTTTCCATTCTTATTAGAAAAATTAGAGGCAGCAATCAGGGCACCCGCAAGAAGAAAAAATACAAGCTGCAGCTTTCTTCAGCAGTATTTTCTGTTAGCAAATTTAAAAATCTCTTAGTTGAAAGAAAATGTTCCTCATTAATTCGATAACTTCCAAATATAGGGTCATGTTCTGTTATTATAGCAAGCTCTGCTAATTTTCATAGAGATATTTTTTCTTCAAACTCCTGGAAATGATGAATTAGTTACTGGTAGTTTAAATGGATTTTCCAACATTGTTTAATTTGAAATTTTATGGTATTTTTACACAACTCTGCCCATAGCCAGTATTAAGTAGCAATTTTCCATCTGGGTAGGGTGACATGTCATCCAGATGGTACTGGTGTTTACTCTAAGGCTCTCTAAACATCTGTCTTGCACAGAAATTAAAGTATTCTTTCCGCTCTGAACAGAAATTACTTCTGAATATTCTGTACTATAAAAACATTATTTTCAGATTAGCAGCAGGCAAGCCATCCATTACTTCTTTAGGAGAGGTTATAACATAGATCTTGTGGAACAATAAAGCCTAATAGTAAGGATAAAAAGCTTAAACTCTAAGCCTGTCTGTGTTGGATTGGTTTGCAAAGAGATAACGTGCATAAAAAGTCTTGTTTTAGATAGTGTGTTTGTTCCTGTGTCATTCCTATTAACCCACAGGTAAATATCTGATTGTCTGATGGTCCATTTTTGGTTCTGATCTTCTGGGACACCCGAGGCGTTATGCCGTGGAGGTGAGTGGTGCCTACAGCAGCGGGAGGCAAGGGCTGCTCCCCCTCTTTGCAGAGTGAGTCCATGTTGGCTTTGTGTCCATCTTGACAGTGCTCGAGACTTGACCTCTCTTCCTCAGCTGATGGCTCCTGACCAGCACAGGGGCTGGAAGAGAGGTTTGTTGGCTGTGCTGGAAGGCAAGTTTCACCATGGCGATGAGCCAGCACAGGGCGCAGATGGGGCTGGCTTCAACAGGAGAATCTGTGATGAGCACAACAAGCTTAGTTTTATGTGAATCAGAATAAACAGAAGATCGTGTTCAAAAAAGCTTACATTTCATTATATGTAAGTATATGAGAAGGAGAGAAAACAGAGTTCAGCCTCATTGTGGAAAGGGCTGGGGTGCTGCAAATAAAAACGTTATTTTCACATCTAAAATAATTTGCCATGAAAACTTTTAACAACACAAAACTGGATCTCCATTTGCTGTAGTTTGCTACTGACTTATAGAGCTGGTTAGCGTGGATAATGAGCACGTTCGTCATCTAATACTGTCTGTATCCTGTTAGTTGGATGGTTAGTTTTACTGTTTGTATAGGAGTGTTATAGGATTCTTGACAGTTATGAATGGACTGATCTCAACACACTGAAAACCAGACCACATTTCTAAAATAATGCGCTTGTTATGCCCATTGAATCAGAATCAGAGGTATGTTTCAGAGAAATTACCAGTGAAACTGCTAAATTCAGCAATCTTGAATAGGGCTCTGGAATTCCACTGCTAGCTCAGTTACTCCCATGCTGCGTGATGCTGGTGCAAGGTATTTCCTCCTCCTCCTTGTTCTAAAGGAACAGAGGTACTGTTAAAGAGCACTGCGAGCTCTTTAGGCACTGTCTCCTACTGGGTGTTTGTGTAGTAGCTAACATAACAGGGCCCACTAGGCACAACTGCAACACAGTTAATAAATAATAATACATCTAGTCTCACTCTCTGCCATTACAGGATTGTTTGCTAAGCAGCATTTTCTAGTGTTAGTGTTATTCCCTTAAACATTATTTAGCCAAGCTATGCATGCATAAGTCTTTTAGTCTTCTCTAATAAATCAGTCTCTCTAGCCCCTTCATCCTTTCTATTGCATTTCTCTGAAGGAAGAAGTTAGAGAGGTATTAATACTAAAGTAGCGCTACATTTTCCACAATTCTTATCAGCAGTAAAAGTTTCGCTATTCATAACCAATACATAATATCAATTTCTCAAAAATAGGCTAAACTGATCAAATGGGTTTTGTTTGGTGAATTTTTAACTGTGCCTCAGTTTTCATTATACCTCCCACTTACACGTTGTTATCACTTTTCAAGACCTGGAATAAAAGTTTCCAGAGTTAGCCAAGTTTTTCAGGTGTCTCACCTGGCCCTCCACTGGTGTGCAAACTTCAGCCACCACTACCTTTGGATGCACTGACCCTTRAGTGCATAGTTCATGGATTTGCATGTCTGAACATGCAAATAGATTGAGAGAAATGAGCTTTCTATGAACCCCATGTTCATATAAACACATATAAACACATGGGGGACGGTTGCCAATGTTTAGACCATGTAGAAAGGACTGTACATGAATCTACATAAAACACCATGGGTTTGAAGTAGCAGAGGTAGACCTTGCTTGTTAAAAACATATGCATTCTATCTTTTCTCTTAAGGAAGAACTAAAGAATGCTGGACACAATTTTATACACTATTTTAGAAGATAAACTGAATGGGACTTGACATGTGCCAAGGTCATTCATCTCACATAGTACTCATCTCTCGTCTTCAATAGTATAGACTTGATAGTGATCCAAACTTTGAAAGATAATACTGGTAAAGAGGTGAACTACAAAAGCTTGCACAGCAGCTAAAGCTGTATCAACATGTTCTCAACCATACATATCTTTTTGCACAGAACTTGCCATATCACCACTAGTCTCTTGGGATTCAAGATTAATAAATATAAGCTAAATTGTATTTGAGAATTTTTCAGTAAGTAAATTGTTTTTTTTGCAGTGGCAACAGTTGCACTTCTTTAACTACAGGCAAATTTTGGAGAAGGTATCGATGTCCTTACACTTGTAGGTAGTTCCTCACATGAGTAAATCCACTGGAGTTGGTGTTCCTATCTGAATTAATGTCTTCTGATGGAAAACTCTGTAAACAGTCTGTGAAGAATAAAATGAATTATTTTCAAGCTAACTACTGGAAAGAGGGAAAAGAGATGATTTTGTTGTGAAAAGGATCATGCTAAAGCTGTCAAGGGAGCAAATAGACTGGTATTGCATAATGTATAGCAAGCATAGGTGGGGATATCTAGATCAATAAGCAACACAGAACAGATAAAATTACTCCAAACAGTTGGTATTAAGTGTTAGTTGCCTGAGCCTTTCTGAGACCATAGGAGTACACTCTGCTGCATGACCCAGTTCTTATGTAAAGTAATTAAAGACAAGTTTAGGCCAAACTCTTTGACATACATACCACAGATCTTGAGGAAGTTTATCTAAGTATTTAAGTTTTCTGGTTGGATTTTATCATTGTGGTAGATCAAGATTTAAAGCCACGGATGCAGTCCTCAAGGGCTTGATTTTTATAAAAGTAAAATAATATTTTGAAATGAAAAATAATATTCTGTCCTGGATCTGGGCAGTTTGGCTTAAACCATCTCCAGTATTGATATATACCTGTATATTTCAATTCCACAAATTTTGTAGCACAGTCACCTAAACATGTTCTTATCTCTGTATGTTTAAGACATCCCTTTGATTTCAGTCTGATGTCTCATGCATGTAAGTGCTCTGCAGGATCAGAGCCAAAGGATTTAGTATTTTGCAGGACATAGCCCTTATAAAATAGAGACAGCGTGTATTATAAAATAGGTAGATGGCTTTCAGATGCAGACATAATACCTTCTCCATGAGCCTGTAAATATAAAAGAAGAAACTATAATTTTGCAAAAACAATCAGTAAGTCAAAATGTAATGATAATAATTTTTTATGATTTCCTTGAACACAGAAGCCATGTCTCCACACAGTACGAATTACTGAGCTCTTACAGAAAATTATTGTAAAAGACTCTGAGACAAGAATCAATAAATGAACTCTTCTATAGCATAACAAACATGCAGAAATACTGCCTTACGAATGGGCTACAGAATTGAAGTGTCAGGTATAATCTTCCTTATGTAATCACTAAGTAGGGTCATCATGAAATATTAATGTATTAGTCAATAAAATAAGTCTAAATAAGGTCAAACACCTTAGGTGTTATCTCTTCACCTATAATTGCTGTTACAACATGAGTTTATGAACAGCATGAAACATCCTGGATTTTATCAGAGAAAAGACTGGCAAGTAACAGGCTATTTGAAGATAATAGTAAAATAAAGCAAAAGAGTAAGCCGGACCTAACCCTGACAGATGTGGTCATATGGCTGCATCTGGAACTACAGCCTCTTCCTGGGGCAGATTCTCCCATTCTGCTACTTTTGCGCAAGTTAAACGTTGCAAAGAGACTGGCAATTTACCTCTTGGCAGCTTAGGATCCTCCATCCTTTATGAGCTCCTTAGTAGATAATTATACAACTTTCCTGAGGCAATGACTTAGCAATGGCTATTCAAAGAGGAGGAGAACCTGGCTAGGTCACCTTGACTAGCATCAACAACTAAACGGCCTTGCTGTGCTCTCATTTCTCATGTTCATCCAGCAAGTCACGTCATGCCCAGTAATTTCTCATCCTCTTTTTGGTTAGCTTAACCTTAGGCCAGGGCCTAGCCTTAACAAAATTTACAATGCTTTTAAGTGCAATGTGAGTGCAAACGAAAGCATGACACTACTTGCAACTCTCTTGCAGTCAGTTGCAAGTACTACAGATGCCAGTCGCAAAAAGTTAGACTTGTTATGAAATGCATGACATTGACATTGATTAAATTGTCTGCAAAAGCTGACAGATACTAGTGCTCAAAGAATACATTTACACTTATATCAGCAGCAAGTTTTTCTGATATTGAAGGGGTTTAGACTTTTATCAATTAGGATATTTTTTAAGGAAAACGAGAAGTCATATAGGGACTAGAAACAGGCAATGAATTATAAGAGTCACTGATTCAAAATGTTATATATTATTTTTCTGCATATTGACATATCTGAACAAAACTAGAATATGCCAAAAACCTTCCACTGATTTCTGATTCTTATGTCAATTTAAATGTATTAGGATTTTGATGAAATGTAATCAGTCAGCAAGCCACTGAAAGGTAATTTTCAGTACAAGGTTATTTGCAACTGTACATTCAAAGTTATACACAATATTATGTACCAATCATTCAAGGGAATTCACCTCAGAAAATCCACATATTTATTGGAAGCTTCATTGACTTCAAGAATAGGCTTGATCTTGCAAGAGCAGCATTGGAATCTACTCAGGCACAGCAGTCATGAACACAGAATTCACTGAACTTCCTGAGAAACTGGAGGTAGGATTGTCTGTTTCTTCTATTTATATACCACCTACTAGATTTCAAACTTAGCAGTGCTGTAGTATAAAGAAACATCATTATCAGCTGCAGTGTCGCGGCAACCCTGAATATAACAACTTAGTCATTTTAATTAGCTGATAGAAAAAAACAGTTTTGTAGTATGGAAAACTTCCTGAAACTAGTTCATTAATATTATTTCCTTTATAAGATGTAATCTTGTAATGGGCTGCAGTCTGAAGACATAAAAGTAAGGTTTCAGTTTTTAATCTATATGACCTAATTAGTCAGGAAGTTTACACTAAGCTCATCAGCTGGAAGGTCTCATCGCCTATTTCAGAACAATGAATGTGCCTTGATTGCATTGTGTTTCCTAAATATTTCATTAATGCTGAGTTGGGAACATTTGTGTTCAGCAGAAATCAGGATCTAAATTCTTGTCTTCTACATGAGAAAAGCAAATGGAGAATAGCTAACCTAAGCAATCAGGATTATTATTGTAGTTAATGATCTCCTTTGGATCAGCCTGACTCTTTCACAAGGACAGATCAACCTCCTTCAGTACCACTGGTAACAAAACCTCTCTGACATCTCTGCAGATCCTGATGAGAATAGATGTAACCATGTTTGAATGGCTGAACAATTTTCTCTCATGTCATTCTATGTATCCTAATGGGCAATTATTTTTTCCTTAAGGCTCAGTTCTATTCTATCATCTCATTTCAGTATGCACAAGTAACTTCTAATACAGACAGCAAAGCTTTTCCTAAGATAAAGACACTTCCTACTATAATTTGAGACTCCCCCTTCAAGATTACAGGTTTTTTACTAATAGCAACTGATGTGCTAATAAGATAATTCAATTCTAGTCTAACACAATCCTGCAGAACTTAAAACACCAGTAGAAACACACAGGTTTCACCTTTCATAGTTAATGAGATATTACCAAGGAAGACTTGGGCACTGAAGCTTCATCAGCTATTAAACTGTTGGTATAGTTTTTAAATTTCTAGTATGGTCCTTAGCATGAGCTTGGCCTGAGCCAAAACACTCTCCCAAACAATATTTAGATTTGAAACATTACAGGCCAGAATCCATTCCTTGTAAGTAATTTCATGCAGCCTGTTTGGAATGGTAAGAGAGTTTAATGCTATGTAATAATAAACTATGGACTGTGTTCTGCCAGTTGGCTTTAGTGCCAGAGATCAGTCACAAGCCTTTTATTAATCTTGTTCCACACAGAGATCCCATTTGATTGTCTAGAGATACTTGTCCTCTTCCTGTACTCCTGTGACTCTTTTTTTCCCAAATTTCTTTCAATAAATCTGTTCTTTTGTGCATCATTAAGACACTTCAGGAATTCCAAGGAAGCCTTCTTAGAATGAAAAATAAAAGTCACAGAAAAAAGAAGTCCATCAAGAGATATTAAACAAGAGGATATGACCTTGGCTCAAGAATTCCCTGTGCTGCTGATTGCTAAGGGTTTGGAGGATTTACTAAAGAAATATTGTTATAACATTACCTTCTTGTATTTTTTCTGAATCATGTACAATGGCTAGAGGGACTGCTCTGTACCTGTACAGCTGTTCTTTTGTTCTTACAAGAACAACTAGAAAAATACCCATGGGAGAGATATTATTGTTCTTTTTCATAGAGTGGCCTAGGAATTTTTATTACATGCTGGCATCATGAGGGATAGTAAAGTTTGTAGTCTAGTGTACGAAAA
This sequence comes from Oceanodroma leucorhoa, assembly GCA_030449065.1. NCBI lineage: Eukaryota > Metazoa > Chordata > Aves > Procellariiformes > Oceanodroma > Oceanodroma leucorhoa. The sequence goes on along the minus strand of JASVER010000004.1, from coordinate 17,091,560 downwards.
TCCATCTTGCTGATTAGCGTGATTATTGTGGGTTTCTTCCTGCAGTAATTATCTGTCATTAATGAAAGAGGAAAGCAGGAAATGTTCATATCCTGTTGTACAATAGAATAATTTGCAAAATCTGTTAAGAAGGAGCTACAGTAATATAAGACATCACTCCCAAATATGATGAGATTAAATATTGATATTTTCCTTTTGACAACAGGTTTCTAGAGAACACCAAAAGATCTATCAATACACACACGCACATATAAAAATAGTCATATACTGCCCAATTTTTAAAATGTAATAAAAATTGGAACTAAGTATATGTTCCTAATGTCACATATGATTTACTAGAGAAAATACTAAAAGGCAAAGTAGCAAAACCACATCTATTCCGGATTATATGGCTGTGAACTAGTGCATAACATCTTACAAGAACAGTAGTGGAAAAGTATATAGGATTGATCTTGTTCTTACTGAGTTCTGTGGGATGTTGTATTTGGCATTAAAAAAATCCTTTTTTTTTTTTTTTTTTTTTTTTTTGGTAACAGACCAGCTATTAAATTCCAGATACTATTATGGAATTTATGCCACTGATTAAAATAAATAAAATGCTTTTTAATAACCTTGAATGTAGACTTCACTGTTTAGTTTTTCCATTATAACTGTTTCCAAGCCATTCATTGTTAAACAGTAATTTTCTGTTTTAAACTGCAAATAACTGAAATAATTTAGCTTTTCAAAATAATCTGAATATACTTTAAATTTGATTTTTACTGCATTCTAATCAACCTGTATTCATACTAGCAGATCTACTCTTGAAGTAGTATTTTTTTCACTGGTCCAGTAAGCTTCATTTGCCTTTTATTTTCTTTTTACAGGAACACAGTGTCAACCAGGATATACTCTGCAGACAGAAATAAATGTTAATCTTCTACATGCTATGTAAAAGGCTATACTCTCTCTTTGATCTATGACAGTTTGGATGTTGTCCTATAAATATAGAAAGTATTTCTCACAACATGCTGAATTGTGCATAGAGTTCAAAATTACTTTTTAATCTAAATCAAGCAAATTGTGCACTCCTGATTTTAAATTTTGGTTGACAGTGGTTTTGTTCATTAACTATAATTTTGGATACTGTCCATACAGACAATATATGTCAGAATTCATTTGGAAGATAATGTATATAGTGAGACTTTGCAGACTTTTTTTGCCATGTTAATATCATTCTCATTACGGTTTTTCACATTTCTGTCTAGACTGTTTAAAAACAAATTTTCTTAGCACATAGCCAGGACACAGAAATGTTTATGCAAATAAATTTCCCTATTACTGTAGATCAGTTCAATCACTGACAAAGAACTAGATATAACTCTGAGCTAGCTAAGTTTGTGGCATTTTTCTGACTTACTTACAAAACTTACGTTACAAAATATATACCATTCTTTCCACAGTAGGTGGATTCTTCTTGACCATAAATTACAGGAAGCTAGAGCAGAGTCGTGAATTACTAACAAAAAAGGCTAGTTCACGTTAGGAATCTAACCATTTGTAGAGATTGAAAGTTGTCAATATTTAGCTCCAACTTGTGTTTAGCAAAAAGCTTCTCTTATTTTACTCGCTAGTTTTGAATGCCTTTCTTATGTCACATCCCTCACGTTTTGCTGTAGACACACATTTCAATTCATGAGGGAGTTTTTCCAGGAAATGAAGCCCACTGAATTAGCATTTCTCATCTTATAGAGGAATTTCTCTGTTCTACTGTCTTTCTCTGGTCTGCTGGTAGTACTGAAGCATACTTCCAGAAGAGAAAATATCTTTGAGCAAAGAACTGTAGATTGACCTTAGCTCAGAAATGTATATTACTGACTTGTATTTTCATCCTGTTAAGGGTAGCCAGAGCAGCGGTCTACAGATTGGGGTGCCTGCCCTCCAGGGGGTGCACAATCCATTGGAGTTTGGGAAGAAAATATTATTTGTGCCATTAATAAATAAAATAAAATAAATAAAAAGAGTGTTTACTTCATATTTACCTCATCCTTTTTTAATTTCTAAGGGTTTTGTATGTTTTATAATTTGCATAATACAATATACAGTAGTAAATGTATATAATTTATAAATAAATAAATATAAATGTGTTGGGAGTTTGTGCTCAAAAATTTTTTACTGGTAGGGGTGTACAATCAAAAATATTTCCAGATCATTGCCTTAGAGGGCCCTTGTGTAATTACAGAACTGCACAAAATCTACAAGCCAGGCAAGCAGCAAGCTCTGCCTTCCTCTATATGCTTCTGTACTCCAGCAGCAATAGTAACCGGAACGGACTGCTGACATCCCACTCTGGCTTATCCTACCACCTTCGTAAGGGGTTTGTCCCAGAGACCTCCAAATATATACCATATTGAGATTTTCAGTATCTTGCTTTTGGATGTGTAACAGAAGTTTTGTCATTGCTCATCTAGTCTTACGGATGCTCTGTAGCAGGTCTTTTGTGTTTCCTTACCTTACTTTTTTTTTTCCCCTTCCTTTCTGCGTTGCATTTCATGACCTTTTCTGTACCCAGCCTGTTATTTTATTCTCTCTTGTCCTGTGCTTCTCCCTATCTCTTTCTTTATCATATCCTGTCATTTCCACACACTTATTCTATATGACTGCTTCACCACAGAGCAACTTTAAGTTCATGCCAATTAAGAAATTGTAAACTGCTCCCAAAGACAGGGACAAGTGTAAACAAGAAAGGGAGAAAATAGCAAATGCAACTTTCCTATTATTGCAACTCTCATGCTCTCTTGTTTGCAATCACTTACCTTGTCAGATCTAAGTTTAGACTATAAACTCCTCAAGGCAGGAACCATTTTTCACTTTCCTAGAAACTGTTATGCCATCCTATTGCACTATATAAATATTGGTGCCCATTTTTAAACACAGTTAATCATTTTGTATGCCACAATGTTCATCTGTCCAGCTAAAGAGCACTTAAAGGGTTATGAATTTTATATAGCAGGTACTATGCACTTCCTAAAATGGTGTTTCTTTAGAATGCCATGTATTGGGTAACTGAGGTAATTAATCATGCTAGAAAATTTGAGCTAATAGCCACATCAATCTTATGCATTTTGCACATGGAAATCTCACTGGCATCACTGCAGAAGAGCAGAGGAGAAAAGCAGCAGGAAAGGAACAGCTCTCTGTTAGGAGCTGCCCAATACAGCAGCCTGATAGACGTGCAGTGGCTGCAACTCCACCCAGCTCATTACTCCAGCCAGTAACGAGGCTGAGCATGTAGTCCCAACAGGTACACAGAAAAACACATGTATACAATATGCATATCCACATGGCCAGCCACACCAACCAGCACAGGCAGAAAACACAGCACTCAGGCAAACTCAGGCAGCACCAGTGGCCTCCTCCAGTTCCCTCTCCAGTCCGTCAAGACAAAAGCCTCTTAGTGGAAATGTGCACATACATACAATGTGGATCCCTCCAGTAACTGGCCCAGGCATTCAGTCTGCACTGGAACTGGCCCCTTGATCCCATTCTCCCCAGTTGGTAGCAGACGGATATAGGAGCCCCAAGGCCTGCAGCCCCTCTCCAACTGCTGGTACAGACCTACACATGCACACACATACACTGTCGATGCACCCAGTAACCGATCTTAGACACTCATTCTATCCAGCAACTTGCCTTGAGATCCTTTCCTCTCCTGTTGCCTCATGCACTGACATACGCATGTGCAAATGCGTCCCTTGGTCGAATCCTAAACCCCATGGTCAGCCCAGTAGCTGGCTTGGTCCTCCTGGTCCTTCTAGTAACCAACTGGCAGATTCGTTGCTCTCTCCATTGTCCAGCCTCCAGTTCTGGACATTTTAACAGGTGTTTCCCAGGCCACTTACCCTACTTATCGACTAGTTCGGCTTGATATTCATGAATAATCACACACTGATATACGTGTCCATATACTGTGCACACACTCCAGTCTCTCTGACCAGGAACGTATGAGGCACTAGGAAGAACAAACACCAGTCAGAAAAAGGGCTGCAAGAACGTCATATGCTGATTTCACCCACATTAAGAGGATCCCAGTATATTTACTTGCAACTGCTTAGAACAATATCAGACTGAAAGACAAAGGACGGCGAGTAAATTCTCATTACTCACACAGATGTGAAAGAGGGGAAAGACTGTCAGCTCCTAGAGGACAAAAAGACTATCCAAAGCCAGCAGAAGACAATGCCAGGAGACATGAGGAGGACAGGACCTTTTGCCTTCTATGTCATCACAAGGAATCCTGTATACAAAAGCCTTGCATGCTAGATGGACTACTTGGACACGTAGGTTTTGGTGGTTTTGAGTATGTGGGCAAGACAGTGTGAGTGTGAATGAATGAAATGTAGTTTTTGTTTCAAAATTAAATTGCCTTGTCCTGTAATGCCCCAGGCTGAGCTTTGCTACATTTCTGTGGCTACAGCGGTGCTACGTTATTTCCTACAGGCTGGTTGAGATGTCATCTTGCTTAGCCTACTGGCTGCTGTGAATCCCCATTACTAGGTATACTAGAAATTGTCTCAAGAACCTAAATGCTTACCTTCAATTAATGAATTTCATTAGGTGCTGACACGTAAATGTTTTGTGTGGTAACATATCACGATATCACACCTAAATCTGATTGTGGATCTAGCTGTGTTTCAGTCATGATTCATTCATTAGGAAAGATCTGTTCTGGAAACCTTGCCTGATGTTCAAAATAACAGAATTTGTTGGCACATATAGTAGGCAATCATCACTACTGTATTTGACTGCTAAAGGGCTCACAGACCTCCTAAATAATCTCATAACAAATTCTAAATTTACACAATAATACTTATACTACTACAAAAATTCCCCATCCAGCAAGCTGCTGTTGTTTTCTATATTCACAGAAGTTGTATTTCCATTGTGCCATTAAATAATAAATAAACAAGCACAGATTCTCACAGTCTTAGAAAAGCTGAATTACTATCAAATGAAGAGGAGTTTGGTCTGTGGAAGAACATCAGGATTTAGTCAAGTGGTTGAAGCTGAATTTAATGAAATAAAATTACTGAGCAGCCAGAGTGTGTCAGTGTAATGAGACTGTGGCGGGGGAAGGTTTGAGTATGTGTATGTATTCCTATTTGTAAGCACCCTTCATACACCAAGTGATACATTCTGCTTCCCTAACAAAAAACATTTATCTCCACTACAAATAAGTGCAATTTTCCTTTTCCTTTTCTTGTTTATTTTGATATGTGGGGTTGGGGTATAACGTACAGCTGTGGTAACAACAACTAAAAACATTGTAAGCAACTGGGCAAGAAGTGAAGTATACAGGTGGCTTCTAAACTTATAGGTATGAAGCACTGAAAAGGCCCAAGCGCTGTAGCTCCTTTAGTACCAGGCACATGTTAAGACATGAGTGGCAGAGCATGCTAAAGGTAGGATTTTAAATACACAAAATGCTTTGCAATGCAATGTAAAAGTTTATGTTTCCTTCTCCCTCTCCTGTAGGAATGTTTTCCTCATCATTAGAATAATACTCTATCTCTTGGACCCCCTCACTGACTCCACACATGACTTTCTAGTGAATGGCATACTTTCTGAAGAGAAGGTGTAAAGTGTGTGTGAAGGTCTAGTGTTTAGGGTACTCTTCTTGGAAGTGAAAAGCCTGGGTTAGACATAGCCATGCTAATAAAAGCTTGAGCCTTAGGTCAGCTGCTTCCACATCTACTACCCTAACACTAGGAAAGATAGATACTCAAGTCTGGAGAAGGTGACAGAGAGATACAGTGCTTTTTTTTTCACATTTCCTACTGCATTTGTGTGTCATCTTCCTGCTCAACATACTTGGTGCTGCAAATCCCACTCTGTACAGTGTATACAGCTATGAAAATGCAATTTGATCTGATCTTTTCCAAAACAAGCTTGCCTCTCCCTCCTTCTGATAAATGCTCATTCCCTCAGTCTCCACTTTCAAGAGCACGACTTCTTATGGGAGAAACAGGCAATTCATTCCTACCTGCACATTTTCACAACTACAAATCCCATAGCAGAGCCAGTTCCTCCTATACATGCAGACTTAGTTTTTCAGCAGTCACAAAGATTATGGTTTTTCCATGTTTATATTTTAAGAGTCATGAAGAAATGTTTGTGCATGCCTGCTACCTTTGAGCCAAAGCCAAACAATATCCATATTTCCAACTATAAGTCACAGCAGCTCTCTTCAGTTTCAGGTTAATTCATTTTATTGTACATTTTATTTCCCCTGTAGAAGGAAGCTTAGAGTTCTTTTCAGTACATATTCTTATATACTCACATTCAGCATATATACTCCTCCTTTTAYGATATGACTTGTCAAGTTCTCACTCAAATCAATGACAAGAGTGTACTGAGTTTAAGTCCAGAATTTCATCCACAGTTACAGAAAATAAAGCTCTTTCCAGCCTGCAGTTCCAGAAGAGGAACAACCCCTTTTAGCAACAAACATGGTTAAAGTACTGTAATTTATTTGTGAGACAGAATTAAAGATATTTTTATCATCTGGAGGAAACACCCTGTTACCATGGGTTTGTTTTGAAAATTAAAAAGGTGGCATCCTGGATATTAAGCGGAAGATTTGTTTTTCAGACACAATGGCCTTACTTGAGCATTTGACAAAGCCAAATGTAACAAGATGCTCTATTCACTTCTTAAATATCTTGGTAGGTAGGTTTGTGTACCAAAATTGGGACGAACCAAGTTTGTTTTCTTTTTCAAAGTCCTTATTTTCTCATCAGAAAACTGCTGAAGGAGGGATGTGGTCATTTTCTGTTTAGAATCTTTTTCTCTAACTCTCTCCTTAATTACAGATCTCTTTTCCAAATTTTACCAGCTGCTGCTCTAACAGAAGATAAACAAACCAAATTGAGAAGATGTTCAGGAAGATGGAATCAGAAAACATGCATGGGATCTGGAAAAAACAAAATCTCCCTGTTTGGAAATAGTGAGACTGTGTTTTAGAAAGAGGTTAGGATAGATTGATTTTTCTTATGTGTCAGAGTTCTCCTACAACAGTTACAAATCAATAAGTGTATAAAGGATAACTGGATCAAGTCCTAGGTTAAAATTGAATAAAATAACAGTGACAAGTTGTCCTGATTCCGGCTGAGACAGAGTTAACTCTCTTCCCTGTAGCTGGAGGGGGTGCTGTGTTTTGGGTTTGGTAATGGAAGGAATGTTGATGGCCCATTGATGCTTTGGTTGTTGCTGGGTGGTGCTTGCACCGACACCCTCCCCTGTCCTTCGAGGTGCAGGGGGACCTGGGGGGGAGCATAGCCGGGGCGGTTCACCCAGCTGGCCAATGGGGTATTCTATACCATGTGACATCATGCCCAGCTTAAAAACCGGGGGCGGTTCCTTCGGGGGGGCACGCAGTTCCGGGCGGTTGGTCCGGAACACGTGGGGGTAAGCAGTTGCGTTGTGTATCGCCTGTTTTGTATATTCTGTTATTGTTGTTATCATTGTTATTATCACTGTTCTCCTTTGTTTTATTTCCATTATTAAACTGTTTTTATCTCAACCCGTGGGTTTTCCTCTGTGTGCCCTCCTGATTCTCTCCCCCATCCTACCGGAGTGGGGGGGTGAGCGAGCGGCTGCGTGGTGTTTAGTTGCTGGCTGGGGCTAAACCACGACACAAGTTAATATACAGAAAGTGATGATCCAAACCTAGTAAGTCAGCAAGCAACTCTAATTTTAGTCTGAAAAGTGAAAGGACTAGCATCAGGTACTTAATATAGGGTAGGCAAACTGCTGCATGCAGAGCTCCCAGTCATCGTCTTAAACCCAAAACCTCACTGCCTGTGAAAGTGGAGCACATCCTCAGCTTCTGTTCTCTGTCTTGTCTCAGGTGGATGTTTTTACTTCAAGTCCTCAGGTGCAGTACAATATACCACCACAGCTGGTACTGATTTTCATATTATTAGTCTCTGTTTTCTTGTSTGGGTATTAGAGAGGAGTTTTGATGCAGGGTTCAGGATGGACTGAAAAGGAAGAAAAAGACCAAATCTGGCTAGGAAAATGTTAATCATGTTAAATGGGAATTATCATTGTTATTTATTTATAGTTGTAGTAACCTCAGCCTATTTTTTTTCTTTCCAGAGGTACACTCTCAGGATAATAGATGAAACTCAGGCCAAGCGGAATAACTTGCTGCAGATACTTTCTCAATAATTTGCTACATTTTAYTTGACCATGTGTGACTTCATATTTCAGCCAGTATTCAGATAATTGAATATCTGTGACAAATGTATTCAATAAAAAGTCAGTATTTTTTTAATCCACTAATTATTTGTAACTTCCCACACACACACTATTTGGCCAGATCCACTATGTTACAGTGTGCATTTGGGAAGCTTGTGCTGTAGCTTCAATATACACAAATGAAACGAGGTGCATGTTCCCATCATGAAGTCAATGGAGATATTTTGGATCTACTCTCTGATCTTACCTGTTTTATTTTGGAAGGGAAAGCTATTCTGGCTCATTTTTTTGAAAACACTAGGAACTGAAAAATTTCCAGAAAAAAATAACTATAATGATGATCCATAAGCAAAGCACACTAGGCTAATCTAGTGCTCTGAAATATGTGTTCTAATCTTTTAGGGCATAACTATCTTAATTTTATATCTACTTTTTATACTAGATTCCAAGTGAAAGTCTTGCAGGTCACTCTACCTTTAGGTAAAAAACAGGTAAGTATGTTGGCAAAATGTGCCCTCTGACTATGGGAGCTGACACGGGACTAAGGATTAAAACTGAGGTCTCACTGCTGGAAAAAAGCTTTTCTTACCTGGCCACAAGAAGGGCTTTGCTTGCATAGTTAGCAATCTGGGAAAGCAACTAGAGGGCTACTGAAATAAAGCTGGGGGGATAAGGCTGTGAAGAGTCTAGATATAAGAGAAAGAAAGATTTAAAGATGTTGCTGTAATTCAAGGGAGATTACTGTAAGAAGAAGGTCGCCTGAGAAAGAGAGTGTAAGAAACACTGATCTATGACCAGCCTCATCTTTGAATATCCTATGCTTCAATATTCTTTTAACTTTTGTTTTTAATTGTTTTCTTGCTTCTCTGGAACACATACCATTTAAGAATACTCCTTTTATAAAAGGTATGCACCAGAGCTGGGCACACACCCCGTCTCAGCAGCAGCAGTCATACTCACTGGTAGTGGTATCAGATGCTTACTACTACTACTCAGTGTTCATCTGTCTGTATGTAATCACTGTAAACCAGAGTGTTCCTCTGGAAGCTCACACTCAGCTGACTCTCCACTATGATCTCTCTCAGACTCATTTTTTCCTGGGTTTCATATTGGAAGCCCAGCCTACATTCTTTGCTCCCAGATGTATTTACCTTACACTTAGTGAGACAGAAAGATATGGAGTGTGCCCAGTTTATAAGATGATCCTGCTTTGTACATTAGTGACCTGTATTCTTCATGATTTTTACCACTCCCTCAATCTTTGTCAACAGCAAATTTTATCAGTAATGATTTTATGTCTTCCATGTCACTGGCAAACTTTAAATACTGTACAACCAAGAATAGATCTCTATGGAGCTCCAGTAGAATCAGAAGAGTAGATGGTTCTCCATTCAGAATGACATTCTGAGTCATGGAGTTTTAAATCCATTTTAAATAGGCCATGTTGTTTATGTGTCATCCTGGTTTCTGATTTAAAATCCAGTAAAGTCAAAGTGCGAGACCAAAGCTTTCACATTTATCAATAAAATGTCTTTTTTTTTCATATTAATTTGATAAAAACTTTAATCATAAGCATCTGGTGATGTTATTATTTAAATGACCCTCCTTTAATAGCAGTGCCTTAATGACTAATTGGTGCTACTACATGATGAGAACCTGATTAACTGGGAGCTAAGTGCCAGTCATTAAGGCTGCCTATTCAGCTCTCTGTGTAGGGATTTAGATGCCTTATCTGAGCATTTGTATTGAAAATATTTATTAATTTGCATATGCAACTACCAAGTATTATAACTCAGACAAAATCACAAGGAACTAGCTCTCACAAGGGCTTAAATATCTAGATGCCATCTCAGACACTTGCATTTAAAATATAAACTCCCATAATGCACTCTGTGTGCTGACAGCTGACTCTGGAGGGACCTAAATTCCTTAGATGTCTAAGCTTTTAACAGTAAAGGTATCCTGGGTACTGAACATGTACTGCTGACCCCATGCAAAGCCAGCAATGGCATAACAGAAGTGAATTGCTCTTTGTATACGTCAGGAATATTCACAAATTACGTGTTTCCATGTTTAGCTCATCTGTCATGTTTGGTTTAGTAGCATTTCCAGAACTTGGTTAATGGTTCTGACCTCCCATATAGGCAGGTGCCCCTTTTACCCAACAGCCCAATCCTTAGAGCAACAAGACCTGTTTATCCACTTAAGTTTAAGAGGGAGTCTAAAGGTCCCCTTCACAGCCCTTGTTCTATTCAGGTTGCACAATCACAAATAAAGCCTTACATTTGTTGCCCAGCTAGATTCAAGGCTCCAGGAGATGTCTCTGACCACATGGGTCCCAGAGACTGAGACCTCTTTTGCAGATAGGTGCCTGTGTGCCTGCTTTCCACAAAGAGTGTCAGAACCTCTTTCCTGAAATGCTTGTAATAGTGGTCATCTTGGACCTTTATTTCTGTTTCTTTTCTCTCACCTCTTCTAAGCAGACACCTGCCATTGTGTTGAATGTTTAGACATGTTTCACTCAATCAGTCATTAGATGTTCAACTTCTCATTTTCTTAACTATAAGGGTAGAATAAAGGTATGCAAGGATTTTGAAAAACAGTCCTGTTTAAATGAAAAAGAAAACACATATGTAGGTGCAGGTTATTCTCTAACCTGAAAAATTCAGTTTAGAGCAAAGATGTTGACACAGCCTCAGCACCAGAGCATCCCTCATTGTAACATACTTAGGCAGCTTTGGTGTGTGCAAGTATGCTACGTTTTTTTTAATAGGAGTCTAAATAACTTACAGATGAGGCTACTTACGCAAGGCAAGTATAAATAACTTCCTCAACAATAAGCCCTATACTTTACTTTAGACTTGTAGGTTGCTTTGCTGCACAGGTAGATGCCAGCTTTCCACCCAGAGATATGATCTGGGAAAGGTACTTTTTCCATTTTGTAAGATGGGAAATATATATTTTCATATTATTATTGCCCAGAGGTTTGAATTTATTTGACATTTCTTGGCCTTGGCCTTGCCATGATTTTCCTTCCTTTCTGGATCTGTCTCTACCTGCTTTGCTGCCAGAGGAATGCAGCTGACATCTAAGAAGTTTCCTTGGTGTATCATAAATGTTCTGATTTAGCACTTGCTGTTTCACTTGATGGGATCAATCTACCCTTTCCACATGCACAGTGTAAAAGACTTCTCTCTATTACCCTCTATCCACTGGAAGTTTCACTGTGGCAGCTACAAGGCAGTGCTTGCTGATGGCTTCTCTTGGGTAATACACAGTTGTAGTATGTTTGAACTGCTTTCTTTTACATTTGTCTTTCTGATCATTAGATTACTTTTTCTGTTTTAAAAATAAAACTGTCATTACAAGGAACAGCAAGCAGTGCACCCTGTCTCTCTTTGGCATTCTGATTTTTTTGTTTGAAACAGATCCTGGCTCCTATTCTCAGCATAGTTTGAAAGACAAGGTCATATAATATGACTTTCTCATTTAAACATTAGGCAGTAATTCTTCAATTCAGACTATCCCATAGTGCTCTGCCCTTATTACATTACAGAGATGAAGACTGCACCTGGGGAGAAAAAAAAAAAAAAAGAATCAAGCCAAAAGAACGTTTTACATAAATTAACTTCCTGGGGAAAAAAAAAAATAAATAAAGTTGATTCTGGGCACCTTCCCTTTTTCAGTCCTTTATGGTACACTACAGAATGTTTGACAAGTTTCTTTGCTTGTCATGAATAGCCAGCAGTTCCTCTAGTCTTAAAAAGAGTAGTCATTGACAATTGAACACACAATCACTCACATGCCCCAGCCAATAGACACAACACATAAACAAGATAGATGAAAACATTTTTGTTTAATCTTAAATTCAACATTAGCAATTTTTTTGCATAATTTTTTCCATCCTCTCCCCAAAATATCTAGTTTCTAAAGTAATATTGAGCATGGGCATATAATATCATGTGAGATTATTATTTTTCTCAGCATTGGAATAAAGGGAAAAATGTAGTTTATTTTCAAGTCCCAATCACTCTATGATTTGGTTAAGAACTTCAGGTACAATACAGATTCAATCTGCCCATCTTCCCTCTTCTTTCTGTTTAGCAAAATGGAACATGGGGACAATATAATATTAACTGACATTAATATCCATCTAGAATATGTGGGTCAGGAAGGCTCTGTAGAGGATCAGACTTCCTGTAAGGTCAATGGAAAGATATAGAAACATCCATTCCATCACAAAATAAGCATCTAAGATAAATAGCATTTTTCTTTGCTATAGGAAGTCTGTCCATATAGGGGACACTTTTATCTCCCTTCTGGACGTGTCTACGTCAAAACTGTAACTCTGGAAAGAATCTAGATAGCTACTTTAAACTTGACACCTAAAATATATTAAATTAATCCAGCTCCAAAGCATGATCCAAAGGATAATCCAAATGCACAAATATAAATATTGTTGCCAATCACTTTAATAAAAATAAGTCCTGAGATATAAGCATCGCTGACTAAATTAAGGATTCACAATGGAAAGGTACAACTTTTTTTGCTTTTGCTTTGCCTCCTCTTAACACCACGAACATCACGTCTAGTTCCAGCCAGAAGCCCTATAAATAGTTCCTAAGCCCCGGGAAGAGTCTGAAGCTCTAGATTATGGGGTGCAGGAAGCCTCTACTTCTCCCTGTCTAGTAATTCGAGTAGGTATGCTCTAATATCACTTGCTAAATCAGGCTCTGCAGACAAGGCAAGACTTAATTGACAGAAACATTATTATGGGCTGATTAAGGATTTATAATTAACATCTGGGTGGAGCTTTAAAATACTGCTGTGGTATCTAAATGTGGGACCTAATGAGGTGGAAGGATTCATCCCATCCAAGACACCTAAGTTGAAAAGATTTTCCTAGATTCCTTCCCTCTTGGGGAGAGAGAGGCACTTCTAGAGGGAGATTCAGCTCCTCTCATTCACCCCTCTGGGGGTGGTCTCTCTCTACCTATTTTGGCTTGGGATTTTCCAGTTAGTTGCCCACTAACAGGAGAAAGGATGGGAGGAATTCAGGCTCTATAATGGATATCAGCCTTTCAGTCCTTTGAACATTTTCCCTTTCATGTGCTATCCCTTGTTTGTTTGCTTGGTTTTGTGCATTTAATATGTTCTTTCTTTCGTACACATTAGGGGACAGATGTACTGTTATGTGGCTTCCATTATCTGCATGATAACTTGTTTAGAGGAAAGGCTGAGAGAATTGTGGTTGTTCAGCCTGGAGAAGAGAAGGCTCAAGAAAGACCTTATTGTGACCTTTCTGTACTTAAAGGGGGTTTATAAGAAAGGTGGAGACAGAGTTTTTAGTAGGGCCTGTTATGATAGGACAAGGGTAATAGTTTTGAACTAAAAAAGGGTAGATTCAGACTGGATATAAGGAAGATATTTTTTACAATGAGGGTGGTGAAACACTGGAACAGATTGCCCAGAGAGGTGGTAGATGTCCCATCCCTGGAAACATTCAAGGTCAAGTTGGATGGGGCTCTGAGCAACCTGATCTACTTGAAGATGCCCGTGCTCATTGCAGGGGGGTTGGACTAGATGACCTTTAAATGTCCCTTCCAACCCAAACTACTCTATGATTCTATGATAAATGCCAACCAAAATATTCTTCTCAGTACTGCCCGGTTATTGCTTGTTCCCTTTCCCCCCTAGGGCCAGTGTCTTCTGCCAGGTATCATCCCTAGCTGTCCTCCAAATCTCACATTCTTCAATTAAAATAATTCCTCAATTATTTATGTATAACGTAATTTATGTATTTGCTTGGTGTGAATACTCAGCATATTGGTCAAGGAATCAATTGGACCCTCAGCATTTGCACAGTATTTAAATATAATTTCTATTTCTCTCCATCTTATGTCTTTACACTGTTACCTGTCATTTAACTATGCATGGTAATGTATTCATTCTTACAGGAGCTTCTACCATATGTTCAAATATTGCTAAAAGTTAACTTTAAAAAAGGAGGAGTTTTGAAGTGACTGAATTTTCGGAAACACAAAATAAACAGGAACTGAACAGGTGCCCCAGATGCATTGCCTATAATTCTGGTAATCAGCCTTTTTATGTTGTGTAGGAGTCTGGTGATGCCCACCATAGTGATTTACCTCCCTTTATTTTATATTCTGTTTCGTTTGCCTGGCTTTCTCCAGTGAGAAAAAAGTAAACAACACTGATGTATGTTACATATCCACTCCTTCCAGAATCAGAGGAGCTTTAGTTTTAACAAGCAGCTAAGAACCCATTAAAATGAGTTGTCTTCTTCTCAGACTCAAAGCAAATTGACATGGTTGTTGGATTTCCTAGGTTTGGTTAACAAACAAGCCAAAGAAAAAGTTAATCTGCAGGAAGATGACAGCAAGCAGTTTAAAGCTGATGGCAGATGTTCTTAGACTGCTATCATAGCAAAATTTCATTTGAGTTAAGAGAAAAAAAAAAAAAAACAACAAACTTTAAATGAGGTACTTTTATAACAGTTTTATATTTACGTAAAAATAAAACATGATGCTTGGAGTTATATTCTAGTTCTACACTTTCCTAATAAAGTGGGTTTGCACAATGTGAATGGAAATTTGATAATGGGCTGTTTATTATAGAGCCTGCCTAATTTGGGGGTCTAGTTTAGCCAGTCGCCAAAACAAATCAGTACGATGAAGGCAGATTAAGAGGATGGCATTTAGATTACATTTGTTAGAATGCCAAAGTAATATCTACCATTACCTATAGCTAAATAGGGTGAATTTTTCACCTGATATTATGAGGTAAAGTTATTTAAACAACCAAGAATTGTTCCAGTAATTTGCATTAATCTATTGTTTTGGATTATATAAAATCACCATAATAAAGTTGTTTACTTAAACCAGTGATGTATATATTGAGCTCAAATTTCAACCAGTCACTCTCATGTTGCCATCTCTCTGTCAAGGAGCCTTTGTTCATCCTGCAGAACAAGTTTAAAAATTAAAATGCAGTTACTAGAAGAGACAAAAAAATGTCTCTTTAGAGATTAAAGATGATTCATGAGTTATCTTAGATCAACGTATATTGCTAATGTCTCTCTATCCCCCAGACCTCAGACCCAATTATGTCAGGGCGCAATACAAATTGCTAACGTTCAAACCAATTGGACTTCTTTATACAATTCAGGAAAATAAAGCCTGTTCAGACTTAACCTCAGATGCAATGTCAATGTCTTAAGTATGTTTACATAACTGTTGTATAATTGTGGAAAAAACTCCATAACTTTAGAGTTCCCATATATCCTGAGACTCACTTTCGATGTCATYTATCATTGCATCTGAAGTGAAACAATAGTCACTGACAGGCTTTTATTGACATATTTAGTTTACAAGTAGAGGCCACTTAAAAGAAGTGGAAGACTGTTTTTCTTTGAGGAACTTTTCAGTTGGCAGTATCTGAAGTATCATCTCTTTAGGAAACAAAACCTTCACTGAAAATTTTTCTTCACTGGAAGTACAGTTCAGCAGTTGTATGACTGTTTTTCTAAACTAAAAATGTCAGCGATCTAGCTGTAGTATTTTTCATGCCTATCCGTTCAATTAAATCTTCCAGCATTGAGCTTACATAGCAGGAAGCTATATTACTGTGACTGATTATTACTATGACTGATTATTTTACTATGACTGATTATTTTAAAAGAGTGTATACCTTCTCAGAATTGAAAGAACTGAGACTGTAGAAACCCTACATTAAAAAAAAGAAAACAAACAAGGGCATATGATCCTAAGAGCTTTATTGTAATATCTCCCCAAACCAGTTGCAGGGTGTCTACCTCTGCCTGAAACACCTCAAGTTATTTTAACAGATTCAGAATTGCACAAATCCATCTGCAGGATTATAATAAAGTCATACACCCTTGGGCTAAAGTGTCTCTCTAGAAATGGGGAATCCAGAGGATGGGAAAAGGAGTTCCAAGTAGGCACAAGGATGTTTGAAAATTTCAATTTACAGCCATTTAGGTGGGAACTGGACTCCACTTTTACCTCACAGAATCTTTTCTGTATAAGGTTACCTTAAAATGAGAAATTACATAAAAATGTCATTTTAATGCTTTTAGCTTTACTTCCGTCATGGAAGCTTCAGTTTACAAATTAGGGTCTGAAATACAGACTGAGAAATATCTCTTTTTTTATGACAAAATTATGCTTTTCAGAGCGAGAACAGTAGTGCATTCATATGCACAACTGACATCTCACATAATGATTCACAACCTGAAAAAAATTTAAAATAAAGACTACGTTTACTGATAATGGATTCATTAGGATCTCTATCCTGCTGCCAACAGGCAGAGGAAAAAGTTCTTTGGCTACATGTGTTGGCTACTCCTAGTGTTGATGGAAGAACTGAAACGTCTTTCAATAGCATCCAAGTGAAAGGAGATCTTTGTTCTGTGTTCTAGTGGGACTGAAAACATACATTTTGAAACTCAAAGGTGTATGCTCTAGGAAGACTTAGAAGATGTTTGTTAACTGAGGAGGCTCCAACAGGGGAAGTTAGATTAACTGTGTCACTGTTAAATTTATTATGAGTTCCAGAGGTCCAGACACTTTTAGGTTCCAAGAAACGTCAAAGTAATGCAGAATATGAAAGAAAATTATTTTGCATGTACCTCACAAAAGCAGATTCATTGACTGCATAATTCTGTTTGAACAAAATGTTTAAATTTGAAGTTTAAACTTTGCTTACTAGGAACACAAAATACTTCCATGGTATAGCTTGCAGGAGATCAGAAAAAAAAATATATGGAAAGTATTCAGTTATTCTATAAGGCCTTAGGTATACATATTACTTGCATATTATTATTCTAAATATTAATATAAATAAGAGCTTTCTCCCAACTTTCTTTCTTATGTTTCATTTAAAAAATCTTACCAGTGTGACTGATTGAGAAAAAAGTAGATTCAAATTTGGTTTCATACCAGTTGTAAGATATTTCAGCTCTTGGGGTGCTCACAGGGGTACTTATCTTTCCAAAACCTCAGGTGACAAGACTGGAACATGGGTGTAACAGCATGTGTGAATGAGACTCCCAAAACTGCCTGAGAGAGCATTTCACCCCGGTGTGAACACGATAGCAAGGATGGTGACAAACAGCCAGGTTAAACAGTGTTCTGGTTCCAGCTGGGACGGAGTTAACTCCCTTCCCAGTAGCTGGAGGGGGGGTGCTGTGTTCCGGGTTTGGTARTGAAAGGAACGTTGATGGCCCATTGATGCTTTGGCTGTTGTTGGGTGGTGCTTGCACCAGGACTTTTCAGCCTCCCATGCTCTGCCAGGTGCAGGGGGAGCTGGGGGGAGCATAGCCGGGACGGTTGACCCAGCTGGCCAATGGGGTATTCTATACCATGTGACATCATGCTCAGTATAAAAACTAGGGGTAGGGGGTGGGGGTGGGGGCTCTCACGTTCAGGACACACGGTTCGTTCGGGACATGTGGTCGGTGAGCAGTTGCATTGTGCATCACCTGCTTTGTATATTCTGTTATTGTTGTTATCATTGTTATTACTGTTCTACTTTGTTTTATTTCCATTAATAAACTGTTTTTATCTCAACCMATGAGTTTTCCTACTTGTGGAAAAGCGGCTGTGTGGTGTTTAGTTGCTGGCTGGGGTTAAACCATGACAAACAGTAACCAAGGAATTTTCAAGGGACTTTTGAAGCCCAGGAAGAGTCAGCTCAAAAAGAAGTATAGGAATATGAAAATTTTAATGGTGAGAAGAGAGACTTTGGAGAGGAAAGATCAGCAGCAAGGCTGGCATGACCCTGTCAGATATCACCCTGTGTCACTGGGGGCCCTGCATGGACCTGGCAGCATGACCCTCACGGGCCCCCCCAGCAGCAAAAAAAGGTTCACATTTTGAAAATTGGAGTCCATGGCTACCTTCATCTTGTCTGTCTCTCACAGATAGCCGCATCCTGTGGCTCTTCATAGTTTTCACTCCCAGAGTTAGGCAGGCTGTCCTGTACAGAAAACAAGATTGAATTTTGTACATCAGTCCTTCCAGCAATAGTAGTAGTGAGAAAAAGTATATGAAGGCAGCTGTCCACTCTGCCTCTAGTGAATAATTTATTTGTTCATCTAATATAGTATGTAGCACACCCCTGAGATGCAGATGAGAAAGAAGCTTACAAATAGAAGAGTCCTTCTGCTGATAATTTTTCTATTTTACATATCTCCCAAGCCAGAGAAATCGCTAAGCTATTTGATGCTGTCTTTTAGTGATGTTTACAGTACATTAGCAATTTAAAATTAATAGTTTGTAGATATAGTGGGGGAAAAGAAAGCATTCTGAAAGAATTAGAGTTGCTAACATAATTAACTTGAAGAAACAACATGATAATAACTTTTTCTTGTGTGCTGGTTTTGGCTGGGATATAAATTTTCTTAATAGTAGCTAGTATGGGGCTATGTTTTGGATTTGTGCTGGAAACAGGGTTGATAATACAGGGATGTTTTAATTATTGCTGAGCAGTGCTTACAGAGAGTCAAGGCCTTTGCTGCTTCTCACACCACCCCACCAGTGAGTAGGCTGGGGCTACACAAGAAGTTGGGAGGGGATACAGCTGGGACAGCTGACCCCAACTGACCAAAGGGATATTCCATACCATATGACATCATGCTCTACATGTAAAGCTGGAGGAAGAAGAAGGAAGGGGGGAACATTAGGAGTTATGATGTTTGTCTTCCCAAGTAACCGTTACGCATGATGGAGCCCTGCTTTCCTGGAGATGGCTGAACACCTGCCTGCTGATGGGAAGTGGTGAAGGAATTCCTTGTTTTGCTTTGCTTGCATGTGCAGCTTTTGCTTTACCTATTAAAGTGACTTTATTTCAACCCAGGAGTTTTCTCACTTTTACTCTTCTGATTCTGTCCCCCATCCCACTGGGAGGGAGTGAGTGAACAGCTGTGTGGTGCTTAGCTGCTAGCTGAGTTAAACCACAACTGCCTGGTACACAATAATCTCAGAAGAGATATTTGCCTTATCTCAATTTTATGAATCATATTTTAATTCATAAAAAGTGCTCTGCTAAAAGATTCTAGGTGACTATGAGATTATCATTGCTTTCAGTATGTCACACATCATGGCTTTTTATTGTTGATAAACAATAAAGTACCTTTCTACTACAACCACATACTTCAGGCAAGTGGACCCAAACTCAGGAGCCCATCTCCCTCTAGGGAAGTATTTAAACATACACAGACATGTAAGCTTAATTTCCCTACTGAACAGGGACTTAATTTCCCTACTGAACTGCTTAAATGCCTCACACAGTTGGGTTCAGTATAAGTGTATGTGTTTGAAACGTATCTCTCTGTAAGTACATGTGAACAGTTCTAATTATCCATTGAAAATCAGCTGCTACTTATTGCATAGCTATTAAAGCACATTGAACCATACCCTTCAGATATTTTAACTGATTCAGACATTTACAACATTTAGACATAATCAGTGTTCCTGGAACCCTCGCTGGAATCATTACAGGGACTTTGGTTCACCAACAAAGCTTTGAAATGCAGGAAGTTTTGCAAAGATAGTTGTTGCTACAATTTCTTTGCTAAGTTCACAAGAAGATGTGTATACTTAGGAAATAATCTCTAATTAAACTGAACAATCAAATAAATTATATGTGCAGTGCATGCATGTAGTGGAATATGTGGAAGTAAGGATGTGTAGTTTGTGAGGATATCTTGTTAGTGGGTAGTCAACACAAAAGACTAGGAAAAGAGACAGGAGAAGTAATAAATTAAACACCCAGATGCACATATCCTAATGAGCCATAGATAACAGAGACAATATCAAAGACCAGCGCTCTCAGGTGCCTGACTGAGACAGGCCATGGATGGAACCACTCAAAGCCTTGAGGAGGTTCATCCAGATGTTTTGTAACTAATAAGAAGGGGGAAACAAGATTACCCTGAGTCTCATGAGAAAGAGGAAATTTATTATGAGATATTTGAAGAGTCTTGTGAGATTGTGAAATTTATTATGGGATGTTTAGGAGAAGCGCCAAAGAAAGTAGTGTGTAAAGAAGTTACTGGTCTGGCACGCTTGACTGGCTAAGTCCTGCGCATGATCATCACGGTCTGTTGAGTCTTCTTATTAAACCGTTCTCCTAAGTGTTTTCCTATGTGAGTGTGTTCTCTGTGTGTGTGCACGTGTGTGTGAGACCTGATAGTAAGCATGAAGCTGGACTAGCTGGCAAGTAGGAAGAGTGATCTAAGTGGCTGTTATGGAAGATGGAGGCTGTGGATCAAAGGGTCTTATAGGAGAGGGGTCTGGCAGCTGGAGAGACTGGGGCCTGGGGCCAGTTAATTGATAGGCTGACGGTCTAAGGCCAGCTCCTGAAGGGATCCATTTACATGTTCATGAAGCTAGCAAATTGCAAACTGAACTAGCCAGTAAGTCACACCATAGATCTGGGAGCCAGTTACTGGAGAGGTTATAGGTCTGGGGCCGGACACTGGGGAGACTGCGGGCAGCTACTGTAGGGATCCCAGGACAGGGCCAGCCACCAGAAAGTCCCATTTGTGAGTGCATGGTTGTGGGCTCTGCCAGTAAGCCTTGAAACTTCCTGCAGGTGAGAACAGGATCAGGCCGTTCATATGATTTGTGTCTGTGGGAGTGCTGTTTGTGGGCACATGGTGCCTGTAAGGGCACTGCTCTCCTGCCTGTGTTACTTTGCTGTCGTGCATATATGTGTGTGCATATATGTAAATATGTGTCTGTCTGTGTGTGTGTGTGTATCAATCAGGAGTACCTGCTTGGCCTCACTAGGGCCCAAACCTGGGCTGGCTTTTGGGGACTGGGCCAGGAGGACTCCCCCGAGTCTTTGGCTCTGGGGGACTGGGAATGATAACTCCCTTGGGTCCTGAAGTTCACCAGATTTGGCACCCATTTAGCTCACAGTCCTAGGGGACCCTTCTGAATCACACCTTGCATGCAGAGGGAGGGAGCTGCAGGCACCGGGCTTGTAAACCGGCCTTTTACCCTCACTCCTCCTTCCAGGAGCCCCCAGCCCCAGTGGAGCCCCCACATGCCTCCAGAAACCCAAATCCAAACACAAAACTTGTGTGCAGAATACCAAAAGCAATCAATATGACACAGAAACAGAGCAAATAGCCGCCAGAATGCAGAATCAGGGTGCCAATGATCCATTTTGTACAGTAATGGAAAGTTAATTAGGTGAAAACTCTTCCAAAGGAGCCATATCACATGCTATGGAGTAGACCCCCAGAAAGCTATTGGTTCCTGTGAATTTGATTTGGAAGCAGACACAATTCTTCTTTGACCTCCAGCCTGACAGCTGGTTGGATCTGGGACACATTAAACAAACACCCAACAGACTTACTGACACTACTAAAAGCACAAATGCATTTTTTTCCCATGTCCTGTACCTAGCATGACCATCCTCTGAATCTGTTAAAGAAAGCGAAATGCAGTTCTGATATACAATTGTCCAAATACAAGGGGAAAAAAATCTTTCTCGTTCACGACAGTGCCCAGAGGAAAATGTAAAGCATGGAATCAATTTAGTACTGTACAAATACAGTGCAATATGTTTCCTGTTATGTATAAAAAATTCATGTCCAAGTGTTATTGATAAAGAACCCATTTCTTTTTATCTTCCCAGGGTACTGAAAAGGGAAGAAATGGTGACGGAAGGGAAATAATGTTAGTGCTATTTCTTTTGTCAGCTATTTTTTCTCATTCTGTTTTGATTTTTATTTTATGGTTGTTCTATTTTGTATCTACGTAAGTAATATGTAAGCTGCTGACAAAATCACTTTTCCTCAGCCTCATTCAAAACATGGCAAATATATGAAACATCAGAACAAACTCTTTAGTTTTCACTGAAGGGAAGACTTTCAATTTCATTGACAAAGTTATTCTTTTAGGATTAAAAATGTCATTCACATCCCAGATCCATTTTGACATTTCGTTGTACATTTGTTTATGAAAAATTGTGAAAAAAATGAACAGCTGTTAACTATGGAGGCAACTACTGCAGAAACCCCAGCGCAAAATTATGAGGCAAAATTTGCCTGTGTTGCCTTGCTTGTTCCCAAGGGCCAGCAAGATACTATATGCTGGTCATAGCTTATCACCATTATTAAATCCATTAAGGGGTATTAAATGTATTAAAAGCAAGGGAATCTTGTTTTTAAACTTACATGTAAACTGATGATCTCTGAGGAAGCCATCTGAGAAAGTCTTCCTTAATCAGCCACTTTCTACATCATGTATCTGGAATTATTTTCTTACATCTTAGGGGAAAATCTTTCCTTCTCTTTAGAAACTGTGACAAATCACTTATTCATTGCAAATTGTACATCAGGTATATAGGTTTTACTTAACCTTCCTGTTTGCATATATATATATATAAATATATATATATATACACATACTGAATTTTTGACAGAGTAGGTGATAGGCTGAGCACATAGAATTATACTGATTAATCTACTGTGTTAAGGAGGCAAAAGATATATGAAAACTATTCCAAAGATTGATATTTAGTTTTTAATATAGAAGTACTCAGCTGGCATCAGTGTACCAAGTCAGTCTTTTCATGAGTCACACCGAGTACCAACACACAGAAGGCATATTCAGTGGAAATCTTGATGTAAAGGTCTGTATTGGGGAGACTGTCATAATGTGACACATAGGAATCCTTGTCTCAGATTAGGTTTTCATCTGTGTAAAGATTCAATTACTAATGGTGAGCATGACTGTTATGATAGCTCTCAAAGACATATTTTCACTATCATTATCCCAAAACTCATCATCTCCCAAGTGGTTGATTATCATTGTGTCTGGTTTCAGTGAGGAGGCAGAAAAGAATTACATGCACTTATCCCATTTAAATATTGGTATTAAGTATATTTACTAATGTATGGGTTAATATGAAATCCAGGGTTCAGTAAATGAATTTACATTTACACATTTACATTTGAAGTTTCAGTTACCCAAAGCAGTGGGAAGCAATGGTAGTTTACTCCTCACTGAGTCAAGTCAATTATAACAAATGCTGCTTGTTTACCAACTCAATATATAAACACATAAATGACAGTATGGGATCTAGTCTAGTATCTCGAGACACTTCCACAGAGATACTACTTGAAATTTGCATTATTCTTATTCTTTTCCACAGTCCTGCATCTCGGTGTGTTAGGTCCTTCCAGAGGACTCCCTGTGCCCATGGTAGTGGTTTGTATTGAATAGCACTAAAGAGATTTTGCTTCTTTGCATTTGTCAATTCACTTTTTGAGTATGTCAACTTTTAGTGTTTATGATAATTTGTAACACGTAGATGAGCATCTTACCTGTGTGTTGTGAAAAGTATCTACTTTGATTAGTTTTAAGCCTGTCACCTGTTAGTTTTGTTTGACTGACTTATAGGATAAGATAGTGAAAAAGAACTTCCTATACACTTATTCATACAACTCATGTTTTTAGACTGTTTCTGTGTTTCCCCTCAGCTATCTTTTTTGAAGAGCCCTCCTATAGGTAGCCATTTCCTATAAAATAGAAACATCGTTGATAACTTTGCTCATCTTTGTAGCCTTTATCCAAACACGTCTACATTATACAATATTATTACTTTGCTACTATATGAATTTTGACGTGCAACTGGAGAAAAGGAGGCAGAACTTCAAATAGAATTCAGGATGCAGGTATGTAATAAATTTATGCAGCAGCATAATGATTTCTTTATTGTTATTATTTTGTTTTGTTCTGTATTCGATTCCTAACAACTTCTAACATCTCATTTGCTTTTCTTTACTGCTACTGTGTATTGAACTGACACTTTCAGAGATTTCTCTCTCATATTCCTAAAAGCTTTTCTCAAACACTAGTACTTGGCTCAGAAAGCATCATTACATATCCAAATTTTTTTTTTTCATACRTGCTTCACTTGTACATAATTTCATTTATATGCCGTTTCATTTCCAAGTCCTTAATAATGTGCAGCTTTTCTTTTTACAATTATTAACACTTATTCCTTGTCTTTATTACTGTTAGTATCATCAGCAAACATTACCATATAACTCTTTCCAGATCATTCATTAATATAGTGAATAAGAGTCTCTGGCAGAGACTCCTATGAGTTTTACTTATGATGTCTCTCTATTGTGGAAACTAGGGAACAATACTTTCTTCTGTTTCCTTTACTTTAATAACTCGCTCATCCATCTGAGGACCTTATCTCCTTTGCTATCACAGCTAAATTTCTTTAACAGTGTTTGGAGAAGGATCTCGCTAAATGCCTTTTGGATATCCAGAAAAGTGTATCATCAACTTAATTAGCATTATTTGCRTGTTTCAACAGATGATTCTGTTGAATTCTGATTCCACTCTCATATATCAGATTTATCCATATGTTTACAAGTCCCTCTCCTAAGGTCAGTTTGCTCACTAGAGATGACAGTTTACTTGGTTGCAGTTTTTCACATTTTGCACAAAGCTCTCTAAAAAATCACTGCCACTTTAACCACCTTCTAGTCATGAAGTAGTTTTAGGAAGCCATGATACAGCACAATTCATGAATCAGGGTTTTTTTTTTTTTCCAGTTCTTTCAGAACACTGAAGTTAATTCCAGTAGAAATGTGATACTTATCATCCTATCAACTATTCTTTAACATCTTATACTGCCATTTTAGCTCAAGATGATGCTCTGATAATCACATCCAGGAAGATAATTCTACCTCCCTACGTTCTTCCATTCTTAACACAGATACAGAATTTTGCATCTCCACAGAAGTTTGTGCCAGGAAAACAGTGCCAGGTATACCATCAAATAAAGTAAAAAAACCTTAAAGAATGTTTGGAGGGTGTTCACTTTGGGTAGCAGCCAGACACCTACCCAGCTGCTCACTCACTCCTCCTCCTCAACAGGACCGGGGCAGAAAATAGGCTGGAAAACCTCATGGGTTGAGATAAAGACAGGGAGATCACTTACCAAGCACTGTTGTGGGCCAAACAGACTCAGGTTGTGGGAMATGAATTTAATTTATTGCCAAGTAAAATAGGTTTGGATAGTGAGAAAAAAAGAGAAATGAAGACCCCACCTTCCCCTCACCCCTCCCTTCTTCCCAGGCTCAATTTCACTCCTTCATTCCTGACTCTTCTACACCTCTCCTTATCAGTTGGTGGAGGGGGTTGGGAAAGGAAGTTTTGGTCAGTCCGTAACAGTTCCTCTCTGCAGCTCCTTCCTCCTCACACTTTTCCCCTGCTCCAGTGCAGGGCCTTTCCACAGGCTGCAGTCCTTCAGGATGAACCTGCTCCAGTGTAGGGTCCTCCATGGGCTGCAGTGTCCATATCTGCTCCACAGTGGCCTCTTCCACAGGCTGCAGGGGAATCCGCTCCGGTGCCTGTAGCACCTCCTCCCCTTCCTTCTTCACTGACCCTGGTGCTCACAGGGTTGTTTCTCACTTTTTTTCCCTCATTCCTCACAGCCTATGCAGTGTTTTCACCCTCTCTTAAGTACATTTTCCCAGAGGCACCACCCATTTGGTTGACAGGCTCAGCTGTGTCCTGCAATGGGTCCATTGGAGCCGACTGGAATCAGCTGTGTCCAGCATGGAGCAGCCCCGACCTCTCCTCTCAGAGGCCACCCTGCAGCCGCCCACTGCCAACACCTGGGCACTGACAGCAGATAAAATGATTAAATCCCTGTAAGCCACTGAGGGGTCACTGAGAAGGACATCAGCCAACTTGTTCCACTCCGAAGGAACTTGCTGTGACAAATGCAACCTTAGAGTGTGAAGAAACACAGATTCCTCACAGAATTTATCAGTGACCCAGCTTAAGACATCCCCTGCAAAAAGTCTTTGCTTTCATATCTAAGCTAGTGCCTAAATTCCTTCTGCGTTGACTGGAGAGACAGTTTAGAAACAGATTCACACCAGTTGCCATAATATTTCCTAAATGAATGCTGAGGGAAAAAAAATACTAAGAAATACTGAGGAAATAGAGTATTTAAAATCCTTCTTCTCTCTCTGAGTTAAGTACATGAATGACAAAAGCTCTCTGAAGATTAAATATCTAATTTTTCCCTTTTTAGACAGAGAGGAAAGAAGACTGAGCTGATGAAAGCCATCTAATTCCTAACAAGATCCAGATCCCCTTTAGCTCAGGAGGCTTTGGAGTCCAGAATTCTCCACACCCAGGGACAATGCTTAAATGAGTCACCCACCTCCGAACATGCAATTTATCCAATTCATCAACTGATGATGACCCAGAGCTCCAAATGTGCCTAGCTGTTTTCCTGGCTGGTGGCTAAGACTAGAGGCAGAGTTGCACTGTCTTCCTCCTTCAGTGCTTCTTAACAGTAAGCTTAAGTGTCACCTTGCTCGGAAGGTTGACTATTATGAATCATATCTTTGGTGCTTAGGGTATGGAGAGCTTAGACACACAACTCTGTATTGGCAATTCTGCTCATTTCAATATTGAGTATTACAACAGCTGGCCAGTGGTGATTATGTGATTCACCAAGGGTCAAAAAAATTATCTGACTGTGCTGGGAAGTTGAATCTTATTCCTGTTAGGCTAGTGTTGCCATCACCTAGGTATCTTTCGCACTCCAGCCACAAGACTACAAAAGCAGCTGCAAAACCACTTTACTGTCTATGCAGATGGAAAGAATCAGCCTTAGAGGAACTCCTGAGGTTGCCAGGCTGCAGACTGGGCCTAACTGCTGCAATAATACATGTAAAGAGTATGAAAGGAAAGAGACATGGGGAATAAGATTACCAATGCTAAAATAATTACTTTTATGTATAAAGAAGAAAGCTCTGCATGAACCATACAGCTTCTGAGATAAACAGGCACATATGATTGTGTCAGTGTAATTTGGAGAGAGGTGGGAGAGGTGAAGAGAGAGTTTTTGTCCCTGGAGGAACTGTTCCTGCAGCCCACATCAACAGAGGCATACGTACTGCACAGCGCTGTGTAGCCTGACCCATCAAAGGAATAATTTAATCTTGAGAACTTTCAATTTCTGTCTCTCTGAACCACTTAAGTTCAATTATTTTAATTAACATTTAAATGAGATTACAATTCCCTGTTTGCATTTTCAAAGGTCATTAGGACTTTATGGCATTAGGCGAAGTCCCTTTCATATCAAAGGATTTGAGAAATCTTCTCGCATCCAGGCATTTTATGTTTTCCCAGTACTGTTGATCTGGATTTATTTTGCTGCTTCCTCTTTAACTACTGATTGTACCTGGGCTTAATAAGTAACACAGCCAGAAAAATGTGCATGGTCCAGATTTCCCCAAAAGTTAGGTGAACAGAAACTCCTTTGTCAAAATTAATTTCCATATTGTATAAAGCAAAGCTCAGAACTACTCTTTCTAAACACTCTGTTCTTTACTTATTTTCTCAATTCTCACAGAATATTTAACTTTCCCTCATTTCCATCTTTTTTATTACACTAGTAATATTCTCTGTGTCCTCATTTGTCTGTTCTCTCATCCTCTGAGACACCTGAGTATGCACAGTAAATAACATTTCTCAGCAAGATATAAGCTTGTGCTACATGGTATAAGCCAGCATGGTATAACCAAAGTGCTGTACAAACAGCTGTGCATGTAAAACCTGTAGGTAGTATTCAGCATTACAGTCAGAGGGCACTCAGCACCCTTGCAAGGCCTTTTTTTGCTCTCACCTATGTCCTGTCCTGTTAACTGATGTCCATACGGGATAGCTCAATGAATGTGTCTTCTCTATGCTGTTTGTAATGTGCAAAGATTCTGCTACACACATGAATTTCAACAGTGAATCTGTTGAGGTACCTTCCTCACAGGCGATAAGAGCGACTTAATTATACCTGAATTTTAGTTGACTCAAACAAAAGAAATCAGGAAGTGGCACACCTGGAAACAGTGTACCGCTGCCTGACACTTGTAAATGGGAGACTCTAGTTTGGTTGTTGCCTGGGCAGTGTCCAGTGGTAATGCACAACTGTAGTAGGGACAGGTGTGCAAGCACATGGCAGATATTTAAACACAGAGAAGCATGTGTTGAGCTTCCTTTCCATTTTCCTTTTTTTTCTCCTTCTACTGTGATTTCTGACAGTCCTGAGATACCTCATTTCTTTTAATTGTGTGGGATCCCTGAGTGTTGCTGTTCCCAGCATCTTTTTCTATTGTCTGCATCTTTGTTCTCCTGACTGAGGGGTGAAAGGAATACAATTCAGTTAACTTACATGTCTTATCAAGAGAAGAGTCTCAAATTAACTGCCAAATTTAGCTGTCTGTTCAATGGAGAGAGGAACCAACTTCTGAAGGCCACAAGCTAGGGTACAAATCTATTATAGTCAGGTAGAGCCCTAATGTGGTTACTTTAGGCATAGGTTAGGAGCTACAAGTTGGCAATTATGCCCTATGTTACACTTYTAAGGGGCATTTAAGTGTCTGTATCCCAAACTGATTTTCTGATAGGCTAGACTGACCTTCGAGAAGGTCTAACTGTTCTTTACCTCTGAGTTTGTTACGGTTCTGAGTCTGAACAGTGCCAGAGTGATTCCTGCAATAACTGCCTCCCAAAAGAAAACACCGGTTTTATCTCTAAAAGACTTAGCTAGTGCACTCCAAAAGAAAATCTGCAATGCACACACAGTGTGGACTGCCAGGGAAACAGGACCTGGAAGAGATTTGGTAAGGAAGTTATTTGACACTGTGACAGTATTCAGATACTCTGTATCTCCCTTGTAAAACTAGTCCTTCACAGATAATAGAGTATTTCCTTACAAAAGCACAACATGAATAGAAAAACCCTTCAGGATCTTTTCAACCTGAATCTATTACTTTAATCAATGTATGAGCAAAGACATGCAGTGGGAAGCTGGCCAGTGTGACAGAGTAACAACTTCCCAGTGTAGAAACAGAGGGAGTGCAGCCACACTTGTCATTTGTCGTGGTAAGAATGTTTGACTGATGATGAAAATCAAAGCAAAAATTATCTATGAACCACAACACAAAAGCACTGCACAATGAATCTCTTATCTAGCAATTAGACAACAAGAGAGCAAGTCATAGGTAACAAGGATGCCTCCACATGTCACTTCAGGGGAACATGTTAAATAGAAGAATCCTAGAAAAGCGAAGAAAGATAATCAATATGGTGATTAATGACAGTAATTTCACACAAACATCTGGGAAATTAAGCATGCTCTTTAGCAGTTGTTTCTTGCAGTGACTTGTGAAGGGATGAATGAGTTGCAAACCAAACTTCACATCAATATATTGAACAGTGTGGTAACAATGATACTTATTTCAGCTTGGAAACTTTCCAGAAATTAAATGCTAATATAAAAACATCTCTGAAAAATATTGGGTTTTCAAATACTTTTTTATTGTTGTTTTCTTGGATGCTGCTTTACTTTTACAGCTTACCCACTCTGGTTCTCCTGAATTATAACTTGGATATTTCAGATTTAAAAAACCCAAACAAACCAGAATTTCATGGGGAAAGAGGCACTTAAGTGAAAATGTCTGTATGATGTGGCATTTAATGTGACACACACTGAAGTAAGAGAATAGGTTTTTTTAAGTCTTGGAAAAGCTCTTTTGCATTCTGAATGTTTGTGCAGAGGATCATAATACACCTCCTTTAGGGTTAAAAGTGACACAGGTGAACACTGCTTAGGCATTGATCAGGGTCTAGCTTTTTATACTAGTGAAGCACAGTTCAAATGTGCACCTAAACTTTGCATATCTTTCAGCAAAAACCTCTTTACCAATTCAGACTCATTTTCACCACCAGCAGCAGTGCATTGCCAATATACTTGGAGAAAAGACAGCTTGACTCATGTGTAGGCTTTAGGATTGAATTATGTTCATTAAAGTGCTTTCCTCACAATTCATAATAAACGCCCAGAGTTTTCCCAGTTAGCTTAGTAGGTGATCTATAAAATACTAATTTCTTTTAGCCTTAGCTTCTTTTGAGTGGAAAATGAGCATGTTCCATGCCATTGTATGCTGTGTAGAACTGAAGAAAGTAATGTATAATATATTCATAAGTTTTAATTCCATTGACAACTATTGATGTCCAGATGTTTAGTTGATTTTGTTCACTGTTTATAATAATTCAAACAAGCAGGATGAAAGTGGTTAGAAAGCAGTGATTAAGAATATTTGTTATTCATAAACAGTTTTGTTTAATTGGTTAACCTAGTATTGATTGCATTTCCTGATTGGAAAGATTTTTGGAGGAGAATAATTCCTGGAAGCTAAATCTTTCATTTGGGCCCAAACATTAAAACAAAAATCTAATTATCTGCCCCATAATTATGTTAAAATAGGTCTGAAAAAGATCGAGCTATGGTGCCAAATTTCTCATATGTCAGCTGTGATTGCTAGATGTTTACTAATAAGTTTTATACCTGTAGCAGCATCTTTACCTATAGGTATTAAGAAGACATGGATCAACTTGGAAGTTGTTTTAGTTCATATCTTTCAGAAACAACACACTTCCATGAACTTAAGATGCTGAGATATTTAAGACACTTCCCAAATGCTTCCATTTGAACTGGTGTTTTTCCAGTCAGTCGCCTGCAGACAAGGCCCAGCCACGGGCCTTTTCCTCTCTCGAGTGCGAGAAGTGCAACCAGTGACTTCTGTAGCATCTGTTTTATTCAGTTCTCTTCCTTTCTTCCTTCACTCAGATAAAAAATGGAACTTCCTTTTTTTCTTCTTTTTTTTTAACGATGAGCAGGTCTCTGATTTAGAATGGAAAAGAGTAAGGTTTCAAGTAGCTTATATAAGTGATGAGTTTGGCCTCAGGTCTTGGATCAGCTTACAAGGACTGTCTTCTTTCTTGCTAGGACTCTGAAACAATAATATCTTTCAGTTTATCTCCAAATAGATTGGGCTTGTTCCTGGTTTCCTACACCCACACATATGCATGGGTGTAGGAAACCTTTAATCTTCTCTAGCCTAAGAAGAATTACASGTTTGTTGACACGGGAGGAACATAGATCTTTGCAAAGATGAGCTGGATGGCCAAAGTTTTAGAAAACTCTCTTTTGTATATCTTGGGCCTGTGGTCTATTGTGATTCCATTTCAAGAAAACTATATATTTTTTTCTTTTTGTTCTTCAGCTATTTTCTAATCTGAATCATTAGACTCACCTCTTCTTTACACTATACTTTCCATGGTTTTTCTTACACATAAGAAAGGAGCAAATTCAGCCACCTGTTTGTCATTTTTGTAGTGGCTGTGACAGCAATCTCTAATGAGCGGCCTTTCAAACTTATAGAAGTACGTTCACTGTCACATACTCCACCTCTTTTCCATACAAATTAATTTTTCCTACTCTATTTTGGTTAGGAAAATTAACTCATGTTTATTTCACCCTGCTCATACCCAGATATATCCATAACATCTCCATACATTGTCATTATATGTTGGGCATTCATCTTCTGAGGCTAAAGTTGGCTGTAATGTTATACAGTATCTAAAGAGCAGCAGCTATAAATCCTACAGTAATATATACCAAGTAAACCGCAATTCCTTTATGTAACTTTTTTTCTGTTCTCTTATTTATTGACAGATTTTTTTTAATTACAACACAATGAAACGATGGTAAGTACATAAGATGCAATAGTATAAAAAGCCATTTTAACCCTTCCCTTGGTTAAGACACTTACAGCAGACAAGAACTGCCCCACCCCAACTCCCCCCTTCTCAAATGAAAACAAAAAATAAATATAAATTAATAAATATAAAACAAATCACTGCACAGACCTTAACTCTTTGATTGCCATGGCAAGAACCATAATGATGATTCTAGCATGTGACTTTCTGTGGTTAAAGGTTGCCGCAGCAGTCAAAGGGTTATAGCATTGTAAACATAAGTATTTTGTTGAAAATGTTCAGTCATGTTAATGGTCTACAGCAATGAGATTATTATCATGACCCCTTGACCTTTAGTGACACAACATTATAAGGAGTTAAAGAGATAATAGCTTGGTGAGCTGTTACATAGATCAATTAAACCATTTTGTTTAACAATACACTATGAGGTCTTGATTTACTAATAAAAGACAACTTGTGTATAATAAAACACTGTTCAATGCATTGATCAATAAAAACAATGAAAAAAATCAGTCTAAGCACCACAAAATTTTGCCTGATTATATCTGACAGTCATCATACACTTTAGCACCATTTAGTCAGCCTTGCATTTGCACACAAACAAGATTTGTGTTTGTCAGTAGAAGCTACCTGAAGGAATAACATATGTCAGTTATAAAAAGGTTACTGTATAGAATGCTGTGTGAACCAATAAAATAAAATAATATAAAATAAAATAAAATAACAATAATAAAATGAAATTTAGTTGCAGAAAACAAGTAAATGCTCCAGTTATTTCATTACTAACACACACCCTAATGAGTCAACCATGGGCATGAAATGCATATGGGGCTATGCAGAGAAAAGGGAACAAAAATGCATGAAAGGTTGATTTCATCTTTCTCAGAGGTGGAGGATAAACAAACAAATCACAGTGTACGAAGAGTCAGAATTGTAGTAACTTCTGGCTAACATATTGGAACCAGAACAATTTCTGCTGGAATTACAGGGAATTACAGGAAGGAAGGAATAGCAACAAAATGGAAAATAGAATCAGCTGCTAAAATAACACCCAACAAGCAGAACTAAGGAAGAAATCAGGTTCTGGTAGATACAAGAGTACAGCACTTGGAGAGAAAGCAAGGTGCATGTTACTCAGAAAGTAAGAGAAACAAGAATGTGTATGAAGCATGGAAAACAATGTACCCTTCTTGTACATATCCATATCAAACTCTGATTGACTACACACTGACAAAACCAGCTGTACAAGTTTTAACTGATAACAATACTAATCACAGGACTGGCAAGGAGCAGACTTCACTTCCCTCAAACAGCTTCTGATCATATAGGAACACTTATCACATAGGATAAACCTACAGAAGTCAAACACCTGCGTCTTTCTCTGCAAGCTGTGGCTGAACCGTGCAATGAATCCGATTCCCAGACTACAGCAGCAGATGTCAGAGCGCGCTCTTCATAAATATGTTTTTTATCATGCCTAAAAATTAGGATCAATCAGAAAACAATGCATAATAGCAAAGCATTCTGCCATGCAACAGTGCTAGCATATTATGCTACAGCAGTAATGTAATGGTAGTTGATGAATGTGTATGAACTGACTTGTGGTAGAGGAAGGAGTCCAGCCTTATAATTATTGTCTGAATAACCATGACACCGATTATAGGCATCAGAATGCAAAGGAGAAAGAGAAAAGATTAAAGTTGAGAACTGGAACCACTGGAAATAATACAAACATTTTTGAAATGCAGCTTTCTAGACTGCTCACCTCTCACAGATGGCATAAGCCATACATGCAAATGGTATGCAATGGCTGGCATCAAAAATGATAGGTCTCTGCTGTTATACCAATGTACACATGACTAGGCAAGTAGCCACAAGATGCAAATAAGGAGTCCATGATGGTCATGGATGACATTTTCATCAAAGACTTAAAGGATGGCAGTGTCAATGGATGGCAGAGACTTTAATAATCTGACGTAAGTAACTTGGAGCTTAGTGTTGAGGGACTGGACAATGAACAAGATTTAGTGAAAGATATACGTCAAGTTATTCAAATGCTCACAGGAGTTTTTGAGAACGTCCTACCTCTTTACCGTAGACGCAAAAAGCTGCATTTCCTAGTGACAGACTGTAAAAATGAGAAGGACAACAAAATTGTATTTTCTTATTTTCTCTGTATAGTGAACAGATAATTTCTCACTTGTCTACCAAGAGCATGTAACATTAAATAGTGCCTTAATTAGTCAGGAAATGTGTCAGGGCACAGTGAAAAAAAGGGGTGGAGGGGAATCAGAAGTTTGATCATATTTATTAATTTACACAAAGAAATAGCAATAGATGATCCATCCAAATGTCATAAATGTATTGCTATTATGTCAAACACTTCAGGCCTGAAATATCATGGAGATAAAGATACATGGCTGTAATATAGACTAATAGAGTAAAGGCTTCTTTGTCCTTCAGTATTTCATCCAGTGGAGTTCTTCAAATGATAGATAACGTTTTGGATGTAATTTCTGAAAAAAAAAATATGTAAGAACATTTCACTGTGACAAGTTTTTGCACATAGATTCAGACTGATGTTAGTTTGACTAAATCTCTCTCAAAAGATTTTCGATTGCAGCAGATAAATAATGTGTTCTCTCTATATATTTGTAGTCAGATTTAGAGTAACTATACTGAGGAGCCTTTTGACTGACTGCTCTCTGGTGGGTTATGACACCAAATATAGAATTCAGTGGACTTTCTACAGCCTAACAGGTATCCTTTTTGTTGGAGACCAATACTACTTTCAAAGCTATCACCAACTTCCTGATAATATCTCTTCCCTTTTATCGTTGATTATGTAGCAGTTACATGCAATTTTAGTGGTGTCAGTGGTCCTTGGCTCCTTCCCTTTCTGACAAACTGGTTTTGTACTTGCAATTGTAAACCAAAGTGTTCTGATTCCTTTTCCTACATTCTTCTGGAAATGAAAAATGGAAAAGTGCTTATGCTGCTTTTTCTATGTCTGTCTGCAGTCTTTGACCAAAAGACCTAGCTGGCTTTCCTGCGGATCCTAGAAGTTGTGGAAAGTAAGTTCATGACTAATTTAAGTTTCCTCTGAGAAAAATTTCAGTACGGTGTTCCTTTAAATCTGTATTTGTAATCACTGTGATCCAAGAACTACCACCTTCAAAGGAATGCCTATTGACAGCAGATGATGACCTGTGTATCTTGGATGACAAGAAGGAAGAATCATAATACTTGATCTATCCTATAAAATGGTTTTCAACCAGACACAGTAAGACAGTACTGTGCATGAATTGACAAGAGATGTCTGCATGGTTTTGGAAACGCAGTAAAGATGGATGTTAGGCACATATTTAGTTGACAGTGTTTTACCAAATGCATTACACAGAGTAAGAACTGGGAATAGATTATTTGCATCATTACACATTCCTTCAATTCTGGATTCCTACTCAAGATTAAATTTTGTTGGGTATTACAATCTCAGGTATTTCTGTGAGCTGTGTGAGTATTGAAAATGGCTATCCTGAAAGATTTCTTTAATAGTTTCATCTACCTCGTGATGCATGGCCAGAGTTCATCGCACTTTATCATATGAGGTAAAACACAACCATGTAAATACAAGCTGCAGCTATGCCTTGCAGGTATGAATTGTGGTTGTCATGATCATTTAAAACAGCCCTGTATGTTGCTGATGATGTCTTCTGAATACATACCATCACATGTACCATTATGACTCTACTTATACCCAAGCAGACAAACTGCTTGGAGCTGACATGGTGCTCCCGTAAGATATGGAGATGATCAGCATCTGAGCACTGACAATTTTGTGGCAATAGCCAAGCATAGCGTACACAGTATGTGCATCTCTGTTTAGATTCTTTGTATGCCTAAATATGGGGCTGCGCATTTCACCTGGAATATATCAGTTGTACAATAGTACTTTTTGAGCTATATATAATATCATGTAATTGTGAACACTAACAAAGAGTATTATAAACCATCATTTTACATTATGGAAATACCTACTTTCTTTTCTTTGAGGTTGTAGACCGAGAGTAAGGGAACAAAAATTTGTTCACACCTCAGTTAGCATTGATTGCTTGCTGACCTTAAGCACTCTCAGCTTCCACAAGGCAGATGATTTTATGTACAGCCATGTAAGTTATGAATATGTGTGTAGGCTGGGTGTTAAACTATGCCTACACATCAGGATGGAAATATGGATCAGAAACATTGTTTTCTGACTTAACATACTACGCTTTGCAAGTGGTGAAACCATCTGAGCATGCACTGATTGGCAGAGATATACTGTTCTGCTGCCGGTGGGTAAGTAATATAATACTTCACTAAAAACTCTTCTGACTCCATTGTCATATTGTTAAGGGCTAACCAGGTACTTTAAGAAGGTATTTTATCCCAGCCTTCTGTTGATAATCCCACTTTCCAGAAAGCCGGTTCCCAGAATGATGGATGGGCAAATGGATGATCCAGGACACATGCATGGCACAGAATGAAAGTCATTATTCCATGTGTTAGTGCCAGATGGCAAGATGGAGAGAATGCTCAGTATATATTTTACTCCAACAGCAAAAAAAATAATGGGCATGAAAGACTATGAATTAAGATATGCTGATAGTTCACCAAGGAGATTAAGGTTGTAGTTATAAAAAGGATGTGATGCAATTTCATAGGGTAGAAACTACTACTAACTAAGCAGAAAACTTTGGTTTATGTGGTGGCTATTATAATTATCATCTGTGGACAATGCCATTCCACAGAAGCAGAAGAAACTAAGCTGTGTGACTGGAAAGCTTCATGCCATCATAAATGGCTGGCATGTGTAATGATTATTGTTTTGTAGTTTTACTGTGACAGCAAGTAGCACTATGTTGCATGCACATCCAAGCATAGAAAATTGTCTTTAGCATGCTAGTTTACATCAGCATCTCTTCATTTATGTCTTCTCTGCCACTAAAATTTATTTCTTCCATATTGTGGGCAAACTAGAGCAGTGCTTAAGGCTATCTCCACAGGGCAAACTTACTTTATGTACACCTCTCACAGAATGTCATATCTCAAAGACGTAATGGGCAGCTACAACTGCAAATGTTAATAAACTGGCTATAATTTGTAGCTGATATGCTAAAGCTTATCTATACTGGGAAACAAGACCTGTTTATGATGCATGCGTTTAATGCTGTCTACATGTTTCTTTGAAATACATTTTGATTCTAGGAACAGATGCTTGCTGTAGTCACATACTGATGATCCTTCAAAATATGATCTCCTGATTATCACTGGGTTTTCCTAGCTACATACATACATCAAATAATGTCACATCATAAAGAATCTATGCCGCCTAACATTAGAGGTTGCCTTAGATCAAGTACCAAATGGAGCCAGTCTGCAAAAAGTGATGGTATGCTTTTGATGCTTACCAGATATTTTCAGCATCGATGGCACTGATGACAATGTATTTCTCTATCAGCCTCTGACATCTCAGATGGCAAGTCACAAGAATGGGTTAGACAGATTTGACTCACACATTACATTTTTTTGTGAGACCAGTGTCAGACAATTCATTGATTTACATGCATAAATCAGAGATTAATTTTATGAGTATATGGTTCATTTACACCTGATTTTGTAACTGACATATGTTTAAATGGTCTTGTCTTATGTGAACCACTCTGTCTGCAGTCTGTGTACTGTGAGCTAAGGAACTATGCCTAACGTTACAGTGCTGGTGTATCAGTCATGGCTATACCATTGTATCCAATAACAGGTTATCTGTTCCTCAGCTGCCACAAAATATTATTTGATTTATAGCATAGCTGAACACCTAAGCGGCCAGTGACATTTGTTCCCACCACCGATAATAATGATCTTCCTTATGGCTCATAGGGCTGCAGTCATCTAGTTACGCTTCTGGAAATAGAGCTGTCCAAAGACAGTCTTGAAAACAACAAAAGGCGACAGGGAGCTATTGTTCTGTAATGGCTGCTTCACATCAACTACTGCCACAGTGCTCAGCTTCCTCCACCTCTGCGATTGGTGATAAAACTTAGGCCGTGTTGTGAGATGATACGGAAGCCAGGACAGAGCAAGCCCCTGCAGTCATGTCCTTGCTCCTCAGCCCAGTCATCTTGTGCTATCTCCAGTTTAGGCTGCTAATGGTGTGGTAGCTTGCATTTCTACTTTCTCAAAAATGCAGTGCCTGGAACATTCACTGTTCAGTTTGCCATGTGTCTTTTTTAAAGTTTGCCCTGGTGATGGTTCAAATGCAAAAAAACTAGAATAGGAATGTAATGCTTCCATTGCTTATAGGCAGACCTACTTTCTATTCTATGCACTTTTTTCTAACCAACAAGCTAGAATTCGATTCTACATAATTTGGTACCAAAAGCTACATTTAACTGACATTAAGATTGTGAAGTAAGACCCCCCCCAAAATTTGAAAATTCAAAAATTACGCGTTACACTCTATTCTTAACCCACAAGTGCTGGTGGCACAGGAGTCTTGACCAAACAGCTGGGGAGGTGAAGTACACTTCTAAGAAAAAGTGTAAGTCTGCCCCTTAGGTTTGATTCTATTAGCTTCTGTTATTTTCATTCACAAAATTAGCCTTAAAAAAATCTTTTTTTCTTTAATTATCCCCTCCCTTTGCCCCACTTTGAAAGAAGAAAAAGAACAAAAGTTCATAGGAAGATATAAAATATGTATTACATTTATTCAGGAGACTTGAAAGGGCTCCTTTGGAGCCATTTGAGTCTCTCCATCCCAGCCTATCCAGTAAACATACAGTTACATAGTTTTTTAAATGTATTTTTTGATAAAAATTAATATGTGTCTGCAGTCAATAACCTTTTCATAGGTTTGTACATTAAAAGGCCAGAGAAAACACTGCCATCATCTACTTTGGCCTCCTGCATCATACAGACCATAGTACTCTGAAGATTCATGACCCTGTATAGTCAGCTTGATAGACTGTAACTGATTAATACAATGCATATTCAGTTTTGTGTTGTTCCACRGTACAGATCATGACAATAGCAATATGGAAATGTTTATTAAAAACTTTATGAAAAAAGTTACGGCACATGAGCAGGAACCCAGATTGCAGAATTGAAAATATTTTCAATTTGTTTTTTCTTAATTCTCATAATTATAGGCCCTGGTAGAAAAACAACTGTTCAAAAAATAACATTGTCTTAGAACTTTTACTCATTTGAGTTCAAAACTAGATCAGGCAACATCATTAATGTACTCTGAACTTCTATAATTTGAAACTAGCCAGTATGTACTTGGGAATTACAATGAACACAGTTGCTCTTACATCTTCTACTTAAAGCAAACCTTTATGACTGTGTTACAACCTACTGAAAATACGAGTATGTAATAGAAATGCTGACACAATCTTGCTCTGCATGACATAAACATGCCAATATAATATTATTTTTTCTCCCTCTGTATATAATATGTATGCACTTTTAAGTAAAAGAAAATAGATTAAACAATCAACTTATCATGTGTTCATGTATCTATGATGTACCATATACCAAGCACTAGACTTATCATACTTACCTTCCTGCATAATTAAGGTTAAATTCTCCAAATACAAACATTTTCGTTACCTTATCAAAGAACAACAGTCAACATGCTCAGCACTTCATTACTGTCAGGGAAACAGTTGCACAAAAAGTTAAAGCTGCCATGAAAGATATTTCAAAACTGAAGTGAAATTTTCAAGTGAATAAAAAACCAGATGAGATGCTGTTTTGACTTAAAGATATCATAAAATAAGTTCTCCCATTGTAGAGGAAAACCAAGCGCAGAATAAGTAGTGCTGTTAGTATTTTCCACCAACTATCCAAGGGACAAAATTGGAACAGCAACATGAAATATTTTGTTCTGTCTGTAGCAGAACAGAAGTTATAGTAGCTTGTTGACAATAAAAGTCTCTCGGGGTATTAAAATATGCATGTATGTGTAGGTGTGTGTTTGTGTGCATTTATAAGTATACAAACACACACACACATTTTAATATATATGACAAACAGGCATAGAATTCTGAATTCACCAAATGAGCTGATGTGCAGTAAATATCCAATGTTACTCAACTGTCAATTAATCTATATTTTCAGCAACAACCGAATTAGATTTACTAAATAATGCTATGGGCTGATACTGGTGCACTTCTAACCTACAGTATGCAGTACCTTTACAAAACATCTCCAAAACATCATCTGCATTGCATATTTGTTGTAAAACTATATCTTTTTCTAATCTTCATTTTTGTTAGCCGTACATATATGTATATCTGTTTATGCTCTAAGAAATAAGTTTGCAATGCTTTATAGCATGCCACATATGTTCATAAAATAAGTCCTCAAATCAATATAAAATCATGTAATTGAACAAAAAGGCATACGATTTTTCATGCTATGCTCAATATAAATATAAATTCAAGGCAGTCAAGCTATCCATTACCAAAATAATAATAACCATAATATATATGTATATATACCTACACTCTCTAAAAACTGATCCAGTTATGTGGATTAAGAAACCAGTAAGAAATTGGTTGAATGTAGTATAAAAGTCTCATTTTATGTAAAAGCCAATACTGGCCATTTCAAGTATTTTAATGCTTTCCTATAACCTTTTCATTAATAACTAGCTACTTGTAGAAATGATAATTTTATACTGAAAATTGTATTCAAGTTAAATAAAAATTAACTTCTACCGTAGTTCATTTTTAGAGTGTGCATGTATACATAGCAAAATAGCCTTCTACAGATCTATCATAAATATTTTAGTTTATGTCAGTTCATTTCTATGAAAACACTTCAATGTTTTTTTCTCAAATTTTGGATAATGTATATCCGGCCTTTTAAGAAATAAAATTCGTCTTAGCTCATTCGCAACACCAGATTCCCTTCAGTTTGTGCCAGTTTGCAAGTTAAAGGTCAAAGATCAAAGACACAGGACAGTACACTTTAAGGAAATTCAGACAGTGAAGCTGTTCACAGAAGACAATGTTTAACTTGGTAATGACAGTCAACAGGTCAATAATCAAGTTCAAGGCAAGCTGTTCATTGTTGCAAAAGCTACTCCCCTCAAATCCCGGCTTTCATAAAAAACCAGGTGTCTGACTTTTGGGGTGCATCGTTCTGACCATCTTTAATAAGTTCACAGCCCAGTGACTGTAAAGCCTATCACTGCAAGAAGCAGCTCCTAAAATCAATAAAGAGGTCTGTCAGTTGCTGACTTTTCTCTAGGAAAAAAATATTGATACAAACCCGCTCTGCAGGTCACATGAAAATGACAATACTGCTGTTAGCACAAATTACACAGAATGACAAAATGCTTTGGTGGTCCCTTGGCTCTGTCAGTGATACCATGTTCAGCTGAAGGCCAGAAATTTACCTAACCCTTTGAGAACTATGGTGAACATGCAAAGGGGTAACACACCAGAGGATACTCATGCAATACCAGAGTCATCGTTTTAGCTTTCCTTTGAAACTGTAACTCTACCTCTGCAGAGGCAAATTGAATTATCATGCAACATAGTTTGAAAGATAAATTCAAGATGCTTAAGATAAAAGGCTAAGCTATAAAACTGTCGCCAGTTCAGAAAAATTCTTGGTAAGTGGTAGAAGTTATTAAAATAGGTTTGGTTCCTTTAACCAGAAAGCAGCTGGTAAATATATTTTGTTTTCTCTTTATGTTACAAATGCTTTTCTATCAATAATGCAAATAATTAAA
The DNA here is from genome assembly GCA_030449065.1 of Oceanodroma leucorhoa. Classification (NCBI taxonomy): domain Eukaryota; kingdom Metazoa; phylum Chordata; class Aves; order Procellariiformes; genus Oceanodroma; species Oceanodroma leucorhoa. The sequence continues at coordinate 17,049,875 of JASVER010000004.1, read as the reverse complement.
AACACTCACTTGCAGTCACAGGAAATCTGTTTTGAAAAACTGATTTTCTTTTAAAACCTGTATTACCCAAACACAATCCTATAATTTAATGACAACCAAGATTAACATCCACCAGACTCTGAAAACGGATGCAATAGTTCTCAAAGGGTTACACCACCAATGTAATACCAGCGTCAAGTTTCTCTATAGCATGACTGTTGCTTTAGTTTATTGAAATCCACTTCAGAGACACACTGCTTTTTACCATGCTTTGGAATGAGTGCTCCTGACAGACCTATGAAAGGCCTGGGGCAGTTGGCTTGGTACAGCTTGGGAAAGATTATGCAGGAAAATGAACCAAAAATCAAACAAACCAATAAAAAGGTTCTGCTTGAATATAGTAATGAATATAAATGAGTTTAAAACGTTGAGGACATAGCCCAGAGCAGCTGTAAAAAACACAAAATGAATGTATTATTAAGGCTGTTACTATATTGCAGATATTTTGGCCCCTTGTTTGTTGGAAAATGGCTGTCCGAACAGTCTGAAGTCCTGCGTGTCATCCGAGTCTCCCACCTGACAAAACTGGAAGTAGGAGTATAGGACTTTATCCGTAGCAGACAGAAAGCAATCCTCTTTGGAGACAAAGCTGTTTTGGGTCTTCTCACTTTCCTGAAAGTTCCGTTGGGGGTTGTTGTGTTTTTCTAAAAAAATTTACTTTCAGCAAAAAATTTTTCAAAGAAGGGGAACAGGCCTTAAGGGAAAAATGTAGAAACATCGGAGATTTTTTTTTTCCTCTTCGTTAGTTAATCCTGATAGTTTATAGGGCATTGAGCGTGCAGAGGAAAGGCCTAGAATCGAATGACAAAGAAAGACAAAGGACTGAAGAAACAGCAGATACTGTGTATCATGGAAGCTTCCCAGCTGAGCGAATCGCCACTCATGCGCAGGACAGGCAACCCCCTGGGTTTTAAAGATCAGCTTTGTTTCAGACTGACAGGTGCCCGCTCCTAACTAGGAAACTGCATAACAGCTCTTGTGTTGAATCTCAAGTTACCACAAACTCCTCGGAGGGAAAGAAAATAACCAAAACCCTACATCACACCCACTCTTGCATAGAGCGTTTGCAGTACAGTATGTGGCGGGGTGTTCCTTTCCTTTTGAACTGGAACACAGTGTAAACCAAGACAAGGAGGCACAAGGCCAGGATGCAAGGAATGACGATGGCTATGGCTTTCACAGTGCTGGCTGTGTTGTCCAGTTTGATGACAATGTCAACGTCATCTTGAGGGCTGTGTCGGTCTTTATCTCGATCTATTGGTCCATCACAACCCATAAAATCCTTGAGGATGGATCTGGGATAGCCAGGTTCCACCCTGAGCATCTGGTTATTGAATTTCCAGTACTCTTTTCCTTTGTAGAAATATGTGAAGCCTGAGGAAGAAAATTGCAATTATTCTTGGTCATATCGGATCAAATCATGTCATTAACACACCATGAGCAAAACTACTGGTATCAAATTATTTTGTAATTAAAAAATTAAAAAGGTGTAAGGAATAGACTTCAGTTATAGGTCTTTCAAATCTTCTTTACAAATTCCRTTTCATTACTGTTTCTAGAAAATCTAACATTGGGGTGGTTTTTTTTAATTCCATAAACTAGGATTTTATTTTCTTCCATTACTACAAAAAAATAAAGGATTCCAAAGAATACGATCTTTGACAGACCAGGGTCCAGCTGATCTGTTCATTCACTGAAAACCCAACCAGAGTTGGAATCCTCAGGGCCAGGACTTTAAAACATCACAACATCTTTAAGACGGGAAGTCTACTGAAACAAATTGCAATGCTACGCTAACCAGAAATGAGAACTGACCTTCTTTAAAGTCACATAGCCTACTGCCGTACTTCAGAAGAAGGAAAGCGGATGAAATAACAGCAGCTTTGCCAAGATAAAACAGGTGTAACCAGATTTAAGTTTTCTGCAAAGAGCTGGTATTTGATCATTCAGGCGCAACCCAATGTTATTACTAAACATGCCTAAATGGGAAACAAAAAACTTGACTCCTTGCCAAAAATCTACATTACTTTATTATCCCAGCTGAAAAATGGCATTGATCTGGCAAGAAACAAACCTTCGGGATAGGTGAACCTCCTCCTACTGTTTATGAACTGAATGCAAACAGCTGGATTTTTCCTTATCTTCATTTTATAGACATTAGCTTATTTCCTGCAGTATTAAAGGCCACTAAGAATACTAAGACAGATTGGGCACTATTTGCCATTTTAAAAAAGCTTCCTGAAAAGATCGGTAACTGGCTATCTGGAGATAATATTAGTAATCACCTATTCAAACAGCAGTTAGTTTCTTTCAATTCTAAAAAAAATGACTTGATAGCATATTTTGCAGCTCAAACTGTAAAAAATCTTCATCATCTACTGCCAATTTTCAGAATATTTAGAATATTTTAACATTCTTCTACATTAGCTATTTATGTAATTTTAATGGCCCTCCTAGCCACTGAAAAGGTACTATTTTCCTTTCTTTAATCCCTTGCAGTTTTATTATCTGAGAATATGTTAGTGTATCTATAGAAAGGTATAATATTGGTTAAAAAGAAAAAAGAAAAGCACTGAGCTGTATCAAAACAGTAGTTAGGAGGCTTTTTCACAGTGTGCCTTCTATTCTGATTGGAACAAAACAAAAAAGAGGACTGTAATTCCTTAAATACAATGAAGTTTTAAAATTTTAGCATATATAAAGTTGCTTAAAGCAATCTGTAGTTTAAATGAAAAATATTATCAAATGCAAACTTTCAGTATTTTGAGCCACAGGTTACCTTATATTTGCATTTCATACAATAACGTGTATGTAAGAAAGCACTGTACATACTGGCCCTGGATAAATATTTCAAGTGTGGAAATTTGATATATTATTTCTACCAATATTTTATATAGAGAGACCATATACAGATATGACATCTCTAAATCTATATTCTTTCATATATACAGAATACGTGTATGTATACATCAGGGGTACATTTAAGTCAGAATACTGACATTAGTTAGCATTAATTGTTATTATACATTAAAATCTCAAATTAAAACTATTAGAATCAAAGCAGCAAAGGAATTGCCAGCCTCTATAGATCCAGTAAAAATTCTTCAATCAGAGCATATTTTCCACTGGAAAACTGTGAAGGTAGTTTAAACTTTTCTGTCATTTTGCTGAGGCAGGAATCAGGATAACAGTCAGTAACACTGAAGGATGGAAGTTACCAGCAGAGAAGGATAGTTCTAAGAGGCTGAGTAGTTTTACTGCTTCTCATGGCAGAACAAGTGACTTCACACAACTGTTGAAAGTGATTTCATCTAATCTGCTTGACTTGTGGAGCCTGCTTTGGAAGCTGCTCCTTGCAATTTCCTAGGTGCTAGTCGCTGAGAGTAGTGAGTGCAATGCCTGACCCAAACAGCATGGAAGGGCTTAGCAGTCACTAACGTATCAAATAGGAGCTCATATTAGGACTGTTAGTAAGCACAAGGCAAAAAAGCTGAATGGGCTAATAAAGTAGACTACCTTTTCTCTTTCTTCTCTCTAAAAATTGCCCCACCATCCACTTTAGCAGGATTTCTAGCTGGGAGGTGAGATTTTCTATGCTCTCAAGGCAGAAAGAAAGATTTCTCCAATCTGGAGAACTTTGTGTGATCTCGGATTCCATGGAGAAACAGAAGGGGAATTTCTCCTTCACCTTCCCCTAAGAGTTTCTACCACAGTATTAGAAACGAAATCACAATATGGGAAATAGCAGGGAGAGTTTCAAAGATGTTACCTGTACCTTACCAAGCTCCTAGGACAATGAGTCAGGATGCTGACTAGAGTAGGAAATTGGTTTTTCTCATCTTTCCCAAGCCACTTACTGCAAGATGACGCAAAATTTTTGTGGACAGTGAAGGAAACCCTTTTCTGATCATATTGCAGGTGTTCATTTGCATGATTTACACAATAGAAAAACAAGGGACAGAAAAAAGTATTCTTTAAAACAAAATGGATAAAATGGAAGACATGCTTTCAGATGTTCCCCTATGAAGCTATATAGTAAAACTTCCTTGTCAACTCTGCTTCTACCCAAAGAAAGGAAAACAGTTTCAGGCAAAATATAATCAACTTCTTTCCAACTAAGCTGTGGTACTACCTATTTGCATCTGCTTTTCTTCCTTTCTCTCCTCATACAAACAACGGTGGAGTTGTGAACTGTTTCTTAAGACGTCTATTTTCTTGATTTCAGGGAAAATGTCTTAGTGGTCTTCTTGGGAACTTTATGGTGTCATTTTCAGTCCCTCTTTCTGCCCTGGGGTCCTTTTAGGTTTTCTGAGAAGCCCAAGAATGCCCTCTTTCCTTTCCCCTCCACGATCTCATGTCATGTTTTACCACCCTCCTCATTCAAAGAGCCAGACAGACCATCAAAGCCACTGGGGTAAAAAAGAGAACTGGCTGTGGTGTAAGCAAGAGTCTCCTGCCTTAGGAATGAGTGCTCTGCCTCTGCAGCACTTTCAAACCTACTGGTCTGAGTGTCACTGTAAGATAATTTTCACTTGTAATAAGAGACACATGTACCTGAGCTCAGAACAGAAAACTTATTAGGTAGAATAGAATCAAGGTAAGAAAAAAATACCAAACCCATGTATACATACATATATATGCATATGTTAAATTCCTTTTGGATGTAAATCTTTAAAAATATGCTTAACAAGTAATGAAGGGAAGAAAGCAGAGATGATAGCCATTATGTTTTTCTGTGCATACATAATGTTTGTGCCCATTTCCACATATATGTGTATTTACAAACAGTTAGCTATTGAGTGTGATGTATGCAGAATATAATCTTGATTGACCTACTTTCCAGTTAAAAACAAAACAAAACAAATAAAAACAACACAGAAAAATCCAGTATAGCCAAAAGGCCAGAATCCAGGAGGGTTTCTGCTTCTGGATAAAACAGAGACAAAGTAAGGAAGCAATTAAATATATTTTTGAAAAAAAACCCCAAACATTTCCATGGTAAATTATTTAATCAAGTTAGAGGTTGAAATAGGAGACTGAAATGGTTTATACAAGGAAAGAAATCTTTTTATCCGCTTATTAAAAGGAAATTAAAATAATATGGCAATATATACGTGTGCTGCCTGTGAGGCAAATAGAATAAACTCAGAACCTACTAATAAATAAATCATAAATGCCATACTACAATTCTTCAACAATGATAAGTGATGACAAATGCATATTTTTATTCCTGTCAAAGGGATCTAAACTCTGTGCAGCTGAGGCCTCTGTTGACAGCCTGCCAGCAGCCCCTGGGTAGCACTGAATTCTCATAAGATGGAGGAGATTTTGGCTGCTCTCATTCATTTGGAGGTGTGGCCAGCTGAGATTCTAGGTTCCTGCATGTGATGATGCATCTTGGTACAGGTAATAGCACTTCATACGAACTTCCCTGTGATCTGCATTTCTGCATCATGGGCTTATGACATCTTTGATTTACATAGATTCCTAGGGATATTGCTGCTTAGATAAAGATTTTGCTTCCCTTTTCTAGTTGTTCAGAATGAAAGTGATACCTTCTAAGCTGTTCAAACAGCCAACACCTTGACAATTCAAATAGGGATATACTGTGTTTAGGAAGTTTAAGAGGAACTATAATTTAGCAGAGAACAAAAATAATTAAGTGAACTAAGACACAAGAAAAAAAAAGAATGGAAATTAAGGTTTATGATACTAAATTTGAAACATTTTTCTCCATTGTGTGAAATAGTACATGCAAACAAACAGCCATTTTCACAACAGCAAGTTCTATAGCAGGAAATGTTCTGTTCATAAATCAAGAATTCCATTGCTACTTAACCTGAATAGTCAATCACCCCTCTACTACTCTGTCGTACATAAAGGGTGTTGGTAAATCATTAAAACAGGAATGTGTTTGCATACCATTTTCTTTGTGGACAAAGGCTCCCTGAGGAGATTCTGGGATACCTTTCCAAATTGTGATTGGTTTGGGATAACCAGGGTCCATGGATTTCATTTCTTCACTGTACCTCCAGTACCTGAAATTTTTTTCAAGGACAAAAAAAAAAGGAAAACACATTTATAAGATGGCAGATTAATAACTACACATTTTTTTCCTTCTAACATTTGCTACATTCTTTAGCCACAAATGGGAATACTTGACTTCTTTTCTTTGAACATACTACCAGATTACAAAGAAATCTATTTGCTGACTGGACAACCGTTTCATGTAAGCAGAAAGAAGATAAAAGATTTTTGCACTTTGACAACTAAATCAGCATGCATCTCACTTATAATCACAGCAATTCTCATGCCTATGACTTCTGCACAGTGACACGGAGAGATGCAACATATGCAAAAAAAGGTACATTAATGTTTTAGATAACATTTTAATCACAAAAATGACAGTAGATTCAGATTAAAATACTCCCATCAATTTTATTTTAACTCTTTATATGTATGCATTACAGTAGCTTTTCATTATCATTAAACAGATACAGTGTAACACAAAATTCAACTTGCTTTTGTGCCGTTTTGCCAACCAGCCCTTCTCCAATTTAAAAAGATACAGCATGCAAATTCTGGGTAACCTGAGCATGTAAGATGTATTTACACTTGTGATTTTATTTACACTTACAGATAATGTTGATAATTTCTTTGTCTTTATGCAGCTGGCTAAATTGCTATGCATATCTTATTATAAACTGGTTCTAAGAATTAACATACTGCATCTCTAGTATCTCTGTGTATCTTGATATAATATTTGGGTGGGTCATTTCATATTTTGACTGGCTTCCCTAATTTAGAGCATACCAATTTAGAACATAGTTTTCTTGGAGAATTTTTTTTTCAAAATCAGTTTTATTCATGTGAAAAAATACATAAAAAAGCAGCCACTCGCCGTTTCAGGACATCAAGAGCCTGAGAATGTATCACTTTCATTGATAATCTGGTCACTGTTAAAAAGTTGACCCTTTTTCTAATTTGAATTCATTTGACTTCAGCTTTTAGAAATCGTTGTTATGATCATTCCTGATATATTAAAGAGTCCTTAAGTGGATGATATTTTGTCCCTGTGAAGGTACTTATACACTTTAATCAATTCATGTCTTGATCTTTTTTAAAAACAAAGTGGTCTAAATTCCTCTGTATTTCTCCCTGTGGGGCATTTATCTGTCTTTAAACTTTCAATGAATTTAAAAGGTGGCAGATTTCAAGTGGGTTAAGTGTTGGCAAGTTACATTAAAAAACATTTGTATTTTTGTTTTCTTTCTTATGCATAAATTATTTCTATAATTTCTTAATCTATTCACATATGCATCAGTCACCAGCCAACAAAGCAATGCTCTTTATTTTGAAATGTAACATCTTTCAGAGTTTACATGGAGAAAGAAACATGTAGAAGTAGTAAACAAAGCTATGACATCAATATTATTGCAACCCGTTCTTGCTCAATTTTTGACTCTGTGTTTCTTCATCCTTAGTTTGCATTTTCTTTTTTCACATTTGCCTGTTCTCTCTTTCTCTCTGTTTCTTTATTCGCATTCTTTGCTGAGCTTAATATTCTATTTTCTAATCTCCATTTTTATCTGCATTTCTTCTTTATCAGCTATCTTACCTTTTCCTCTATTCCTCTTTCCCAGAACCCTATTTCTTTCCTGCATCCTTCCACTCATTCTCCTTTTTTGTCTTCCAACCTTTTCACATTTTTGAGCTCCTTCTTTTACTAACCTCTATGTTTTTCCACTAGGAACATGATGGAAATAGACAGTCCTGTAGGACTTTCAAAAATATACATTTTCATTAAAAAACACGTCTTTGAGGACACACCCAGTGCACACTCAAATGTCCCAAAACTGTTGTTTTTTTCAGCATTGATAAGAAATCCTGTGAGGGAAGGACTGATTGCTGGAATAATGAGCATGTCTACAGGGTAAGGAGAAGCCTAGTCCACAAGCAGAGTCCCCAGTGATGATTTGACTGATTTGAGCTTTACAAACTATATTAAATGTATTACTGTAACTCAAAGACTGATAAAGTAACAGAGGGAAAATRAGTGGAAGTGCAGTTCGTGGCTTTAGAAAAAGGGAATTTGGAAAACGTTTGCTAAAACGTGTTCTTTTTCCTGTATCTAATCCTATTTACTTAATGATGTTCTCAACAATTGGATGACTAAGCTTTATGAAGAAAAAAATATTCATTTAAACTCTAAAGTACAAAAGCCAGTCACACCAGACAGGGGCATAAACAAGGCCATGTGTCAAGAAATGCAGCAAATGCAGGAAACCTGTTATCATCTTGTCCTACGTTACTCAATTCTGGTAGGAGAGGAATGAGAGAGGGCAAAATGTTTTTTGTAGTCATCTTTTGTCCTCTCTTTAGCTTTCATACAATTATTTGGAATAATTATATTTAGTGTTTAAATGGATCATTTCAAATATTAATAGTAATGATCCATACATGAGCTGCTTTAGACATATGAATATTACAATACCATTTACTATTTGGACTTTTAGATCTTCTTACTGGATTGTTTTGGGTTGGGTTTTTTTTTTTTATTTTATAGCCAATATTTGATGTTTTTTATTCTATTGCTCTAACTTTTTTATGCATAACACTGTCTGGGACATTTAACTCGGTCTAGATTCTGCCCTGCATCTCCTTAACTACAGATTACTGTCAAAACAAAATAAGTATACAGGTTCTTGAGTTACATAAAGAGGAACACACTTCATTATTTTGATGCTGGAGTAACTTTTTGGTTCTCTTTCATTTCTACCTCCTGCCACTGAGAAGCTACATTTATGATTTCTTCAGGAAAAGATTCATGCCTATAGTAGACTTATACATACTACTAAACCCAACAGAATTCAACTCTAACTTTACATTAAGAAAAGAATTGTGACATAAACAATACACACTGAGAAGCTTGGTGATATATGGGTTTATTCCCACTGGTGGTCAGTATCCTGTAATAGCTCAATTATCTCTGCAAGGCTTATGTTGTTCAATCTTCTAACATACTCTATTGCATTTATATCCTACTGAGTTTCATTGTGCTTGTTAGCTCTAAGTAGCAACTTCTCCATCAACAGATGTTTTCTCTGAGAGTTCTTTTTGTCTTCTGTTATTACCACTAGTGTTTTAGAAAAATCTTGGCTATAAGTAACTGCCTGTGAATGGAAATGTAAAAGAACACTGCTGAATAAAGACTCAAGGAAGTACAGGTCACATAAGATTCCTACTGTACATACCTTTCCAGGAGTGTGGAGGTAGAAAATTATTACCTGAAAATGAACTTACATTTTTTAAAAAATCTACTCAACCATGGGAAGCAAATTATTTAGGTGGCTTTCTTCTTCACTGTAGAAATTCATTGACTGAAATGATACTTAGTTCTCAAACACCACAAAAATTTTACTTAGTTATCTACTTTGCTCATCATGAGTGTTGGAGAATTTTTTTTTTTTTTTCAAAAAAGCTTTAACAATAAAATTGGTTGTGGCAATCTGTAGTGCAATATTACAGTACTGCTAGAAAATGATCAGCTGTAGTGTCTTAAACATATTCTATGATGTGCATTAAATTAATTTCTTAAGTGAGCCATGAATACTATTAGTGACTTAGAATCCTAAGTACCACACAGTAACAAAAGCAGTCATCATACTTTTAATAATACTAACACAAACATTATAATTACTAATAAAGAATAATTTGTCTCTGAGCACTCAGAATTTGCACAGTGATACATCAATCAACAAACATAGTAAGATCCTGAAAACCTCTAAAATCCATCATTCAGATAACTTGCAGGGTTTCAAAAATTAATGAGTTCTCCTGACATCTCTATAAAGCAGACAAATATTCTTTCCCTTATTTTTACAGACAGGGAAATGAAGACACAAAGACACTAAGTGAGCAGTGCAAGTCTCTTTCAGGACTGGAAAAGAACTCAGATTTTACAATTTTGTTCTGTTCTTTATTAATCATAAAAATGTGTCCCTTCTGAAGGGAACTGTAAGATTTATTTTAAAATAATTCCTAGGGAACTGCTCAAATTGTTCTCTAGCTTCCTGGTTTAGCTGTCATTTCCCTTCCTTACCTCATTTTTAAATAGTAGAAGAGAAGTAATTTTCCCTGACCTTAAAATGCTTTGGATCATGCCTTGCCTGTTTATGTACTAGGGTTTAGAAATGTGGATAAAAAGGAGCAGATAAGAGTGTACATAACTACATTACTTTGATTATTTAAGTTTAAATTTGCCACAACTGTGATTTGCCTGTTGACTTCTAAAACATAACTTTTCCACTGGATATACATATATTCATTTCAGTATATTCACACAAATAAAATTTAGGTTACAAGAAATGTGAAAACAATATGGTCCTCTATGCAGGAGGGGTTAATTTCACCCGCAGAAAATGAACCGTTTAAGAGGCTTGAATTCTTCTTTTGAGAAACAGAGGAAAAGATTAATACACTTAGCTGATATCCACCAAATTGCTTCCTTACAGGATTCCTATACCAACCTATCTCCTTTGAAGAAGTAGGTTTTCCCAACATCTTCCCACCAAATTGCTGAATCAATGCCATGGGAAGGAATTCCGCTTCCAAGCGTTACCAAATCATGAGGATAACCTGGCTGGAGAGTAGTGTCCTTGAAAACCCAGAACTTGTTACCTGTACAAAAGCATATATATACACACACATATACATGTGTTAGTCTTCAGTACTCTCAGTATTAATATTAATACACTCCTAAGAAATAAGGAAGAATCCCAAAGGGCTATAGTGGTTCTGCCAAACACAATGAAATGAAAAATATTCTGTCACTGCAGATTATGCAAAATTAAATATGCCTTACAGATACCTTGCATTTATAAAGCACCTTTCATTCAATAAGCCCACAGAATATTTTGGTACCAACTATATAGGGATCAAACCCAGAATGAAATGAAGTCATCTCAAGAGGCTCTGTGGTTGATAATGTAACACATTTACAGCAATACTACACAACAGATTTACATTTCATGAGGAAAGAAGAGTGAATTTTATGACAAAATGAGGTAAGAAAACATATAAATAACTAAAAAATAGAAATTCCTATCCTCATAGACATCATATACTTTTATTACTCTGTACACTCCTTCTCCTCAATAAGTTAAATTACTTATGAAGGATGTACAGATTATTTCTGAAATGAGCATAGAATTTAATTTTTTTTTATCATATTTTCTTTGGTGTGGCCTACAGACAGCAAACTGAGGTCCTGAAGTCCCACAGGTGAGAACCTTGTGTTTCTGAAATTAATGGGGGGGTTGCCTTTAGTAGCAGCAGCAGTAAGATCTAACCTTTGGTTGTGGGTGACGAATCATTCAAAACCAGCCAATTTACTTATTACATGCTGATAATACAAGGTAGCTGTACGACTCTAGCTGGTGCTAGCACAGTCTCTACACAAACCTCAAGTTACCTAAACCATCTTAAATACAAATAATAGCCTAGTGCCCCCTGAACAGCAATGCTCAGTGGTTGAACCCCTACTGTTGCAGTTACTAGCTAAATATATTTCCTATATAGGGTATGCATGTCTACCAGTTATAACAGTGTTTTGTAGTATAGCCCCCCCGTACTTGTTTTTGAAGAGGATGTTTCCTGTGCTCTGTCTTGTAACTGGATAGCTTACCTCATGTATTGTGTTTGCGTGGCAAGGTTTTGGCAGTGGGGGGGCTACAGGGGTGCCTTCTGTGAGAAGCTGCTAGAAACTTCCCCTATGTCCGATAGAGCCAATCCCAGCTGGCTCCAAGATGGACCCACCATTGGCCAAGGCTGAGCCCATCAGTGGCGGTGGCAGCGTCTCTGGGATAACGTATTTAAGAAGGGGAAAAAAAACCTGTGCAAGAGCAACTGCACCCGGAGAGAGGAGTGAGAATATGTGAGAGAAACAGCCCTGCAGACACCAAGGTCAGTGAAGAAGGAAGGGCAGGAGGTGCTCCAGGCACCGGAGCAGAGATTCCCCAGCAGCCGGTGGTGAAGACCATGGTGAAGCAGGCTGTCCCCCTGCAGCACATGGAGGTTAACGGTGGAGCAGATATCCACCTGCAGCCCGTGGAGGACCCCACGCTGGAGCAGGTGGATGTGTCCCAAAAGACGCTGTGACCCCATGGGAAGCCCGCGCTGGAGCGGGCTCCTGGCAGGACCTGTGGCCCCRTGGAGAGAGGAGCCACGCTGGAGCAGGTTTGCTGGCAGGACTTGTGACCCCATGTGGGACCCATGCTGGAGCAGCGTGTTCCTGAAGGACTGCACCCCGTGGAAGGGACCCACGCTGGAGCAGTTCGTGAAGAACTGAAGCCTGTGGGAAGGACTCACATTGGAGAAGTTAATGGAGGACTGTCTCCCATGGGAGGGACCCCACGCTGGAGCAGGGGAAGAGTGTGAGGAGTCCTCCCCCTGAGGAAGAAGGAGCGGCAGAGACAGCATGTGATGAACTGACAACCTCCATTCCCYGTCCCCCTGCACTGCTGGAGGGGAGAAGGTAGAGAAATCGGGAGTGAAGTTGAGTCCCGGAAGAAGGGAGGGGTGGGGGGAAGGTGTTTTTAAGGTTTGGTTTTATTTCACATTATCCTACTCTGATTTGATTGTCAATAAATTAAACTAATTTCCCCAAGTTGAGTCTGTTTTGCCTGTGACAGCAATTGGTGAGTGATCTCCCTGTCCTTATCCCGACCTATGAGCCTTTCGTTATATTTTCTCTCCCCTGTGCAGCTGAGGAGGTGAGTGATAGCATGGCTTTGGTGGGCACCTGGTGTCCAGCCAGGGTCAACCCACCACACCTCACCGGCCCACAACTCCAGTTTCCCACCTTCAGTTTGCTCTAGCTTCCTAGCCAAGCTTTTCTTCCTCACGAACACTTCCACATTTATCTCACCTGATTCATCACCTCATAATAAGCCTTTAGTCTAACACTTTCCCCAATAATTGTGTTGTCCTCCAGACTCTTTACTAGGGTCTTCTCAACATACTGCGCCTCCTGTCCTATTCTTGCAACTATCTTCTCCTTTTTACATTTTTACTTTCTTCTAATTCTTCTTCMAAATGCATTTCTCACCTGTGTCTTTTCAGTAGAGATTTCTCTTTCAAACACAGACAGCTTTGGCTGAAAGAAGGGAATAAAGATCCTCATATGTCCTCTAGAAGTAGGGAAAAGGGAGCATAATTTGCATTTTAGTACTTATCTGAACAGCTGGCTTTGAGGCCTGTCTTCTCTTTGCATTATGTCACCTAGGTCACAGGCATACTCTTTTTGAACTAGACTATAGGCTCCATTGTGTTCATTTTCTCTTCAAAGCACTATCTTCATCTATGTTTCCAAAAAAGTATTGCTATTTTTAGTAGTAATAACACTGAAGGAGAAGATACTCTTTGCTGTCATGTAGGTCCTTCTGAGTTGCATCACAGAAAGGTCTAGAGAAGATCCATTAATATATATATTGGATTGGCCTACTGGATACTTCACTTTGGTCTATCCATTGTTATTTATGAGGATGATATTTAAAATATAAGGGGAAGAGTTAGAAAATATATTTTGCTCAAACACATTTGGAAAGAGATCCTAAGAGATAAAATCATGGCTGTTCATATTAGCCATTGTACTTACCTGTAAGGCTAGGCAGGCTGTTACACAGACTTAAGAGGTTAAGACACTGTGTTGTATAAATATTTTATAAGGAAATGTAATATTACTCCAAAGATCTAGAATCAGGTGTATGCCAGAGTCACCAAGATGGAAAATCTGGAGAGCTGTTTTGCAGTTGGTTTTATATTTTAGCTATCCCTCAGGAGTATTAAATGTTTATTTAAAGGGAGGGGGTTTTTAATCTTCTGTTTGTATTGTAGTGATTTAAAGCATGTTTTCATTTTATCACAGTTTTAATTAGGAGAGGGGATATAGTTTCAGTCCCTCCCATGTTGGGTTTCCAGAGTAAATTTTTTATCAGCTTCTTTACAGCTGCTTGTCACCCACATCCAAGAACAGACGCTACAGTTCACTCAACAGATCCATCTTCTCCCCCGTGCCAGTTGAAGGAAGAAAAGTTTCAAAGAATATGTACAGAGCCATTTGAASTACTGAATATAAAAGAGACACAGAGATCTATGAAGAACAGTCATGGAAAGCTGAAGTCTGTCTTGACCTGGGATTAAGGTCTGTACTAACCTGACATTTACCTTTACTGAGATTCCTTACAAAATTCTTACAGGCTTTGATCATGACAGGGGTGAGCAAATTCAGTCATTCACTATCCCTCCTCCCATGTTTATCCTTTTGCCAATTCACGTGACCGGACACAGAAGGCTTCAGATGGTAATGGCAGTTTCAAATGCAACAATAAGAGAAGTCATGCATTTTGGACCTTACTAGTTGGTACTTATGGTGTGAACAACAGATGGCATCCAGTGAATGACACTGAGCCAGCCCATTTCTGTTTCAGAAGATCATTTAAAATGACAGCTGTTGCACAGCATTGAGAAGCATATGCTGTGATGTATGTAATGCCATTACCTTTCTTTTTGTCTCACAAAGAATAAAAGTAACAGCAATTGCTAGGAATAGGTCATCATCAGCCATACCCAATGAGTCAAATTTAGCTCTTAACAAGATCAGGTCATACCAAAATAAACAAGGGTTGAGCACACACCATTATAATTGACAGCACGACTGAGCAGGTATTTGTTGCATATTCAGATATACTGAAGGAGGAGGAAAGTGCAGATGTGGGAACACAAGACTTAAGAAACTAAATTCTTCTTCACGTAATTTCTTACCAAGAAGCAAATTCTGGGTAAATAGAGAAAAGGTAAATTTAACTGTATTTTATGGAGACAGTAGGGCATTGAGAGCTCTAACATATGTGGGCAAGACTTCTATTTATTCTAACTAGAGGGAATTGTATTTAACGTTTGCTTTGGAAGTCATGTTTAGTCTGCTACAACTGTGTTGAT
This sequence comes from Oceanodroma leucorhoa, assembly GCA_030449065.1. Taxonomy (NCBI): domain Eukaryota; kingdom Metazoa; phylum Chordata; class Aves; order Procellariiformes; genus Oceanodroma; species Oceanodroma leucorhoa. Next base: position 17,034,836 of record JASVER010000004.1, on the reverse strand, counting down.
TGTTAATTGGAAAGACTGTATATAAGAAATCCAAATGTTCCATCTGCCTGACAGTTTTCACTTTGGGTTTTTTTTGTTTGTTTATTTCAGGGGTTTTTAGGTGGTTTATTGTTGGTTTTGTTGTTTTGGGTTTTTTTTTTTTCTGTTTAGCTTCTGTCCCTCAGCTGGAGGAAAGTGGGTGGCTGTTGATCAGAGAATTTCTGAAAAGTCAGAAAAAATGAGAAGGTTTCAAACTCAGAATCAAATATTAGGAGGAGTTAAAGCTGAAAATCAGTGCAAAAGACGCCTGACTGCGATGAGAATTAGCTCCTTTTATTTCTAACTTATATTTATGTATCTTAAAATATATTAAAAATGAATGCTTAAGTCAGTATTCTTTCATTTAGCTCATATTCCACTTCCACTAGTAAATAGTCTATACAATTCATTAATTGTGATTATAATGGAAATAAAGAATATATGACAAAAAAGAATAGTTATAGTTTGATCCTTCTTATATATAACTAATGCTTGTTCAGAGTCCTAACCTACGCCCTTGGCAGAAATCACCACTGTATTTATTTTACAAAGTTGTTTTTTAAGGTCTGGTTAGTGGGTTTGCTATTCTCACAGAGAATAAAGCACCACATGTTTCATGAAGTCTGGCCAACCTTCAGAATGTTTCATCTCTCTGCTTTTATTCCCTAGTGTAAGATCTAATACAATAACAAGCAGAATGGTAAGGTCACAAGCTGAGAATGAAGCAAGTGACAAAAAAGTCAAAATGTCTTACTTTTTGCAATAATGCTTTGTTAAATATCATCACTGTAGGGAAACAATTGAGAAGGATGAACTGTGACTGCAATTATCTGAAGTCTCTCAACATCTATCTTTGACATTCTAAAAAAAATACTGGAAATAAAGGGTATCTGTATTGCTATGCTTCACTTAAAGTATTGAATATTCAACTCCAGATATTCTTCAGATTATTTAACTACCTGCTGACTACTGCAAACAATTATGCAGTTTTTAGCAACTGTAGTTCTTCCTTTGTAGAATCAGAATGCTGAATAGTTGCGCTCCTGGGTTGTCAGCAACCAAATTTTTTGTTCATGTTGTATGCAATTATATGTGTGTAGTGCAAGACCTGTGTGGGATATAGCATATAATCACTGTAAGTGTTACAGTGATGAGACAAATTCTCAAAACTTTTAGGGATTATATTCAGTTGAAATAAGTTAAAGTTTTAATATCTAATTTAAATGTTTTTTTTTCTCCACTCACCCTTGCTCTTAATTTTCATCTTTCAAGCCAGGATCAAGTGTCTTCTTACTAGGATCCCCAAATTACTATTCACGCTTCTTTTTTTCTCATTCTCTATTGCCCACATTAAGTTCCTGTCATTTCTCTGCTCCATGATCTGACATTATAGTAAATCTATTTTTCAAAGTAAAACTGTCAAGCAGTGGGATAAGTGCAGTTGAAAGTTATGATGATGGCACTGGTAGAATGAGTTTTACAGCAGCCTTTCTATTGCTACATTTGGTTTACCATAACATTCAACAGCACAGATGGCTTGACAATTTCATTTTTAGCACCATATAAATTCCCACAGGTACACAGAATAAATTTTACTATTGACATTTCCTCATTAAAAAAAAAAAAGAAGAAAAAAGTATCATTCTGGTGACATCTTCTTATTATCATTCAGCATGGACTCCATCAGTGAATAATAACAAGAATGTAAACATCTGCTTTTTATAAGCAGCCATCCACCAGATTGCTATGTACTTTATGAGCATTATGAGGCACAAGGAGGCAGGCCAAGTATCTTAAGCCACCCGAAATGAGCAAGCATCACTTTGCACTACAAGCACGCTACTGAATTTTTACAATTGTTTTTCCTTGTGTAAATAAATATTAATGCAAAGAAAAAAAAACACCACACACAAAAAAGGAAATAAAAGTTAAAATGGTAAAATTAAAAAAAAATCAAAATCAATGACATTTCAAAACCAAAGAAGACACTTGATCCAATAGTCTTGAACTTGATTCAGCTTGATTTTCTATACATATCTAACACATTATGCATGATCTCACAGGCTCCTCAAGTATTCTCAGAAGAGTAATGTCAAATAGGTATAAATATACTGATAGATTTTATTAACACAAGTTAAGAATAACTACATTTCTTGTAGCAAAAACATAAGCTATAAAGACGTTTCAAAGGTTCATAAATAAATGTTAGGTCCTGAGCTGCCATCTTATATCATTTGCATATGGTTCATATTTTACAACATAGCTCCCATTTTAAAAAAAATGTTAGTTTTTAAATACTTTTATACCTTTACTAATCTATATTTCTACTAGTGTAAAGAAGTCTACTAATATCATGAATCCAACTGTATACACAAAGGGAGGAAAAATCTAATGCTAATAAAAAAATGTAATAAAAATCTAAACCTGTTTTATAATTTAAATCAACTGTTTCAAATTTGATGTTTGCCATCCTGAAAGGCAAAGACTGAAACAAATCAAATAGAGCATATATTATTGAAAACAAATGAGATTTGTGGATTTCTAAAGAGATAAACAGAATGTTTCAATCCAGGATGGTTCACAAGGTCTATCCTGAGTGCACCTTAAAAATGTCACTGGCCTAACAGAATATTTTTTGTCCTGAACTTATGACAGTGTAGGCATGTAAGGAGAAGCAAGGTGGCAATTACTCACTAGCAATCGCAGATGAGTAAATTGGCTTACTCCTTTCTTCACCTTCCTCAGAGAGTAGAGATATTGCTCCACAAGTATGAAAGCAGGAGTGAAAAACCAGTCAGCCCTGTTTCACACTAGTAAAAAAGCCTCCAAAGTGAGTGAAAGGAGCAATGGAGATGGGAGGTATGCCTGGAACCTTCCTTTGAGCATCTGCAGAAGAAACAGTGGCTGTTCTGAAGGGATGATATTTACACACTGATCTGTTTCTCCAGCACACACCAGAGATCCAAGACTCTATACCTTGCAGGATATTGGATGTTACAGATACCTTAAGAAGAAGTTTTGGAGGCTTTATTTAAAAATCTGCAAGTAAATCCTGTCTTCACTCAAACACCACACTTTTCTGCTGTGAAGAACTGACCAGTCTTAAAATGAAGTGATCTGGAAAATGTTTTCTAAGAGGAGCACATAGTGACATTATTCCAGTCCAAGCTCTGTGATGGTACTCAGTCCATCTTTTATCTTTTTTCTCTGAATAATGGACATAAATGTTGGCTTAGATATGTGCTTTGTGAACACATCTGTATGCAGGACTTGAGATTTAAAGCTCCTTCTAGAACTTACTTGGTTTGACAAGTTTTAGATTGGTAAAGYACACTACCTGGATAACGTGTTTTACTTGCTCACCATCTTAGCAACAATCCACTTGTCTATTTCTAGCACCTTTGGGAGGAAGACATATACTCTTTTCCCAGGAAGAAATTTTGTGAGGGAACGGAAGAAATGAGACAATGATTGTTATCGACTTCTGCAATCATGTTCCACAAGGCAGCTGAGATCCCTGGTTAACAGGAATTTTCAAGGACACACATACAAAAATCTCAGCTGAACCTATTGATTCTATGGTAGTGGAAAAACACAAATTACACTGATAGACAAACATCATCAGGTAGATATAGGAAATCATGAAGAGGAAGTGGCAGAGAAATAAAAATTCAGAAAAATCGCACAAGGAAATACGAGGACTTTTGACCTTGGCAAACAAAGGGACAATACAAATGTCACTGGAAAAATAATAAAGGAACTTTGAAAAGAAAGCAGGTGGAAAAATACCTGCAACAGAAAATCCAAGTATCACATGATATCAGCTAGAAAGCACAAAACTAGCTGGTCTGAAATCAGAAAGCATAAGCTGGAGATGATGAGGAAGGAAAAGAACACAATATTCTGACTTCTAAGAGCACAATCCTGCTGCTTCTGCTTGCTTTAATTAAACCTGATTATTTAATTTCCCAGGTAGAAAATAGAGAAGTTCCTCTCCCCTTTCTGTTTTTTATTATCTATAACCTACAGACTACTGAATCAACCCATTCCTCTAAGACCTAACAGGAGTCAGTCAGCACTGGGTGAAGAGTTAAATAATGATAAARCATATTTTGAGGTCACTGGGAAGAAAAAGAAAGCAGGTATAAGACTAAGTTCGATCATTTCTGTCTGAAGCTCAGGCAATAGAACCCAGCATTATCAAGGTAGAGGTCTGGAATGCATAGGGTAGTTCCTCTATGTAGCAGTGATGAGCTACAGAAAAATCTTCTATCCTCCCGTGTCCCATGGACCCAAAAATCAAGCAGAGGGATGGAGATTTGGGGGTACCTTGATCATGACTCCCGATCTTATCAACTTCCCAGAGTTTATGACATGAAGTTTATTTTATGGCAGCAGAAGTAAAAGCATATGCTCTATTGAAGTCATGTAAATAGAAAATGTAGTATATGGAATATAATTTTCCTTATGATTCACACAAAAAAATACAATTTCCCTATTAGTAAAACGTAAACTTCATCTTCGTTGTACTGTTATGCAGTGTTTCTGTATGTTATTAAATATTTTCCATTTAGCATTCCCAAGATGATGTTTCCATAGTGAATGAAATATTATTTTTATCTCCATGTTAATGATTCCACTTGTAAAAATGAATTCATTTTTGATATAACAACTTAAAACAATTTTTTCTACTTTTTTTTAATGAGGTAACAAATGAAGTGAATCACTCACAACACTAAGTAGCTGAATATTTTTTCACATATCTATTCAGTTTCTTCTTTCTTCTCCCAATTTATTATCTTATAAAACATACTTTACATGGTTTTCACTCTTTTGTTGCTAAATGGGTATTTATTTAACATATAGGATAAGTTTCTCATTAAATCTAAATCAGATGCATGTTCAAGGACTTTAATTGGAAGAACATTTAATGCCTAGAGTAAAACTTTGAAAAGAATGATTAGAAAAATTCAATCCATACAAGATATTTTTTGGAGTTTATGCTTTTTTAAAAGTATTAAATGCACAYCTATGAAAAAGATATTTATTTTCCTACCTGAAACTCCTAACGTCACAGTTCTCAGATGAAATAAGTACAGTGCAGTACAGTGACATATATGTAGCACAGATGCCATTTAAATATATGCAAATTTCATTTGTAAAAAGGAAGAAGAGCAAAGAGAACCACTAAAAAAAAAATAGAACTGTGTTCATTCTTGCTTCCTAATCCACATTTTTCAAAAAGGATTTCATAGTCGATCACTGCATTGCTATGTCTCTTATTTAAACTTCCAAAGTTTTACTGAATATGTAAGAGTAAATGATCTGATACTCTGAAGGGTAATCATAAATTAAAGCTGTAGTTGCCAAAATGAGAAAACATAACTCATATACTCTTAATTTAGCTACCAATTTGCAACATAATTTACAAATCATTTGTAAAAATACGCGAGAGATGTTCCAAGAAATCATCACAGCTGAAAGTATTACACAAAATCTTACTTTTCTTCTTTTCTTACCTTTAAAGAAGACAAAATTCCCCTCACTGTTTTCATAAACTGCATCAATGCTGGGAGGCAGTCCCCTCCAGAAGTAGGTAATCTGCATGGGGTATCCATCCATCACCCTGTTGTTTCTGACTCGCCAAAACCACTGATCCTGGAAACCAAATATATGTCTCTTACTATGCTTTGAGGCATTTATATGTGTTCAGTTGCTGTCTTGAAAATACTGAACAGCCTATCCTAGCATTTTTAGAGCATGACCTTTTTCTGTTTGCAAGACCATATTTGTGTTTACATTCACGTCACATCTATACATTACAAATGTGTCACAACTAGTTGTTCCCTGAGGTTGGAATAAGCTACCCATGTGAACTGTGTGTTTGGTGTAGATAGCCTTTGGCAGAACGTACAGCGTGCTGTGAGATGATGTAACTTTCTCAACATCATCCCTATAAGGGGCCGAACTTAAAATTTGTGGACTGACTACAAGTGGTTTTAGACCTAACCGTATGCATATGTGTAAGCCCAATATAATGGGACTACAGACAGGCTTTGAAGATCAACTCATTCTGCAAGTCGCTTTTTGCAGTGGCTGCTGTCCTGGTTTTGGCTGGGATGGAATTAATTTTCTTTCTAGTAGTTGGTATAGTGCTATGTTTTGGATTTAGTGTAAGAARAATGTTGATGACACGCTGATGTTTTTAGTTGTTGCTAGGTAGTCTACTTTCTCAAGGACTTTTCAGCTCACATGCTCTGTGAGGTGCACAAGAAGCTGGGAGGGAGCATAGCCAGGACAGCTAGGCCAGCTGGCCAATGGGGTATTCCATACCATGTGATGTCATGCTCAGCATATAAGGCTGGGGGAAGAAGAAGGAAGTGGGGGACGTTCGGRGTGATGGCGYTTGTCTTCCCAAGTAACCGTTACGCGTGATGGAGCCCTGCTTTCCTGGRGATGGCTCAACACCTGCCTGCCCATGGGAAGTAGTGAAGGAATTCCTTGTTTTGCTTTGCTTGCGTGCGCGGCTTTTGCTTTCCCTATTAAACTGTCTTTATCTCAACCCACGAGTTTTCTCACTTTTACCCTTCCGATTCTCTCCCCCATCCCACCCAGGGGAGAGTGAGCGAGCGGCTGTGTGGTGCTTAGTTGCCGGCTGGRCTTAAACCACGACAGCTGCTAATAGTGAAAGGTTGATAGCTACAGGTGTAACATTACTACATCAGTCCGAGAAGAACTACACTTTGATGACAGCTTTACTGTAGTGAAGATTTACAGTCTTTCCATGTAATATTAAATAGAAGGGTTAATATTACAGCCAGTTATAGATGATAAACCCAGTGTCCTGGTAAATCTCTCTTAGCTTGTTGCCATTTAAAATGGCTTCTCCCTGTGGGATATGCTATTGCTTTAAGTGAGAGTCATACGGAAGTTGCATTGTTGAGGAATGTTCAAGTTGAGAAATGAGTATGTGACACATTAGGTGGGTGTTGATAAAGATGTTGTTGTAGCTCTTCGGCTCTTATAACAACAACAGTTCCAGTTCATCCAATATTTAGAGATGAAGGATGAGGTAAGCAAGTATTTAACTTTTTATATACATTTGCACATTTTTACAGCATTAATATTATATAAAACAAAACTCCTTAAATGATAAAGAAAGTGCTATTCTATCAGATATCTGTTTACATGGCAGTTCAGTCTTCTTTCTGTATAGGTCTACTTGCCAAGCAAAAGAGATCTGTGCTCTTATGGGAACTGGCACAGCTTTGAGAGAAGATTAAGACTTTGCAGGAACAGGCTTATGATGAACTGTATTCATCATCTTTCCAAACCTGAGATCACAGCTCTCTTTGTTTATCTTTCCAATGACTCAACAATTCATAAATCTCCACAAAAAGTATTAGCCATACAAATACAAAATGGCTCAATATATATCCAAAAATACATCTTAATCATGTGCATAAATGAGTCTAAAATTGAAAGAGTTGTTTCGAGTCCCAGATTTCTGAGAACTTTAGTATTAAAAAAATTTCAAATCGCTTACACAACCTGAAAAATATTGTATTGAAAAGTTGCAATTGTCTGGAAATAATACTTCTAAAATCCCTCACATTTTTTTCACGTCTAGCTATTTCATTGCTAGTGTAACACAGTTGTACTATTCTAATCTGATTAGATTCCTATTTTCAGCGTTCATTTTTTTTTTTATTGTGAAATGTATTATAACTTTTAAGGAAGGTCAGCAAAGCAATTTTTTAGTATGAATTGACTAAATTCCAGTAAAAGAACTGGCAAAAGTGGGGGAATACAACTTAGAGAAACAAGTATTTAGGAAGGCCTAACTGGAGCATGTTCTCTGAATGCTGGAGCAGATAATGTCAACCTTTGTTAATTTTTATTATAGCATGTAGATAGGACAAGAGGGCTTTGAAAAATTAAAATTAAGGGGAATATCCTCAAAGCAGACATTTGGAAGTACTTTTTCATTGAAACAGTAATAAATGCTTGAAATGGATTTTCAGGTCAGATATTTTATGCATCATCAATCTAGGAATGACTTAGGGATGAATGATGTAATGATAAGTCTCAATAGGCCAAACAGTTATTTGTCCTCCCCAAATTTCTATAAAACCCTCAAAAGCCAGGCAGTGTCTCAGAGATCACTTATTAAAGTTTAAAGAAAGGACAAACAAGTAGCAAGCTGCAGTGATTTAAAACTGCTGTCTTTGTGATATCAGTTACTATCTTCAGGATAATGGAATATTCCAATCTTGTCTTTCTTCATTCCAAGATAGGGATAACCCTTTTCATTTGTCTGAATTTGGTTGCAAAAGCACATCTTAGAAAACAATGTTTAGTTGCAGGAAGGAACATAGCCAGCTCTCATAAAATGTCCACCAACTCAGAAGGACATTGATCAAGTTCTGGGTACAAAATAAGTAAGATATTTAAAGCTGAACAAAGGCTGACTACTTAGCTGTATACAAAAGGACATAAGTACACATGTAGTCACATCATTGAACAAAGGTTGTAAATGAAATGTTCAGGCTTTCAGGAGTTTCCCAATACAACGCACATACTCCGGAAACTCTGGACATCAGTGCTATAGACAAACCTTACAACATTCTAGGCTGGCTAATGAATCTCAACTTTCAGCTAGTGTACCAAAGCAGGTCTTGCAAATCACATTAATGTGTTACAAGAGAAGGATTTCTGTAGTTCTAATGACAGGAATAACCTTCTTTTGATCAGACTTAAACAACATTGTTACATATTCAATCAATTCCATTGACTTTTTTGTTTGTTTGTTTAAATAAAAACACAAAACAACAACCCCCCARACTTTAAATAGTCATGGCTATATTCAATAGTTCACAAACTTCCAAGTGTTAAGATAGATGTGGCTGGAGTAGCAAGCAGTCATTTTAGTTTGGGCAGTACTGCACTGTTGATTGACTAGTACTATCCCATCATGGTGATTTCTGGTATAATATCAAAGTGTCAGTGGAGTGACCTCAGTAAAGAGACCAAACTTGAAAGAAACTGACTCTGTAACGAACACAGATTTCACAGTGCAACAAAACCTGTAAAATCAACATGTCAACAAAGATCTTCTTCTTGAGAATGAGTTATGTTTCAAACTTAGTGATTTGTGGAAAATATTTGCATTAACTTATTTTGATAACAAAACCAATAAAATTATGTAGTGCAAGTTTGGTATTGAGTTGTATGTCAAATTGTGTATTTCATATTTAATATTGGCGATCCATAACATAATAGTGAGACTATTCTTATTTAGTTTTTAGTCAAATTCCTTAGCAAACCAATAATTTGCCCTGCTATACCACAATTAAAATCTTCACAATAATGCAATTATGGCAAAGCTGGAATGCTTGATTCATGCAGCATAGCCCCAGGAATTTGTTCTTAAGTATATGTACGGTAGTGTCAATACTATGTATCCATAACTTTCAACAAGAAATAATTCAAGGTATCCGACAAGAAATTAATTCAGCAGGGTGTTACTGTGTATACATATCCACCCCAGACTAGCACAGGCCTTTTCCCCTGAAACTGATTATAAAAGATCCCCACTCTATCCTATAGTCATTTTCGAGATACTTCCAATAGAAATGGTATCTAAAATGGTATCATGAAAAATCATGAATCTTCAAAATCTTTTCTTTTTTTAATAAATAGCTTGTTACTTCACAAATTCTACAAAGAAATGAAACTACTACTTCTGTATTAATACTACTAGATTAGTGTTCAGTGAATTACATAAGTAGAATTGATTTGACCAGATTTATATGTCTACAATTTAAAAATCTGTTTAGAAATGAATCATGGAACCTGGCACAATAAAGGTCCTTCATAGAAACATTCTAAGGTAAGCTTCCTTTGGTTGTTTACTTCTCTAAACTGATTATAAAGGGAATCTAGAAACCTGGCTTCTGCTTAGATGTCTGCAAAGTGCAAATTGGGCACCTAAATGCAGGTGAGATAAATCCCATCCATTCTCTACTTTTTGTCTCCTGGGTTCAACCCATCATAATGCAAAGAACATAAAATCATAAGGATGGCCACACAGGGCCAGATCAGGGTTCATCTAGATCTGTATCCTATCTCCAGTGGAGTCATTAGCAAATTAACAGAAAAGACTTCAGCCCTGAAGTGGTCAGGCAGTTGCACTAGACGATCATTGTAGGTCCCTTCCAACTGCACTGTTCTACTCTACTCTACTCTACTCTACTCTACTCTACTCTAGTCTATTCTGTTCTCAAAGGGAACATGCAATGACACCTCTCTGATACATTCTCCCAGTCACCCATCACTTGTGGTTCAGGGACCTCCTGAACCAAAGGCGATAATTTTGTGATTAATAGCACTTGATGGACTTTTACTCTTTTGGACTCCTTCCTAAACACATGCAAACTTCGAGCATCCACAGCTATCTGCAGAAATGTGTATGACAATTTAACGACCCACAGTGTGAAAAATCATAAGCAATCGGCCACAGTCACAGCTGCTCACTGGTGTTCAGCCTTCATTCAATCTATTTCTTTTTCTYTATCACCAATAATAGTAGCACTTTGACTGCAATATCTAATCCAAGATCCTTGGTGCTTCATATTAAAACCACCTTGTAGACTAAATCTTTCTGCTTGTTTTCAGGAAATCTTTCTATACTGTAACACATCTGGCCAATATTAAGGATAAAGGATCTGTGGCTTGAAATAAGATCTGCCTGTGCTGTTGCCTTTAGTGTCTAAATATTCCACTCTGAAGCATAATTGTGAACATAACATACCATGCTCTCTTCTGCTGATGCAGTCCCGTAGACTCCTTATTTTCCTGCTCTATTTTCAGTAGATTTACATGCCTTTGCAATAATCATGAACAACGGGGTATTGCTCATCAGTAAGGACCCAGGTTTCCACAGAACTAAAATTCTGGAAATGTATAATTTTAGCATTTTTATGGTCTTATTTAAACAGACAGAAGCAGTCACATGGTTTGACTATAGATGTATTTTTAGAGATAGCCACACCGATGAGAATCAGCAAATATCTGGAAATGTCTGAAAGCAGAACTGGAAGTTTGGATCATTTATAAGATGGGCAAGGTAGGTGTTGGCAGAGGTTGATAGAATAATTTGTTTATGTAAATTTAATTTTCCTGGCTGACTTTCCTATGAACATAATGGACAACGGTTTTAGACTGCCAGAGTTCAAACCCTGGAACTGAGGTTAAGAAATTCTAGCACATGACTTTAAAGTATCCCAAGGATCTTTCTGAGGTATCAGATGGGATAGGCTCTGCTTATAGAAAGAATGGATCATTTCAGCACATATAACTATATGTACTTAATTTATCTTAAACAAAGGTATATTTACCAACAATTTTATCATCCGCATTTTGATAAACCGGTACAATTACTGAAAATGTGTTTTCAACACAGTTCAGCTATTATTGAAATTCGAAAGAGGCATAGTCCAAGAGAAAGGATGTTCACTCTAAGAAAGTGAATAAACACAATTGTGTCTCTTTTGAGAAATACTGTGTATTGAAAATACTGTTTGCCTTTACCACTATATTGGTTAAATATGCTTTTAATTATTTTAGTTCCCAAAACCACATTAACTCCTGCAGACAGGTTGAACACATGACTTGTCACATGCATTCCAATTCCAAGCCTGACAAACACATATATTGAATGTATAGCTTTTAGTGCCTTTCCTTGCTGGCTAGCAAATGCCTTTTTGTAAGCATCTGTACTTACCCAATAGCTCCAAATATATGGATCACTCCTGTGCAGCTGGGATCTTGCATAATAATGGATCATTAAATGACTATAGACATACTAAGTAAATTAAACTTAGATAATTATTCCCAGTTCAAAAAGCAGAACTGAAGTTAAAAAAAAAAAAAAAAAAATTGAATTGAAAAGTGAGCAATATATCTAAGAATAATAAAATAGGCATTGTGTAAGGAGAGACCATAAGCTGTTTCAGAAACACTATCATGCATAAAGACTAATAGTAGCATGAAAAAGCAGGAGCAGTCACTCAAATTGAGTATTATGAAATTTGTTTTGTTTAGAAGAAGGGATACTTCTGAGAAAAAAAGACAATAAAGCTTTATAGAGAAAACAAACTGAATACAGGTTATACATAAATCATTCTGCACTGTCAGTAAATGCTCTAGGTATTTTTTCCTGTGCATAAGTAACCCAGTGATTAGATGAAGGGACTAAAATATAGTACATTGTGTATGATCATAGCAAATATTTCATCATAAAAGCACTTCTTTATTAACAAGTTGGAGAATCTTGAATGGAAGAGTGTATTAGAGTCAAAAAATCTGGCTCATAATGCATTTTCATACTTTATTGTTAGATACAGTCTCCTCCTAATCTTACAATAAACCGATTTTAGCTTTTTAGTGATCATTGTGTGAAATTGTTCTTCATGTTTGTTTCTATGAKGAACTTTTCTAGCAAAGTTTCTAAACCAAAAAGTTTGTAACTTTCCTTTTATTTATTTCTATTTGGTGCTGGTAAGCATTACTGCCATCTCACTTTTTTTTCAAATGCTTAAATCTGTACTCCTATGAATAATTAATTTAGGTATTTATTCTCACCTTAAACATCTTTCAGGTTCCTTAAGGGACATGGCTAGGAGAATTAAAAACAATCTCCAGATATTTCAGTTCATCTATAATACACAAACTAGTCGAGTTTTTAGTGCAAAATTAATGGAGCTTTCTTCTCTCAGCACCTCATTTTCTCTGGACCAACAAACATTTCCAACAATAAAACATTAATTTGCTACAAAACCTCTAGAGCCCTGCCCTTTATTCTATACCTAATCAACTCTATCTGCAATTCTGTAATGACATGTGACACTGACTCAGAGGTCCAAATGATATACCCACTAAAAACAGAAAGACTGCCCAATGTGATAGACATTCTAAAAAATCTACGAAGAGCTAGAAAGAAGAAAAAAATTGGAAACATTTCAAGTGGTAACTTTTTTAACTACTTGGAGATGAAGATTAAGCTGACTTTAGCAGAAATTAGGTTTTGTGCTGGTTTTACAAGGAATCTTAAAACTCACTGTAGGTACACAAGGCAAGAAAAGATTTAAGGCAGATAGTGGGATATGTGAAAAACAAGGACAAATCACAACTGTAAATTATAATATTTTGACTATGATTATAAAAATGTGTGTGAAACACCCAGTAATTTGTGAAATACCCTTGCATTTTACAGCAAATATCTCTGCGTGGATTTCTCTCAGTCAACACTGAGTYTCTGACTTGATGTTAAAGTATATATATAGTGCTGTTAAGGGTATTTCACCACCAAAAGATGGAAGGAGATGCAAAACTGAAAAATTTAGTATCCTTAGCAGTTAGAGAGAGAAGTTTTACTATGGCTAGATTCCACAGGATCACTGCTTGGCCTATTTAATTAAAAAAAAAAAAAAAGGCAAATAAATATAATACTTTCTGCCCTAAATCAATGTTAATCAAATGCTGAATTCCAATTAATACTATAGCTTAATATTTTTGACAAAACACATCAAGGTTTCACACTGGGTCATGTCTTTTCCCATAAGCTACCTCTGACCACATGCAAAAGCAAGCCTTTGTCAATGGAAGATTAAACATACTCAGCAGCTATGCAAAACAGGAGCAGCAGACTGAAACATTCAGACAAATGAGTATCCTTCTAATTTTTTCCCATCTGAGTATTGTGAAAAAAAAGTCAGTGGTAAATAATATACTAATCTGTTTAGTAACTTTAAATTATTCTCTTACAGAGAAAGAAGAGTTCCAGGTATGTACAGAGAAACTTACCAGAGGACAGAACCTGTAGAGACTAGATTTCAAGACTGTGATCCAGGAGGGAATGAAGATCCCCTACTACACACCTTTATGGGAGTATTATGAAACTTCCTGAATTTGGGAAATGCAAGGTATATTTATTGTATCTAAGTCAAAATAAATCGGGAATATCCTTTTAAAAATATTGATCTAATCTCAAAAGGCACTTTTCCCCATCTACTTCAACAGTTCATGTAAATTTCACCAGAGGATCTCAGTGACGGTAATACTGGGCTTGCAGCATGTGGGATTAAAGACTTTGTTCCTACTCATTCAGGGAATTCCACTATTTCTTTAATAACATTCATTTTCAGCATTCCAAATTTGGAATTGATAGCATTTAACTCAAAGGACACCACTGCACAGAAGGGGGGGGGGGGGGAATAATAAAATGCTTTTGAGCAACTTTCTGTGAAATCATTTTCATGGAGCAGAAAAAAGAAGTTACAGTCCAGAGATATTAAATGTAGAAAAAATATTAGCACAATTCAGCTATGAGAATGATTGTTGAAATTATTGTTGGACACGATGATCTTAAAGGTCTTTTCCAACCTTAATGATTCTATGATTCTATGATTCTATTTTTCTTTTCTGTTTTACATTTTTTTTCAATATAGAATTTGCAAGGAAATTTATAGATTAGCCCTACTTCAGTTCCTACTTAATTCCACAGCAGAAAACAATTGGCTCTAGTGAGACCGGAATCAGACATTAAATGGAAGCTACCAATCTAGCTCATTTTAGGAAACAATTAACTAAATGGGCTATTCTATAGACACAAAGAATACTTTAGCTCAGCTTATTATTAAGCTGATTCACACTAAGAACAAACAAAGCTCCTTTAAAACTACAAAGGACTGTTATCTCTTCATTAACAGATGAAAGTATAATGCATAGAAGGTGACTTATTTGAACTTCTAGAAACAATTCATCTTTCCTAATGTGTTTGAGACAACAGCATGGTTGTAATAGGGTAAAACTGTGGTCTGAGAACCACTGTGAGAAGTCAGAGCATTTAACATCGCTCAAGAAAACCTCAGCACCTCCTGTGTTGAGATCCTGAGCCTCCTGATCATCTCCTCACTGCACATGAGACCAACTCACTGGATTCAAAACAAAGGGATGAAAAAACATCACCAAATGCTATTGATGATACTTCTGTTGCTTCCTTACATTACCAAACAAGGAATGTACTTCCTTGACACAATATATTAACCATTTATCATTGGCATCTAATCAGACACTGAAGCACTCCTCCAGACAAA
This sequence comes from Oceanodroma leucorhoa, assembly GCA_030449065.1. Lineage (NCBI taxonomy): Eukaryota > Metazoa > Chordata > Aves > Procellariiformes > Oceanodroma > Oceanodroma leucorhoa. Next base: position 17,019,660 of record JASVER010000004.1, on the reverse strand, counting down.
TTAAAGCCATTGTTTGTTATGATCTTATTCTTTTTCTTAATAACATGTTAATGCTAACCAACGCCATGAGCAAGAGAACTGCTGTGATTCAGAGTAGGAGCAAGTAAAAAACTGATAAACTTTTACCCTTTTGTTGTTTATGGGAAGTACTACACTGAGACCGCTTTAAAGTGTCTGTCTTCAGCTAAGCCACTGACATGAAAAGTTCACTGGTGTAAACACATTTTCAAGTGGAAAAATTATCTAGTGATTTTATCTAGGAAATCTTTGCTAAGGAGTAGCATTTTTTTTTTTTCAAGTTTCTGTTCCTATCTGTTTTTCTATGTAACTGACAAAGTAATGTAGTGTCAAGTAATTTATTCAAGGTCAAAAATGGCTCTGTTCCTGTTAAAATCTACCTTTTTGGCTTCATATTCTGAGTCCTAACTATTGACCTTAATAGCCTTTTTTGCTCATTTGAGATATGTGCAAAACTCTCTTTCATTGCTCATGCTGAAATCTATAGCTATGCTTTTAAAAGAAAGCTACAGTAATCCAGAAATTATGCTTCAAAGATTAGGGAAAATATGAAAAATAACATTTCTTTTTCCAAAGGATTCAAAGGGCTATTGCACTCTACATACACTCTGACTCTCTTCACAAGAGAAACCTCTTTTTTTGCCCCTCATTTATAAACTGCTGTATAGATCTCCTTCATGGACACTATATACAAGGAAATTGTAATGTGCACTCTTGCTCATCCAAAGTCTGATTCTGGTTTATGCACCACCAGGACAACAGGATGTAACAAGAGGAACTATGAAGCTGGAGCAAAAATACCTCTTTCATGTTCAACATCAAATTCTAAAGTATGGTCGATTAGCCAAAATATTGGTAATCCCTCTGAAACCTCTCCTGACTTTTTGTAGTAATTTCAATAAAGTACTATCAATCAGCTGCATCCCAGTTTTCCCACTTCTAGTGCTGCATAGTAGTAGATCCAAGATGCAGTTTCTCCTCCTTTATTTTATCTTTGAATTTCTTCTTTTCTCCATCAGCTTCCTTCTTTTACTCTTTCTCTGACGCATACTTTGGCCATTTGTATTGGGTGTTGGTGCCCAGATGCTGGCAGYGGGAAGCTGCAGGGGCAGCCTCTGTGAGGTTCCAGCTGGTTCCAATGGACGCACCTCAGGACAAGCTGAGCCCCTCAGCCAAGCTGCTGCCGCCTCTGTGGTAACGTATGTGAGAAAGGGCAAAGGCATTCCTCCCCACTCAAAATTTTTTTTATATTCAAACCACTTTCATGTTCAGTAGCAGATTTGAGGAATTTCTGATTTTATTTCCAATACACAAAGAGTAATATTGAATGCCTGACAACAAGCTATACAAGAATTCTGCAGTTCTGCAACAACCTTTGAAAAACACCCATTCATATTTAGACTAGATTCTGCAAATCACTCTTTCGTGCTATATTTTTCTCATTTGAAAGACAACATTCATTGTTCAACTATTTCAGAGAGGTGTTATTTTGTCTAAAATCATCAGCATAAAAGGAATATAAAACTACTGATATTTTTAGAATATAACTGTGAAGTTTATTTTGGGTATCGTATGTTGAAATTTTGCTAAATATCTTGCATATTACAAGGAAAATATGAAAAAAATGCACAATACTGTAAACTTACATTAATTTTTCCTAAACAAAATATAACAAAATATTGAGCCAAGTACCTCATGTAATTTGGTCATTTGTTGTGCAGAAATGGTTTTGGACATCTATTTGGTTGACTATTAATATATCCAAATACTCTGTGTGCTTCCTTGAATATTGAATGTATGACATACAGAAACACACAAAGAAAAACAGCTCTTAAATATAGATCTTAGGCTTAAAAAAATGACCAAAGAGGCCATTAATATTTTTATTATTGTTATTTTTTAAGGAAACAGGCTTAGTATATTTCAGAGAGAACTGCCAGAGAAATGACCTCTTTAAATGAATATAGTGAATGTAGCCTACTTGCAGTGGCATTCACAACCATGGCTATAGTTCTCTTTTGGAAGACATGTCTTGATTTAAATCCTGGCCCTTTCCTGTCTCAGCTCAGCTGAGTGCAGTAATTAACTGCAGTAACTAACTTTCTTTCATCTGCACTGCAAAGGGCATACGATTGCTGTTGCCCTTTCTAGTGCAGACGAAAACAGTTTTTTTAAAAAAAATCTTCTCTACATTTTAAACTAACAAATTTAAATTACTGCATATGAACAAATTCATTCTAAAATAAACATCTGTTAAGACTCCTATTAGTATTTGGTGTTCTATGGAAGTAATTAATTTAAGAACACTTTGATGTACATTTGGTTAATATTTCATTTTGAAATATTGTATCCTCATTTTGTTACAACTCTGTTCTCAGTAAATGATTCTTTCATTATATCCTTTATTTTAATTCTTTCAGTCTTATTCAAATATGTATTTTATAATTTCTTCATTATCAAATTGTATGTGAGCTTTTTATAAAATTTTTGATACATATCCATCTGTCCTCTCTATTTTTCCTGCGTAGACAGTAGCAACGGCATTTATCCATTTCTTTTCTTTGTATACATTAACCTTTCAAAACTACTCAGAAGCAATCAGAACCTGTAAGTATCTATAGAATACTTTCAGTTCAAAGAAAAACTGTTGTGCAGAATACTTTTAAAATGTGCTACGGAGTCTTTGCTTTCCACCAGCGGCTGGGTGACATTAGATCTTATATCATACATGAAACTCGGCAATCTTAGAGACCCCTAACAATGCCATGGGTTGATCTGGGCTTTATGTGGAAGATCACCACGTACTACACCACTRTCATATACTTCCAAGAGCACTTGGCTCTTCCTGGAAAATCTTCCACATCAGAACTTGTCCAGTGTATCTATTCGGATTACAAGTCTGACAGCTACAGACCTTGTGCTATGGTGCAGCTGGAGATGATATTGCRCAGTTCTATTGCTTTTCTGATGTGTCGCAGAACATATTAATGGTAACAACTCAGGTATGAGAGTCATGTCATTAATGCTTTATCTTTGCCAACGGATCATTCAATTAAAAAAAGAAAGAAAAAATAACTATCTCCCTTTGGGTGGGTTTCTGTATTCCTAACTGAATTCAGCATTTCAATTTATTCTGATTTTATCCAAATAACTAAAATGACTGACACTCTATAAAATGTTCCCGTTGCCACATGATGATGATCCAACATGAAGAAACAAACAGCCAACCATAAAAGAGGCACAATAAAGACATCTAAAGACATCAAATCTAGGCTTGCAGCCAGGAATCTCTGGAATGCTCATATTCCCTCTAACGCTCTCTAGGTAACAACACATGCACATTGAAGTACTGCAGAAAACCCTTCATTCACAGATGAACATTAGACCTTTACAGAGCGGTTGACTGTTTATTTCCCCAGTAGTGATTGCACTTTGAGCCTACAAAACCATCTGTAAATTTTCTTGAACCCAGTTCCATTGCCTGTATCCATAGGGAGTTCACATAAAAGTCAATGAGTTCCATGAGTTCATGAAGCAATGGTGTGTTCTGCACCATGTATAGATAAGAAAATTGGGCATTTTTTATTAAAAAAAAATTACTAATTTTCTTGATTAAAACTGAAAAACTTTCTCTTGGCATTGAGAAAAAAGTGTTCTGCTGAGGTATATGTTATATTTAAACTGCAAATATTCTAACAATGATGACTGAAATGGAAAAAGTATGACGTTTTCATTAATACATGCACCTGTCTATGTAATATAATTCAAAGAAGGGATTCTTGATAGATCCGTCTTTGAAACCAGCCAGGTATATAGTAGGGGCTAAACAATGAAAAGGGGTGAAAAGGTTTAATAAGTAGTTGCATAACAATATGAGGTGAAGATGTCTGCTTTGCAGTAGCTATCCTTGTCTCTTTACAAATAATAGTGTAAAACTGAGTTGGAATTAAGGCTGGCTTTCTGAGAGGCCTTCATTTATACAGGCTGTGTCAACAGATGATCATGGTTCTTGGAAATATGGGATATATGATGCATATAATGTTCAAATAAGTTAAATCTCCTTTTTCATTTACCAACACCTACTTCTTGGTACTTCTCTTACACTAACACATTCCCCTCTTGATGTGCTCTGTGGGAAATTAAATAACCAATACGTTTCTATGACAGTTTGTTAGCTTAAATCTGACAAACATGTGAGCCTCTATTCTATCTGAAAGCTCAGTAATACTAATTTTACAACTCCCTTCATTCCCCAAGTCATCGTTGATATTATACATCATACTCTCCACTTCCACTCTTTTACAGCCTCTTTTACCATTTCATTAAAATAAAGACTATCAAGAACCTTGGATTATCTTTTTCCCTTTAATAAAATTGTCAAGAGGATTTGAAAACATGTGCAATTCCCTATAAATAGACAGGATATCAGCGTAAAAGTATTGTCAAGATTCTTGACAATTCCCAGCTGCACAGTATTCCCTAGCACTATTCTATATTGCCTTACCAACCATAACAGACCTTAGAACAGAAATCTCCTTCCTGGAGAAGACCAAGTGTACCAYCTAGGATCCTATAGAAAAATTAAGGATTTTTTTTTCCACAGTTGTTTGTAATTTACTTTTGCTAGCCATCTTGGGCCATGAGAAGATAATAAGGAATATTTGGTTTTGTGTGCCTACATTTTTTCCTGTAACTTTCCCCTCCCACCAGAATTATACTCTAGCTATTTCTCATCAGTCTGAAAGTGTTGACTCCACATTCGTAAGGAATGGACATACAAATATGTGAAAACAGTCCAGGGCAGACTTATCTGTGTCCAAGCAAAACAGACCAACCGCTCTAATGAAATCAGAATTGTGTTTTCTCTACTTTTCTGCCCTTATCACTTTATCACTTGTAATATGATGCTTCACCATCTGCCTGAGGGGTGAGCAGACTATTTTAACAACTACTACAAATACGTCTGAGTCACCAGGCTCTCTGTAATGACTCGGGTACTCCCTGAAAATCAAAAAGGCCAGAGGAGAGCAAACTCAACTCTATTTCTTTATTTTTACCCCCAAAATATAGGGATTAAATCAGGATGGAATGGAGGCTATGGGCCTAGATAACCAAAAGTTGCTGGCAATCCAAGAGAAGGTATGACCTGCTTCATCAAAATTTCTAGATGCAGGCAGGGAAAACACTAAAAGAAGTTAAGCGGAGAAATTATAATTAAGCCAAAGCTATAAATATTTGTTTCTAGTTTCTTTAACCCAGCTAGATACCACTGGCAAACCAAGAAGACTGGAAAACTCCAAACAGAGCACCAAAGGATTCACTCAGTAAAAAATAATGTTCACCTACATGAATAAACCTGTGGCTTGTGAACTATGGCATGTTTAGGAGATCATTTAGCATAATTTCCAGCTACAGGAAGCTTCTAAGTCTCTTTTCAGTGTGGAAATAAAATATGAGTCATTATCATTCACTCTTGTTGGCCAAAAGCTTGTGAAGACAAGGGAGTAACAAACTATATCCACCAAGATTAGCCAAAACCAACTATCAAAAATCTATCATTGGTATTGTAGGAACACAGAAATTTGTACTCCAAATATTTTTCCTAGATGTAATACAGTTTTAGATTCCTTTAAGCAGTGATCTTTTTACTCTAGAATGAATTTTGTTATATTTCTGTTAATATTTATATGACATCACTGTATCACCTGTCTTTTCATATTTCTGTCGTATCCATAAATTCATACACATCTGTGTTTCTCTCCATATGCATATGTATGTTCCTGCCTATGGCAGGGGGGTTGGACTAGATGATCTTTGAAGGTCGCTTCCAACCCAAACCATTCTATGATTCTATGATTCTATAATTAATAATAGGAAAGCATTCACAAGAAAGAAGAGTAAAAGAACATTTAAAGAGTAAGTGAAAATTGGGCAAAATGTTCCTAATAGAACAGTAACATTATAAGTTGTAAAGAAAGATGGCTGTCGGTGGGTGAGGACATAGCATGAGCTGATGGAAACCACAATGTACGTGACACACACAAGTACAACGCATGAAAACAGCTGTGTCAGTAACTCACATTGACATTTGTTACCTCTCTGAAGACCTACAATAATCATGTCCTTCCCTTGAAGCTTCATAATCACTAAAGCTAAATTTCATGGTTTTGCRATACAGGTGCAATCTGATGTGATCCTAAGCACAGATGCAATATGTACTCATCCTACCACTTATCCTGTCTCCCCACCTTCGCCACAATGCACGTTGCATGGATTCTCTGAGGAGACCAAAAGAAGGTGCAGTGCCCTGATGAGTCATGTCAGAACCACAGGTGGGAGCAAGAAACAGTGACTAATTTAAGTATTTCCTCCTGGTTGCAGTAATTTAGGACAGTCCATGCATAAACAAGAGACAGCTGCTCTAACCAGGATGGGGTTCTCAAGAGAGTATCGTACTCCTTTTACACACTCTGTGTAGGGGAAATGGAAGAGGACCTACCCTACTCATTTCAGGGCCATACCACCTCTGTCCACATATGCATACCTATAACGAGCAGATGTGAAAAGATGTATATCAGCCTTCAAAACTGCATGGGTTGGTATACCTAAGTGCAAGATTTCTGAAATCACAAAGTAGAAAACATGTAGTTATTCAGGTCASAGCTGTGGTTTCTTTGCAGAAGAAACTAGACACTTGTAAACAGTGTAAGAATGCATTTAATTTTATACATACCAACATTTCTAAATGCAAATAAGTATATATTTCTGTTAAGCTTCCTTTTTTATTCCTGTATTATCCTCAGTGGCCATGGAAGTCAACTAAGGGAATACTCCAAAGGCCAAAATTTCCCAAGCTTTTGCCCCAAAAGCTAGCTATTGTAATTGTGCAGTTGAGGAGACAAGTATTCTGAGATAGATTGAAACTAATGAACTAGTAACTAAACACTTAGGTAATGGACTAACAAGAGGCTATTTTTAAATCATCAAATGGCTTACAAAAGTCCACACAAGTCACTTGTAAAGAGCAAGATGTGCAGAAAAGGGCATAACCAAATTCAGATTTTAAAAATTTGCAACATGAGTTGAATATATGTTGCTGATAACTYAATCTTTCCTGTTGTTTAGGGTATGAATTAAGCAGTAAGCTCTGATAAGCTGGTAAGACATGAAAATAGGGGAAGACATGACGTAAGAAACTCTGTAAGTGAGTTTATGGGAGTTGTTTTAGATTCAAGCTGCTGCAAGCTAAGACGCTAATATATATGTTGTTTGATCTCAGTTTAATGCTTGTGATCTATGAAATTGTGCTGACAACAAAAATAAAAAGATCTGGGTACCAAATCTAGCTTTGAGTAGCATGGGGCAAAGCTAAGTAAATCTTCTGCCCCATGGAAGTGGCAGGATTAGAGAAAGACTGCAGAAGTTCCCAYCATAATCAGTACGTGAACAGCAATATTCTTGGAGTGACTCAGCTTTGAGGTTGACAGCAATGGCCAAAGAGAAAAACAGGCCATTAAGTGTGGCATATCCAGCAAAGAGCAGCCAACAGTGACATCTGTCATGACAATGCAAATATGAAAATGGTAGATATTCAGTTGTCTTTGCTTACTGTCTCTGTCACTCAGATACAGGGATTAGATCATGAAGGAAGTGAAGGAATTTCTAACAGTGAATATGCAATATTGTAAATTACATCTGATTACAGATAAACTGGGAATGTACAATTTGAAGCAGTAAATGAATGTGGGTGTTATAAAGGGCTGGCCAGACATCACTCCCAAACATCAGCAAAGGCTCCGTCATAGATTAAGATTGAGCAGAAACGCTGGTGAACTGTTAGGTAGAATGGGAAAGGGTTGAACTCCGTCATTATCAAGTATAACCTTTGACCTAATACAGTCTATTCTCCTCAGTGAAGATATTTTTACCGGACAGGTATGTCAAATCATTAAATAAAATGATCCCTGTCTCATTTTGATTTATAGACTGGATAAGTAGTATAATCAAATTTGATTTCATATAGGAAAACAGTTTTTTTATTTCATATGCTTGGTATTAAAGGTTAATCTGCTRTTTCTTGTGTTATTTTACCTAATACGTGTTACTCAAAATAGATAGTCTCCCTGTCATGTCAAAGGTGCTTAATTCCCAGTGAAATCTTGAATCTGTTACAGTCAATGGAATTTTTTCCCATTACTTTCAACTGGGCCAAGTTTTCACTCAGTAGGCAAGGAAGGCAACACTTAAAAAAATAATTCAAGCTATGGTTTATAAAAAAGAAGAAAATACAGGATTTAAATAAATATCTATTATAACTTTTTGATATTTTTCAATAGATTTTCAATAGTGTGAATAGGGTTTCACTGTTTTGTTGAAAAAAATATTTTTTAATAAGTTAAGTTATTTAAGACCTCAACTGTTTAGTAGTGCAGTGTTTTGCATAGGAAACGACTAATTCAGAGGAACAAATGAGATTAGTTTCTTTCATTTAAATGCCTGCTAAACTTCTGCATTGTGGACCCTCAACCCCTTGAAAGGGAAAAAAAAAAAGAAACAAGGAAATTAAGAATACCTAAATACTTCTGGAATATGAAGCTTTAGCTGTAAATAAAAATTAAGCAAATATTTCCAAGACTGATCAATACCACTGCTTGAAAAAGCTTACATTACAAGCCATTCCAATTGTTTCCCAAAATGTTTATCTAAATTAGTTGAAAGGCCACAATTTTGTACAACAAGAAGTTTTACTTAAGCCTTGCGCTTGAAGTGTTTCTGCAATTACTCCCTTTGGTTCCATTAGGATGTAACCCCAATTAAAATGTATTGTTAATATTACAAGATAACACTTGCTGGTGGTACAAAATTGAAGATATGCTTCCATGTAATTTTAGATTATTCCTTGCTGTGAGTTTTTGCAATTTTTTTTTGTCAATAATGTTTTTTTCTATTCTCTTGCCAATGAAATATTTTTAATCAGTTCACTCAAACACCGAGTCTCTGAAAACAGGCAAGTTCTACAAAATTAAATACGTTTTGTACCCTAGTATTCAGTTAAAGCTTTTTGTTAGTCATTTTTGTTGTAGTAAAATAACCAGTGAAAAATTAATAGGATCACAGGATTCTTTGACTGTAGCAAGCAAATATTGTAACTGTGGGGGGAAAAAAAATCAGTATTTGATCTTTCAACTTTAATTCACATTGTTAGTCCTTACTCAAGTGATTATGACCACTGAGGGCTTATATTTTGTGTGCATATATGTGCATATATTTTCCTCATTGAGATTCTCTGTGTAGGCTTGAGTTATTCATAAGAAGTAAATCTGCCAGGTCAGTGTCTTTCATGTGCATTTGTTTATTTTTAATGTCTTTCACTTATTTAACAGTGCTATGCAGAACTATAATTGTTCTGTATTTCTTGCATTTGATAGTATATAAAACTTATTCTGATCAAAAGCACAATTAATGGTCAACTAGATTTCAGAACAACATCTTGAGATACGGGGAGAAAAAAAGAACAGTTATATTCAATGACTAAGAAAAATAGCAATTCTAAATACACAAGTAACACTATATAAGCATTCTGTCATTTGTTGGATGATCTTGTTGATTATGTTTTTGGGGATCAAGAAAAAGTCATAATTCTGTTTTTTAATCCAGTATTGTTACAAGTACTTTCCTAAGAATATATAAAAATTTGACCTACTCTATCATTTTGCATAAAGACAGTAACAGAGATCTTCACCAATTCCATTCTATTAAAAAAAAAAAAAAAACAAAACCTAAAAAATACCTCTAAAGAATGACTCATTCTTGGAATTTTGGCCTATGATTTACAAATACTTAGTCTCATATTTGTCAGTATTTATAAGATTAAAACTAAATCAGAAACAAGAATTCGTTAAGAGTCACGTTTAACTGCCCAAACCTTTACAAACATTGTCCCAAATCCTACCACCACATTTGTATAGGGGTTCACACAAGTACTTGAGTATTTCTGTTAAACTCAGTCTGTCCACCCCATTGTGAAAACTCTTGAAGAGTCAAGTACCTCTTTTTAATCTGTGAGGACTTTCTGGGTTATGGAGTGCACCTTGTGGGTATTAATGGCTCATCATGAGATGGTGAGAGTCTCACAGAGGCAGGACCGGGTCAGTCTTTGAATAAAGTGTTTTAGCCCAGAGCCTGACCGTAGAAAGGAGGGTGATTTTCCCTGAAAGCTGAGACAGGGGAATGAGACAGCAGAGGATCTGTCTTGCACAGCTGGAAGGGGTGGACATTCCCTCTCTTGCAGTCCGCTTGTTAGTGCTTTGTGAGCTGTAGCCACACACCCCAATCTCCTCTGCTAGTTTCTTCTTCTGAGCTGAATACAGAAGTCACAAAACAGTCTCCTGACCAAATCTCACTGGCTATTGCCTTCAAGGGCCATATCTGAAAAGAGATGATGGATCCAATGCTACTGGGAAATGAGTGGGTGAAACATTCAAATTCCAGGGGATTCACAGAATCACAGAATGGCTGAGGTTGGAAGGGACCTCTGGAGGTTTCAGGGGAGTATGAAGAAATACTCGATCCCTCCTTTGGAGGAAAGTGGGGAAAGCAGGTAGCACAGAAACATTTTGGGAGGCTATGCCTTTTTAGTGCTCATATTTCAATTGTTACACAAAATCACAGAAGGGTTGACGTTGGAAGGCACCTCTAGAGATCCAACCCCCTCCTTTGCTCAGAGTCAGCTACAGCCAGCTGACCAGGTCTATGTCCAGTCAGCTTTTGAGTATCTCCAAAGATGGAGACTCCACAACCTCTCTGGACAGCCTGTTCCAGTGTTTAATCTGTAAGGGTTTACAATGAAAAAGTTTTTTTCTTATGTTTAAATTGAATTTAAACAAGACATTCTGCCTTATTTTTCTCTCAGGGAAAAGAAAATTCAGAAGGATATTAGTCTGTAAGGTCAAGGTGATGTCTCGGTACAGCTGTTAAATCTACCTCTTCTCCCTGGACTGTATTGCAATGCACGTCATCCAAACTCACAGTACAGAGGTAGTCAAGCAACAGGTACCATTGTGTCAGGCAAAAAATGGTATGAGGAGAAATAATAATATGTGTTTTGCATGTAGGGTTTTATTTGGGTCAAGATGGTGTGAGCAATTGCATGTTAACAAGGTGGTAACACCACTTGCATTAGATGAAATGCTTGTATGGTATACTCTAGAGGGCTCCACAATCAAAGACGTCAGTGTCTAAGAGATAGCTGCCCTCCAGAAAAATCTGAACCACATGTATAGTGGAACTGTTTGGCCTCAGAGGACAGACTGTATCTAATTAAAAGCAAAGCACATATGATGGACATGAGAGGAGCTCAGTACCATCTGCTCTGCTACTGATCAAATCCTTTTACATCACATCGTTTGCCAATGAAAACATAGCCTTTTGGAAAAAAATAGTACTCTTTCTTCTGACAAATCTAAAGCCCTGCTGAAGATACTGAGTCACGCATCCTGCTAAGGTTATACTTTTTAACGGGTTAGTACATGAATAATAGGAATTTTATTAGCCAGATAATACAGATTGTTAATCAGTTCAAGTTGCTTACAAGTTTCAATAACATGTACATCCATTTCACAGGTGGTCTTGTAAATAAAGCCCTAATAATATAGTTACRAATTTTTAGAGCTTTCTATGCATAATATTTATATGTGTACAAATATACCTGTAGGCTAGTAAGTGCTAGATAATAAGTATAGCTATGACTGGGTTGCCATCTTTCGAATGTACATAAAACTATGTAATAAAGTCCAAGACAATTTTTTAAAAGGTGAGAGGGTAGAAGGACTTTTAACTGAACTATTCTGGTACAATTATTATGCAGGTGGTTACATTCTTGTCTAAATTCCTCTGCAGCTGGATGGAATACACAACCTACTTTCCATATAGTGATGAACAGACTGTGCTTTCCATTTTAAACCTGTGAAATATGTTAGCTAAAACCCTTCCTTAGCTTAGAAGCACACTGAAATATTTAGGTAACGTTTGGAAAATATTTTTACATCTGTCAGTGAAAGTATCCATTTATAAAAAATATACAAGCTATGGCATTTTAGTATTCCAGCATATCCCTGCTTTTTCCTTCTTGACATCCTACAATTTGTTTTTGTGCCACAAAACATCCATCCTGTACATTTCTAATGGGCTTGGTCTACTGTGATACATTGAAGTCCACACTGAGGTTTTGCTGCTTTTGTCCTTCCTTTTCAACATATAACCTGAATTACCTGAATTAAAACAGCCCTCCTCCCTGATGAGTTCAAAAATGGCAAATTCCACCAGTTTGTTCTTTCTAACATAATGATGTAAAAAGTAGCGAGAAAGGAGTCTGCTCTCTGCAGACTTAGTTACTTCTGACCTCCTGTTCCCAATCTTTTACAGCTGAGATGTTAAGTGGTTTTCCCTCTCAGATCCCAAAGTGTCTACTTCCACAGCATCCTCTGCTGAACTTTCCCAGGCTGCAACTGACAGCCCAGACAACCATCATGCGACAGCATCATGCGACAAAAAGCAGCTACACAAACAGACCAGGAGAGCTTTGAAAAAATGTCTGCTTTCAAATACGGTGGAGTCAAGTCCATACTGTAGCTGTTTCTTTGTCTCTACTTTTTATTATTAGTACTTTTCCTCCGTCTCACAGATTTTTTATTAGACCTACCAGTTATGATTAAATAGCCAATGCTAAAATGCTTTAAAAATTCCTCCTGTGTTTACCACATACCAAGAAACAGGGTGTTTTTTTTTCCTTTTGTGTTTAACAGCATACTCTATATAAATACACAATTCTGAAAGGTATATTAAATGGCATCTATACAGTTATGTATGAAAGCAATTGCAGTGTAAACTAATGCCAAAGGGTAATGACAGACTAATTGGCTTGGCTTGTTTGGCATGTCATAAATGTTTTTACAATGGTTCTTAGCAGATGAAGAGTCAGAAAACAAATTTCTGCAAGTTGTGGAGAAATTACTATAAAATAGTAAAACACAGCCTGTTAAGACCTTCCTAAAATTGGTTCCATATTCTACCATCTGTAATGTTAACATTTCAGAAGACACTTCTCTGAGCTATAAATGTTATTTGTCTGATGGACAAGCTTCTTTCTCTTATGCTCACATCACATTTCAACAAACACCTTAGTATACGACAGTGGTTAAAAATGCTGTTCTTCAAGGAGTGAGTTAACTTTTCCAACATGAATACTAAAATCATTATAGATTATATAGGATCCATTCATTTGTTTCTTCAGGATTTAGCATTAAACAAAGAAAGGACCAGTGCAACATCTATGAGATGTTCTTCTGTGAAGCAAAAACCTGTGTCACATAAACAAAGAGCAGTGACCTGTCCCTCTAACTTGCTGATTATGCAGGACAAGTTCCACACATTTAGTGCTTACTTTTCCAGATGTTCAAAAAAACAAGGATTTTGTAAAAATCCATGAAACTGAAAAGGACATAAAGAAAAAGGATATTAACAGCAGTAACACAGATTGTTGAAGCAGAGCTAGAGGTAATTTTGTTGCCAAGGAACAATCAACATGTAGAGTCAAACACAAACTATACACGCCTCAAAAATAACAAAATAAGCAACCAGTGTTACTTGATCTGCATCCTTTGAGAGATAATACATTCTGTGCAAATATTGGCTCCCTTGAACATTTTTTTTAACTGTGTAAAAGATTCAGAAGGTGTTAACATAAGTACTTTTATTGATAGGACATCCTAGATTATCTTATAGAATCATAGAATCATTAAGGTTGGAAAAGACCTCTAAGATCATCGAGTCCAACCATCAACCCAGTACCCATGCCCACTAAACCATGTCCCGAAGCACCTCATCCACACATTTTTTGAACACCTCCAGGGATGGTGACCCCACCACTTCCCTGGGCAGCCTGTTCCAATGCCTGACTACCCTTTCAGTGAAAAAATTTTTCCTAATATCCAATCTAAACCTCCCCTGGCGCAACTTGAGGCCATTTCCTCTCGTCCTATCACTTGTTACTCGGGAGAAGAGACCAACACCCATCTCTCTACAGCCTCCTTTCAGGCAGTTGTAGAGAGCGATAAGGTCTCCCCTCAGTCTCCTCTTCTCCAGGCTAAACAACCCCAGCTCCCTCAGCCGCTCCTCATAAGACCTGTTCTCTAGACCCTTCACCAGCCTCGTCGCCCTTCTCTGGACACGCTCCAGCACCTSAATGTCCTTCTTGTAGTGAGGGGCCCAAAACTGAACACAGTATTCGAGGTGCAGCCTCACCAGTGCCGAGTACAGGGGCACGATCACCTCCCTACTCCTGCTGGCCACACTATTCCTGATACAGGCCAGGATGCYGTTGGCCTTCTTGGCCACCTGGGCACATGCCGGCTCATGTTCAGCCGGCYGTCGACCAGCACCCCCAGGTCCTTTTCYGCCGGGCAGCTTTCCAGCCACTCTTCCCCAAGCCTGTAGCGTTGCCCGGGGTTGTTGTGAYCGAAGTGCAGGACCCGGCACTTGGCCTTGTTGAACCTCATGCAATTGGCCTCGGCCCATCGATCCAGCCTGTCCAGATCCTTCTGCAAAATCTTCAAAACTTTTTTTTGTTACAGAAGACTGAATAAGCAGTGTGAATTGCACAGAACACAGGAAGAAAGTGGGAATATATGCTGTAAACTTCTTCACTAATGGATCTTTTCTGGTGACCTTAGACAATGGGGTTCCTTTTATTGATGCAGTAGCCCTGGAGGTACTCTCAGGAGACTTTAAGGAGAAGACAGTATTGTTGGATACCACATATTGCTATATACAACGGCTGAGAGGTTTTTCAATTAAAGGCAGACAGTGTCATACCACTCTGCACAACTTTACCAGAAAAGGAAGACCAATTTGTTTTTCTCCATTTTCAGCCATTTTCTGTGTCCCAGGGGAGTTCTAACTAAACAGAGGGAGAAAATAGCTGGAGAAAAGATTGGAAATGAGAGTGACAGCTAAATACTAATTGCATTAAGTATAAATACAGAAGCTAACTGGAATCTCAAGATAAAAACTTGGCACTTATGAATTTTGGCATAGAAATTCTTCTGTCCTGATGGTTGCTTATACCAGTTCAAGCATGGATTAAATAATAGCAGTAATTAAAAAACTGCATTCAATTAAGACAAAGTTCATATACTTTAAAATACCAGTTGATGACAACCAAAACCAATAGTTTTTGGTTGTCATCAATTAAAATACACTGGTTGTCATCAGTTAAAATACACCGATTTTAACTAGTATTTTTCTTCTATAGCATACTGTGTCCCCAAGCCTGACAGCTAGCAGGAGGATTTTAAGAGCACCTAACTTAAAGAATTCAGAAAGACGTCCTTTTGGGACAATACATTTATATGTCAGTAATCCATGTATATTTGATGAAAAATAATTTTGTTTTCCTTAAAATCCAAAATTCTACCAAAACAATTGATCGGCAAAATTCTAATTTTATTTGGTGATCTTTAGGGAACCTTTAACAAGTTGATTGCTTTACTTTTGTGTTTACTGTTCATGTTAGATCAATAGTTCCTCTTTATTTCATTTCTTTAACTCTACAATTTTTATCAAGTGTTGTTAGGTTTATTACTTTGTCAAAGTGATGGAAAAACAATAAAAATGGATGGATAAGTGTAAATTCCATTTTCCCTTTAAGTTTACTGTTATTCAGTTTTACTCTGGATATATGCATTTGAGAATGCCAGATAGTCTTAAAACCTCTTGATGAGACAAAGCTCATCAATTTGACTGAACATAGAAATTGTTTCTAATATTCTGATATTCTTAAGTATAGCTAATAGCTCAACAGCCAAGAGAAAACAATCTTGAAATTAATATTGTTTGTCATCTACAATGAAAATCCACAGTGTATCTCAAACTGTTATCTTTCATGCTTCAGTTTTATGTTTAAATTAGAATTTAATTATTCAAAAGGGCTCACATTCTTCAACTCTGTGKCTAAGTTCCCAAGCAATTTCAAGGATTATTTAAACAAATTGAGCTCCTGAGCTTGAGACTTGCCCATGAGATAAAAAGTGGTTATTTTCAGTTTGAAATTGGTACATGGCATACATGCCATTCAGAAGGCAGTAAAATCTGCCACTCCACAATCATTACAGACTTGCAGATAAAGACAAAGAAAGAAAAGGATATAATTTGATTAGCCTCCAACTTTATTAATTTAACTCATCTGGGAACTATCCAGCAATAATTCTTCCAATGAAGGTCATAATTCTTTAATTCTTTCTACCTGGTACAGTACTTCCATCAAACCCCTCTTCTTCTCCACCTCTCTGTACTTGGCTCTCAGCCCATCACTCATGCCTTCCCAGTCTACCCTTGTGCTAGTATTAAGGGTCAAGGGCAAAGAGGTTTTTTTTGTTGTGTCAGACCACAGAACCTCCACCTTCGCTTCCTCCATTGCTGGATGCTTTCCTTGTATTCAGTCCCTATTCCTGTTTATACCTTCTGAGAATTAATTCCCGCCTTGCTCCTGCTACAGTCTGACATGCTGAGATTTTCCTTATAACTTGCCCCCCTTGAGATTCTGCAAAGTTGAAAATTACTAACAACCCCTGACTTTTCTAATTCCTTCTCCCCTTTCCTGCTCCTTTCATACTCCTCCCCATACACCAAAAAACACCCTGTTCCCTCCCAAAAAAAACCTCAAACAGGTAATGAAACTCCTTTAGCAGACAAAAATCTTCATTAGCAAATTAATGTACAAACCAGAAAGTTAAGGCCTACTAACTCAAGCATTCAAAGACACTCAGACTACAAAGTCAAGATTTGTATACTTAAGTAAACTCCATTGCTTAGCATGCTAACCCAAGTCATACCTTGCCATGCTCCCAGGTACCCTGAGGAGAAAAGGGGAACTGTGGGACCTTTAAAGGAATAAATTTGGACAAAGGTCATCTCTCTTCTCTTCCCAACACGTTGCTTTAATGATTGCAGCAACTTCATTTTGGAGAGTCAGACTCTAAACACGAAATCTGCAAAGACTTTGTTACTGGTCATTTTTCTCTGACAAAGTTTTACCGTGTTTCCTCATTAGGGTGTGGATCATGAATGAAGTTTTAATTTTGGAACATAAATGTAGTTTGAACACTAGTAAGCATACAGTCTGTATAGTAAATACGTAGTGTTAAGGCAGTAAGCAGTAAACACTTTTGGAGAAAACTTAATTTGTATTTTCAATCAGAATAGGTAAGAATCATTAGTAATGGTGGTGAATCTATTTATCCAGAAACACAAACTTGGCTAGACAGGAAATTTTGTATTAGTGGGATAGCATTTGACTATCAATTTATGTCTAAAATAAATGAGAATATGTTCTTTTGCTCTTGAGGTGGATGACATGAGATTGAAGTAGGTATTTTAATATCCTGTTTAATGTCAAGTTAGAAAATTAGATTCTTCCTTAACCTTTGAGTTTTAGTCATAAAAAGACTGATGGTTCAGGACCTCCCAGTGTTTGAAGATATACCATCTATTCGAATGGAAAGGGCTGAAAGCCCCAGGGCTGGCAAAATCCTTAGCTGTTTATGGAAAAAAATATTTCCTGCCCATTGGGTTATGAAGGTAGCTCAATAATTTTGAATGAATTCATGTAAAGCTATTTGTTCATATTTTTTCAGGTATGGTAAAGAAAGTGAAAGCCTAGGTAGCATTGCTAGTAAGATTTATCTGGGGTGATAGATTACATAAGAAGAAAACATGTAAGGGAGAAATGGGTCCTATCAGAAAGGACAACAAAAGCCTTTGAATTGGGAGCTTCATGTTTGGGGACAAATTCATTGCACTCCCCTTGTACTTACACTATTGCTGAAGGGAAAAGTGTTATCTATGCATGCGAAAGGCCCTTCTTCTCTACCTATAATATTGACGTTAAAAAGAATCATGTCATATATTTACAAAACAAAGATCCTGCACTTCCTATTGCTTAAGCAAATTTGACACACCAATAGTTCAAAATAATAGATTATCCTGTTGCTTGTTTCTGGAACATTTGCACAGCACTACCTGTCAGCAAATTGGTTTAAGATTTAAGAGACTGAATAATAATGATTCTGTAATTATTATTAAACATTAATACCGTCTGGAAACCATACTGCAGATCATCCTCCTAAGATAGCTTTGATGTCCATGAGTCTYAGCAAAGTCCTTCTATCAAAAGATTGCCTTTCAGTTCATTTTGTTTATTTCRATATGTTGTATATACCACATTTTCAGCTCAGAGCAAGATGAATAGAAACAAACAATGACACATTTGCAATAAGATTTTTGTGGCAAAGACCTTTACTCAGACATTGTGGTTTCAATGCAACCACAACACAATGACAAACTTCCTTTGTAAATGACAGCTCTAATTGTAAAGATAAAATTATAGCTTCATGGAAAAAAAAAAAAAAAGTTGGAGACACAATATCTACTGTATGTCTGGATGTGGCTATATTCCCAACAAAATCATTCCTATTATTCATGAGTTGATTTACACTTTTTATCTCTCCATAACATGCAGCATTTATTTACCCTTACATTTTGAGGCATTCCAGTTTCTGCTGACATGAGTATTTTCCCAAAATAGAACATTACAGCAGTCCTCTGCTAGACATTTAAGCCATGTGAATGTTTATTTTTTAATTTCTTTCTTGAACTTTCTAACTGTGAGCAGGCTGGGAAAGTAGAGTCATGATGAATGAGAGTTTGCTTTAAAAAAAAAAAAAATAAAAGGAGAAATGTAGACATTTGATGTAACATTGAAAAATTCACAGCCTCCTACCTTGAAAACAAACATTTCCCGGCGAAGAATAGCCAGAGTGTTGAAGTTCCCATCACAGATGTTAGGCTTGGCTCCAGGATAGGAAGGTTTGTCACCAGTGGGTGGCCGGGGAGGTTTTGGTTGCCTGTCATTCTTCCGCGGGTCTGCTGGAGGGATTGAACGATGTGGGGGCACTGTTGGCAGAGGTCTTGTTGGTGGTGGGATCCTGTCAGGTGGACCTTTAAAAATATAGCAGCAGGATGTAATTTACATGCCCACCAGTGGCAGTCAAAAATAAATACACAACAAAATCCTGCTGTAAGCAGTGCAAAACCTACAGTGGAAGGGGAATGGAAGAAGTGACCTAACATACCTTTCCTGTGTTGTTAAAGGGTGTAATGAACGACTACCATAAAACCAAGGCATGAATGAAGAAAATAACTACTTTTCACTATCCAGAATCTTCCTTCCTATTGGAACAACATTCCAATAAAACCTGCAAAGGTTGCATAGTCCACCATCATTTCAGATGAGAAGTAATTCATAGCACATACTTTACCAACTGAGTAAGAACTGTTAAAACAGAATCATTGTCTATTGTACAAAATAAAGGAAAACAAAAAACCTGTTCCTAATAAGATCATCAGCAGTCAATGGATTTTCAACCCGTATTTTTAACTTCCACTCATCAATTCACATATGCATATATGTAGCATATCTGATATTTCCTACTGACCCAATTTGTAGGCCAAGTAATGTCATGTGCATTAGTGACAGGACATTTCCCTTACTATGTATAGGAGCTCTTGAAACTGGACTTCAAATCCTAGACATCCATATAAACAAAAACTTTTTCACATGCTTTCTTCACTATTCTGAAAGTAATTGCTTCTTATTTTAATTTTTATTTTCCAGTGACTCTTACGAAGCCAAATACCTGGTCATTAAAGGAATTGTACTGAGGATAAATAGATTAAAGAGAACTAAAGTGAAAAACTAAAACACTGTACAGAGGTTTTAAAATATTTTTCTTGTTTCAAATAAATTTTCTGTCATAATATACAGAGGTTGATGACAGATGAAATAACTATCCCACTCATAATTTCTATACTTCAAAGTCAAAAGGTCATTCTAGACTGATGTTGTTCATAACCCTAATTGCATACTGAATGACTTGCAATGGGTGTACTGAAAATGCCTTTCCCTTTCTATACATACTACCACGTTTACTTATATTTTCCATGTACAAAAAGATAAGAAGTTTCAGTTGGATCAGTAAGATTTCTGGAAACAAGATGAACACTTCAATTTTGCTCATTCTATTTAGGCCTCTCTCCAAATCATTTAAACACATAATCAATTTTCATAGAATCATACAATCATAGAATCATAGAATGATAGAACAGTTTGGGTTGGGAGGGATCTTTAAAGGTCATCTAGTCCAACCCCCTGCCATGGGCAGGGACATCTTCAACTAGATCAGGTTGCTCAGAGCCCCGTCCAACCTCACCTTGAATGTTTCCAGGGATGGGGCATCTACCACCTCTCTGGGCAACCTGTGCCAGTGTTTCACCACCCTCATTGTATAAAATTTCTCCCTTATATCTAGTCTAAATCTACCCTCTTTTAGTTTAAAACCATTMMCCCTTGTCCTGTCACAACAGATCCTATTAAAATGTCTGCTGACATCTTTCTTATAAGCCCCCTTTAAGTACTGATAGGCCGCAATAAGGTCTCCCCAAAGCCTTCTTTTCTCCAGGCTGAATAACCTCAGCTCTCTCAGCCTTTCTTCACAGGAGAGGTGTCCCATCCCCCTGACCAGTTTTGTGGCCCTCCTCTGGACCCGCTCCAACAGGTCCATGTCTTTCCTGTGATGAGGACTCCAGAGCCGGACACAGTACTGCAGGTGGGGTCTCACCAGAGCAGAGCAGAGGGGCAGAATCACCTCCCTCGACCTGCTGGCCACGCTTCTTTTGATGCAGCCCAGGATACGGTTGGCCTTCTGGGCTGTGAGCGCACATTGTCGGCTCATCCAGCTTTTTGTCCGCCAGTACCCCTGAGTCCTTCTTGGCAGGGCTGCTCTCCATCCCTTCATCCCCCAGCCTGTTTTGAGACCGGAGGTTGCCCTGACCCAGGTGTAGGACCCTGCACTTGACCTTGTTGAACCTCATGAGGTTCACATGGGCCCACTTCTCGAGCTTGTCCAGGTCCCTCTAGTTGGCATCCCATCCCTCAGGTGTGTCAACCACACCACTCAGTTTGGTGTCTTCTGCAGACTTTCTGAGGGTGCACTCAATACCACTATGTTATTGCTGAATATATTAAACAGTAGTGGTCCCAATACGGACCCCTGAGGGACACCACTCGTCACCGATCTCCATCTGGACATTGAGCCATTGACCACTACCCTATAAATGTGTCCATCCAACCAATTCCTCACCCACCGGACAGTCCACCCATCAAATCTGTACCTCTCCAGTTTAGAGAGAAGGATGTTGTGGGGGACCGTGTCAAAGGCCTTACAGAGGTCCAGATAGATGACATCTGTAGCTCTTCCCATGTCCATTGATGCAGTCATTCCATCATAGAAGGCCACTAGGTTGGTCAGGCAAGACTTGCCCTTGGTGAAGCCATGCTGGCTGTCTCAAATCGCCTCCCTGTCCTCCATGTGCCTTAGCATAGCTTCCAGGAGGATCTGCTCCATGATCTTCCCAGGCACAGAGGTGAGACTGACTGGCCTGTAATTCCCCAGGTCTTCCTTTTGTCTCTTTTTAAAAATAGGTGCAATGTTTCCCCTTTTCCAGTCAGTGGGAACTTCACCAGACTGCCACAACTTCTCAAATACGATGGATAGTGGCTTAACAACTACATCCGCCAGTTCCTTCAGGACCCGCGGATGGATTTCATCAGGTCCCATGGACTTGTGCACCTTCAGGTTCCTCCGATGGTCTGGAACCTGACCATCTCCTGCAGTGGGCAGCACCTCATTCTCCCAGCCCTCTCCTTTGTGGCTTGGGCRGTGAGGCTCGAGCACTTGCCAGTGAAGACTGAGGCAAAAAAGTCATTGAGTAACTCAGCCTTCTCCGTGTCCCGGGTAACCAGGTCTCCCATTTCGTTCTGGAGAGGGTCCACATTTTCGCTAGTCTTCCTTTTATCCCTGACATACTTGTAGAAGCTTTGACTTTAAAAAATAAGCTTGACTTTAAAAAATATCATTTAATGACCAGCTTCAGAAAGAATTTTGAATAGTAAGACAACTCTAAAACTGCATAAATGTCATTTGAATTTCTGATACTTTTTCAGAAAAAGTATACTTTTTAAAGAAAAGGATAGACTGTGTAAGGAAATATTAAACTCGCCAAATAGTTGTCACACAATTTAATAAGGCATTTATTTCATTCACAATTTTAAGGCTTGTGACATTTGTAATTTACAGTTAATAATGGTGTTTCAAGGAATACTGCAGAGCAAAGTAATTATTTTAATAGGTGTGACATTTTTATTGAGGCATATGATTCCAGATCACCTCTTGATTTTAAAGGGAGCAAAGGAATCACTTTGCAGTAGCTCATGTTGGAAAGTTTTTAACCCCAAACCAAAGTTTTCATATGCCATTTGGTGGTGATGTCAGATATTACTTCCCAGGGGTAACACATTTCTCCTAATGTATGGCCCACAGCTGTTAGAGCTTAGCAGTTAGTTTTCAGAAAAGTATTCTTGTCTAGCCCTTAAGTCTAGACTATCAGCTTATGAGGTCATGAGAAACAACCTTCCTTCTAGCTAATCACAAAGGAAAAAAAACAACCAAACAAAACTTGATCGGCCAATCATTTTGAAATTGCTATTTATGCTTTATGAAAATATATATCAGTGTCTGTTTATATAATATTTTAAAAAGCTTGTTAATATAAAATGCCATGGAGGCTGCCGAGTTCTAATTAGCAGTACAGCAATTCTACATGATCATAGTTGTTCTTTCTAGTAATAAAGATAAACAAGGAACGGCCCTGATAATATTCAATATAAACTTGACAAACCTTTAAACTGAAAATACTTGTGAATACAAAATTGAATCCAATAAAGATCTAGTTGGGGAATATTAAGCAAGGCAATTCCAAATGATATGTACTGGATACATAGCATTAACGTACATATATCACAGATTTTTCACTATAGGAGAGAAAAAAAAATGTTTTAAAGAAAAAACAGACTATTTAACAGATACCAACAGAATCAAAATCTTTAAAACCAAGAACAAAACCATGTCTTTGGAAATGTAAGGAACAGTAATATGGGAGTTAGTGTTACATTCAACCTATAATGAGAATAATGTTATTGTTTTGGCTTTTTTTTTTCTTCTAATTTTCAGTTACCTTGCCTTGTCAAATTGAATTCAGTACATGCAGAATTTATTTACATCACAAGTGTCTTTTATATCAGGTCACAAAAAACCTAAACAAACATATTTTAAAGAAGTGGGCCTTTTTCCCCCTCGGTAGCTCAAAATCTTGGGCTGGTAATAATATTCTCTTGAGATCGATTTGCTGTATTTATCACAAGAAAGAGTTTTTCTGGGATCATAAATTTTGTAAACCCAGGGAACTGTTTAGTATTATAACTGATAAACTGAGAAGCAATCAATTCAGCCAGTTACACGAGCTTGGACTACTGTGGGAATAAGCTCGCTATAGTTAAAGATCTGCATTTCTTAATATTTTCATAGTTTGGGATCCTTTTGCAAATATTTTCTTTATGGCTTTTTAAAACATTTAAAATTACTATTCCAGTTGAGTGCAAATTTGAACACAAGTTGTGAACAGTGAGAAACAAAGGAAATGAGCTTCATCAAAATCTTTGGCCTGCTCACAAGAAGGCCTCTGGCATAACAGCTGGCAGAGTCTACACTAACAAACTCTTTTGGAGAGGTGGTATGGACAGGAGGACCTCAAATGTATTCTAAAGCAAAACACTTCTGTTGCTTAATTAGAATAGGACATACCGTATATCTTCTGGATGCCCTGTAAATCATCATTAGGTAGTTTGAAGTTGTCAGTTTCCATATACTGGTAAAATGGAGCCATGATTGCAGTGGGATCATTAGAGTGCTCCAAGCCCAGAGCATGTCCCAGTTCATGCACTGCAACTAGAAACAGATCATTTCCTATGAAGAGAAGAAAGGGAAAAAAGACCTTTGAAACCATATGCATAGTAACAGAAATAACACAAGTGGAGGACTCTGCACTTGAAAGACATTTTCACTGAATTTGAATTTTACAAGGTAACGCTTAATAATGAATCATAGGGACAATGTGGTAGCAAAGGCAGCTTTCCCTTTTTTTAAACAAGGAAATCATTATTGTTACGTATAATATATGGTACTCTTACAGATACCATAAGCATAATCTTTTTTAACYGAAGCACATGGTTAGTGTGGAGTTCAAGTGTCATACCTCATGTCTAGGCTTGTGTGCAGTTTCTGACTTGAAGTTGATGTTGCAGTGAACCTGACTAAAAATGCTTACATTAAGACATAGCTCCAAATGGAAAATATCCTTGCTGTGTGTTGTAAACTTCACAAACTGAGGACTACCTATTTAGGACAAACCCCACAGGGAACTTAGTCATCCAAGCACTTGTAATCAGACCCCTGCTGATTATTTGTAGATGTTGTCCATTTCTGAATCACCATAACTGAAATCCTAATGAGGAAGATATGGGTGTTGTGCTATCCTTCTCAAAATAGGATGCCCTTATTTATTTCATTGGGCAATTCCCTTATAAGTGCAGTTGCTTACTTAAGTATTAGAACTTTTTGATTTTTGTAGGTCTAAAAAATAAAATAACACACTCGTGTTACAGACTGATTTAACTTTTTTGTTATTCTTTTCTAAAAATGTTCTTTTCATTTTTTATTATAGGGTATTAGAGACAACTAGAAGTTTTGGCATTAGAATTATGGCACCCTGTGAAGCAAGCACAAATTAAAGCCAATGGGATTATTTCTATAAAAATTTCAGAGCTGGACCTCTATGGTATCAATTTTGTCTCGTTTTATTCATCTAAGATTTAGTTCAGCATATCTTTCTATGAGTCTTTTGCACAGATTCTGTCTGTAGTCAGCCTGTCATATGAAGAGACTTTGGATAAATGTTTTACATCAGGAGAAAGATTCTGGTCACTTGGAGAGGGTCACATCCAGGATATTGCTAATTTTCACCACCTAGGCATGGGAAGAATCATCCTCCAGACGTGTGTTCTGTCCCACTGACAAGAGTAGGATTCTAGATCAGCAGCTTATGCTGCACATCTAACTTTTAGGTGGCTGGACTCAAATGAAACAAGTGCCACCTACAGTAGGTAGTTTCTTGTTGAAAGAACAGTACAAATAATGAAAGGCCTATACTGTAGCCTAATAGACAGTTGTATATTGGAACAAGAAAATGCTCAACATCATTAACTCTTATCCTATATTCTGTAAATTCTTTGGGGGTAGACAGTTATTTTCCACTGCTGGCACTTGATCTGGAATTCTAAGTACTATTATAATATTAATAGTAATAATATTAAAAAGTTTAATTTAGCAAAATATTTTACATATATATATAGTTACAGAACTTTGAGGACATAGTTGACAGCATTTCAGTTTTTCAAGTATTTCTTCTTGTTGACACAAAGAAATAAACTTTCTCCCAAGTATATATGAAAAGGGAAACACTTGGCAGTAGATGTCTTCAGGATATATGGAGCCATGCTGTTGTCTGCAAAATAAATGTTTGACTGAAAGCATGGAAACAGTCACAATTAAAACTGTGTGCTTAGTTGACAGAGTCTTTTCATGTCTTTCTGATTCTTAATCTGGAAATATGAAAACTAAATGTTCTTGCTCTTTTATTCAGTATAACTGTGAAGAAAAATCATGTCTTTCAAAAATTAATGTGACATAATGTGCTTTCAGAAATGAGTTTATCTTATTGTTTATAGTTATGTGGTTTCCAGATGAAAAATTTCCATGACAATATATTTTCTTGGATGCAGTTCTTTTTATAATAAAGCAGATTCTCAATGTGTTGTTGTAACAGGTTTGATAAGCTTGACTGTCCTGGTGACGAATGCTCTTGAGATCTGAATCTGCCCTTCTATATGCAGTCAAAGCTGATCTTGACATTATCTCATATCAATAATCCACATCTTCTGTAACTAACATCAGCATTGGAAGTGATGCACAGGAGCAACTCTGTAAAGCTTTTCATTCTGCACTCACAATGGAATAATTAATATAATTTTAAAAAATGATAGGCTTAAGATAGAAAGACATGAAGGAAGAAGATGTTACTGTACTATAACTATCATACTGTGACATGTCTCACGTCATTATTTTTCAATTCTTTTCTGCGTTTTATGAAGGTTAGAGTTCTAACCCAGGTTTATTAGAATGAAATATTTCTTTGTCTGGAATTAACTCATATATTTAAGGTGCAACTTTCTTTTGCTTTTCAGACCTTGTGAAAGGCAAATTTGCCTCCTAGACCTGTGCTTCCTACATCATAATTAAGAATATTAACCAGTTTAGGTCCTATATTAATAATTGTATTAATAAGCTGACCACAGTATTTACTGAACAATTTTCAAATTGTTTTAAATTAATAGTATTTGATTCTACCACTATTATTAGGCTGGTCAGTATCAGTAGACCAAAGAGTGTTTTACATGTGGTATTCAACCTCTACTGTTTGAGGTAGGAGGTCTGGGAATTGAACTTCTTACAATTTCTAAAATTGCAAGAAACCACAGTTAATAAATAGTCTTGGAAGAGTCTACTGCGTCTCTTTATTTGTGGCAGTTATGCAATGCATGAAGAATCAATACATCCTTTGGTTATCAGTCYTCATTGCGTCCCCATAAAGATTTCCAGGAATTTCCACGTTTTCTTCCATGTTCACCTTGAAGGGGTGTGAATTACATAGTAACGTGGAAATAAACAAAACACACTGTCATCTACTGGCATATCTTCCTTCTGGGATCACAGATAATGAGCATATGGCAGAGCACTGCCAAAGCAGTACTTCTAAATGACAGTGGGACTACATCAGAGAACAGATATTATGCAGGCCATGACTGTTTCCTAGTACGTCTTTTTCCCTTTGCCTTTTGGATAGGGGTGATTATGTAAAAAAAAAAAAAAAAAAAAAAAAGTTATATTCAGCATCTGACTGCCCCTCTGGACTTAGTCAAAGCCTAAGTCCAAAAGGGAAAAAAAGCAAAAGGACTATGAAAAGTAATTTCCACCTCCTGCAATGCGACTTGTAGCCATCAGGGGAGCTATTAACTGCGGTAAAGACAGAGCAGCCCTTGGAGCAAATGGATAAGGGGGGAAGGGAGAAGGTCACAGGAAAGAGCTGGGAGAATAATATTCTTGCCTGGGGTGACAGTGATTTAACAGGGAACATATTTTCTACTTATAGTCAAATAGCCCCATTATTCATAACAATTTCCATCAAGAGTCATGATTGTCTCCAGGGCATCCTGAATTTAAACTGACCCAAATAACATAGTGCAGTTGAAACTGAGGTTTAAACCAGTTCAAGATGTGTTGTCTGAGACCAGCGCAGGTAGGACTTACTACTGTCTTAGTTTCTATCCTTTTTCCTTTGCATATAATTAGATTTCTCCAATTAGGCAACAATTACTCAGTCCCTCTTTGCTTTCGGCAGCAAACTTGCCTTGAGCATCTCAATGTTATTGTAGCTAGCTACTGAGAATGCAGAAGGACAACCCTGAGTGCTCGCTCTTTGTCTCCAGGCTGCACAGAAGTGTACTTGTGACTGCAGGGTTGATAGTAGGCCAACTTCAGTTCCTTGGTCAGTGGTCAGAGTAAGATGAATGAGTGTAAAGACAAGTGAACAGTCATACCACTCACACCAGCTTTGTTATTGTACCGGATATAATTTACCCATACAATATATATGGTAATATACATTTATAATATACCATTATATATATATTTATAATATACCATTTATAATATACCTATAATAATGCAAAAAATCTGGCAACAGCAAGAAGTGTGGAGTCATTCTAGTGACAAAGGTCTGCTCTTCAAGCAGTGGTTTTGACCTGCCATTTCTTCTTTGGGTCAGTTTTCAGCTCTTCACCCTTAGAAACAGAATTCTTCACCCACGCCATTYCTAATGTAACCACTGAGGAGAAAGCAGCACCATGTAGCTTCCTCCGGGAAGCTCGATTTTATTTCGGTTTGGAGAAATACAGGAAAATGAACAATAGCATCAATTACCAGCTTTTAGACTGCTAGTTTAACACATCCACAATCACACAAGACTTCATGTTCACAGACTGAAGCATATCCAGGTCTGGCATTATAATCCCAATTCCGCACTACTGGAATATCCTTATACTGGGATTATGATAATCACCATATGTAAAAATACAGCTAGAAAAGTCAGGGACAAAATGTCTCCATCCCAATCCCAATATTGGATATAATTTTTTAAACATTTTCAGCCCCCACCATTGAAGGAGAGAGTCCCAAATGATTCTATATTTCAGTATACACTACCCAAGTAGAAACATGTATTTCAGTCTACTTRGCAAAATGAAGCACCATCGCAAAACTTTAACAAGTCATGAATAACAAAGTTAAACCACGTATGACTATGATAACTTTTAAACTAAAAGTTGCCACTGCAGGATATACAATGGTGAGTATTCATTGTGATAGCCTCAATTACATCTTGTTATATTTATCTATAGAGTAGTACAGAAATACTGGAAAATATATTTTACAAGTCCAAAGCTTGTGCATCTCTGTTCTTGTGTTCCCCATTAGCATGGAGATTTGGAATAGAATGGATATAAGCTCAAAAAGGTTGTGATTGTTTTTCTTATTTTGTCTCGTTTGCTTTCACAAGGGAAAAAAAAAGATACTGTGTGTAAAGAACTAAGACAAAATGATTATTTTTATACTGGCAGTTTTCTCGGAGGCTATAAACTATTTTAGGCACTAAATCTGCCTAACTTTACAATCACTGCCCAAACGCCAGAATATAAATATGTATTAATATATCAAATATTCAACAGCCAGCACTGTGGAGCATGGTGTATGGGGAAGCCTTTCCCTGTAGCTAATATATACACAATTTTTCATGTCTACAGATAAATAAAGCTCATATGTTTGTCCACAGCAAGCTATTAAGAAACCCTAGTTCTGAAGATGTTAATTCCTGTTTTAAATGGTATGTGAGCTTAATTTATAAAAGCAATACCCTAATGGCTTAGCAAGCCTTTGATTCATCACTTGGCCATCTTTTTAATGAAGTACTAAATGACATCTCAAGGCATGTCACTTGGTTCTTCTCCTTGGCACGTGACAGTAACTGCTACAACACATTGTGAGCTCAAGAGTTGTCCATCATTTAAATGCCATGTGACCTCAATTTTGAAGACTTTCCCAGAGAAAAACAAAAAAATCTAGAAACTTAATTTCAAATTACAAACAAACTGGTAAACTACAAAAATGTTTTATACATGAACATGTACTGTTTCTTCCAAAGATTATTCTACTTCATTTTTCATGTGATGCAAATAAATGATTTCATATTAAATCCATATGAAACTGAAATGTAAATCTGTACAAGAAAGACTTCTATTACAGCCCTATTATCAACAAGGCAGTACCTCAAAGTCAAGCTTACAGTTCATCAGAAAATATTACACACACGCTACCCATGAACTTGTCTCTGATATATTTAGAATTTGAATTTTCATTATTCTGTTCATTTGTACCATTGACTCATCAAACCAATGCTGCTAATCCCAACCAGCTGAAACACTGCAAACTCTATAGTAAGATTCTTACTCTACATAGCATACAGAAAGAAAAAAAAAGTAAAAAAAAGTTTCATATCTTTGTTATTATTATTCTTTCCAGACAGGACAGAATTTTGAACATGCTATTTCAACAGTCAATGATAAAAGAAGATTCTTCTCTCTCTGWCCTCATTGCAATACAGCGGAATTCAGAATATACATTATGTATGCACTTACATAAGCACTATGTATGCATATATATGCTATACAGAGAGTATACACGGGCCTGAATGTAAATCACAGGCATACTCTTACCCAAATAAAGGTGCCACATTTTCCAGTCTAAGAAATCATATATTGTTGCTTGACATTATCTCAAATTTCTGCCATTGACATGAAATTTGGTAGCTTCGTGGTTACTTCGGATAGAAAGTTTTGCTAAAAGATGGAGCTGAGATGGTGCAGTAGCTTTAAACAATGACGAGCCAAATTAAATTTTTGTGGTTTTAAATGAAAATGTATCGTGTATAGTATACCCGTTTTCTGTATGAACTTAGTGCATCTATTTTGTACTGTATTTTAAACAATCATTTTTCAATAACGTATCTATACATTTAGCCTTTTTTCCATTGTGACAAAAGAGAATGACATAAAAATGTTTCTTTCACTCTATTATTACATATACTAACATATACACTAAAACCTTTGCAAGTTCACTTACTGATATATATATCTTTACAGACAGAAGAGGAGTTACAGGCAGTTTGTTTTACACAAAGTATGTACTGATATACTCTGTGTATAATTTAGTATACCTACACTCACATGTGTATATTTTTGAAAAACTATTGTATTTAAAAAAGGTTAACAGATTAGTATGAAATTTAAAATTGCTTGCCTGAAATTTGGCGAGGGGATATTCCTATAGGGCAAGTCTGTCTTCAGGTGACCCAGTGATCGCTGATGAGATATGATAAAAACATGTGCGTGTATGCCCTTCGTGGCAGTATTCTACTGTTTCTGCATATTGTGGGCATAATTTAGAAGTCAGAAGCCTGAAAAATAACATATTTGAAAGGAGCCCACATTCTTTTATAGTACAGATCAGCCTGTACATTAGAAGGCAAGGACATACAAAAGGTAAGAATTTCTGCCTTACTACTAAGATTTATTACCAAGTACATTCTACAGCTTTCTAGTGAATTGCTTGAAATGAGTGGAATTAATTACTTAATGTATTCTTAATTTTCTTTCTAAAAAAGCATGGATTAAGGATATTTCCACTTTGTTTCTCACAGTTTCAGTCCCTAACACTGAAGAATTTTGCAAACTATTCTGACTAGTGAATCAATACCAATTTCTCCAATGAAGAAGTGAGAAGTGAGAAGTGAAGCAGCTGAAGATGATTCTATGTGAGGTAAAGAAGATATGAGAGCTTGCTGCTTCCCAAAAAGGTGTAAATATGATGGTATGTGTTCCTTCTGCAAATATAATGCTTATGGCTTCATTTCATGCTTTAAGGAAACCCTGCTGTGACGGTGAACCTAACAAAATAAGAAAAACTACGCTTATGATGAACCTCTAGCTCCTGGGATTAACTTCTTCATCGCTCAGGTCCACTACTGAATTTGTATACTATTCTCAAATGGCATTTTCATTCTATTAGTAATAAAGTCATATCAATTAACAGACTGAAAAGTTTTATTTTGGGTGTTTTCATGGTCATCTTTAGATAATAATAATTTTGAACAAATAAAATTATAATGGAATTTTGCATTTTTCTGGAAAAAGTCTTCATAAATTAATTTCTCTTAGCAAGCTTACACCAGTAAAAACTTTTGAAAATACAATGGTCATTCTCATAACATTACAATTGACCAGGTTGCTAAATAATATTTACGCTATTTTTCCAGTAGTCTCGATGTAATTACAAATCCTGCAAATACTGTAGCAGCCTTATCTATTTATACTCTTTCCTATCTTCTCTTTGTTTCTGTTTTTAGTTGTTGCTGTGGGAACAATAAACTGGAGAAGTACTTAAAACTCCTTTCTGAAGGATATGAGAATGAACACATGCTGGGATTAAAGATTTGGATATGTGCATGTAAAGAGCATGTATCACACAATTCTCAGCTATCCTCCATGGTCCTGTCCTTGAAGATCATTCATGTGAAGGGAATGGACATCTTTCTACTACTCCTGAGTAAGTGCCAGTCTGGGTGAGAATAAACGTAAAAGGACCTTAATTGTGCATGAGTCCATATTAAAATCAAATCCTTGCCTTTGACAAAAACAAATGTAGGTTTTGTCTCTAAGCCACTCAGCTAAAATGCTGGCATGTTAACACTGTGGCTGCTTTTGTTTTGAAGGGGTGATTTTTTTGTTTTCTTCATTTCCCCTAATGTCCTGTGTGTCTACTATAAAGAAACATGTGTAATTACTAGGAGGAAGGTCAAAGTCACGCAGCCAATATTCACAATAGATGTAACTTGCCATGGGGCAGAAATCTGAAAGGGTCCTACAGATCACTAAAATGCCCACAGTAGAATGTACATAGAATTTAATTTATGTGTAAATCTTGTGTTGGCTCTATGCAGAGATAAATTTTTACCCTGTGTCAGTTAAACTACTGAGAGTAATTATATTATCCTCTAACTTAACTCACGTTAAAGCCATCAAAATCAGGTTATTATTCTTAACCTATCATTGTATCTACTTAACACATACATATGACTTTAAGACTTTTTTAAAGAGAAAGTGTTGTATATCGGTTTGGGAATTTTATAGGAAGAGTTCTTCTACCTTCTCTGTTATTTTGCTTGTTTAATTTCTATTAAGCAAAAAATGTCAAGATAGAATTGTCTATGTTTTTTTTTTCCTTAGACTGGTGATAAAAGAAGTGGGAATTTTGAATCCTAATTGGCAAAGCGATTAGGAGAAGAAAAGAAATCATTAGAAGTTCTCTGATCTGAAAAGCAGATACGCCTTCTAAGGGAAACCTGATCCGAGTGTGTACCGTATTCTAAATTGAGACAACTTCAAACTGGGGGTCATATAAGGGAGAAAGCGACAGAAAGACAAATCTGCTACTTTGGTTTTACTTTGTTAAAATTTACTCATATGAAATGCTCTGATCTATTGCATAATCTGCTGCTATTAGTGGGTATATCCATATAGCTGTTTGTTTCACTCTAGCTAGAGGAACCACTGTAAGCCTCTCTAGCACTCAGAGAATTCTGTCAGTTTGGCACTAGTCGCGCTCCGCACTTGTCGGCACGGAGATGCCTCAGCACCGGCCGTGGAGGGGCAGTCTCCAGGATGAAAGATTGCAGAGGGCAGGGCAAAGGGTGCTGCAGAGGCCAAGATGGTTGCTGGAGAGGYCAAGATGGTTAATCAGCCAAGCCATCCTCGGGCCCTGCTGGCAGAGGAAAGCCTATGCAAGAGGATGCTTAGAGGCGAAGATGAAGGCAGGAGTTAGCTGCCCCTGCCAAAGTGCAGGAGAGCTTGGACATGGGAATATTAGCCAGGGCAGAGGTCAGTCCTGACACACTTTCCCTCCTGTGAGTTAGGAGCTCAGCAGGATCCCAGCCTGGGGGGACAGCGGCTGGCACAGGCTGGGAGAAGGGACAGTGCCAGAGGTCCCATGTCTGATGGCTCTCAGACCAGAGGTTCCCGCTGGAAAGCAGGGAGCTGAGCGCAGAGTCGCTGGGGGCATGCTGCTCCCACAGCTGCTCTGCCGCATCCCACACTCACTCAGGTGCGGGGCCATTATCTCTCCACCTCTGCCAGCCACCCTGGATAGCCCTGCCAGTAACACAAATGATCATTACAAACACAAACCAGCTAAGGACTGACTGTTGGTATATAATGTAGTTGCTAACTCGAAGCTCAGGCCCTAATATTTTTACTAGCTAGCACTGCTAGCTGGAGTAAACTATCAACATTAATCCTATGTCACTACCATATCTTCAGTCTCCTGAATACTCAGTGCATTCAAAATTTAAGAAGTGGTGCAATCCATTTGTAAATGACCATACTTAGACCAATAGGAGAGCATTTGTCCTGCCATACCAAGAGGAATAGGGGATAGACTATGCCAGTAATTACCTTTTGTATGTGTAATACTGAACTGTTCCCAAAACAGGCATCTCTGCTGCTAAGAGGGATTTCTTTGGACCTCAGTTGGTGTTGTTATTTGGAAGTACTTATCACTTCAGATCTCCTCTAATCTGAAATTGCACATGATTCAACATCACTGGTGGAAGCCATCTAGC
Source organism: Oceanodroma leucorhoa (assembly GCA_030449065.1). NCBI lineage: Eukaryota > Metazoa > Chordata > Aves > Procellariiformes > Oceanodroma > Oceanodroma leucorhoa. Next base: position 16,985,730 of record JASVER010000004.1, on the reverse strand, counting down.
TACAGAAAACTGCAACACAAATGTCCATACCTGCACCTTTCACAGCCAGTGATGAGAACCAGGTATTTCAGGACATGATTAATCTAGTTTATTTTAGACACCTGCTTCAGGATGCGACAAATCTTACCCAGGAAGGCAATATATCTCTCCTCTAACTCTAAAAGGACTCTATGAGATTAACTCAGATATAAACATCAACATATGGTCAGATTAATTCCACCTCCTCAAGTCTTTTGGCTTCTGACTTAGGTCTTTTCATTTAAGTCAGTGGCAAAACATTAATCATAAAAGTACAGGGTACGGATTTAAGTGATATATATACAAAACCAGGAAGCATTCATCACTGAATTGAACTGGAGACTTAAACCTGTCCACTACAAGAAAACATTTTGCAAAAAACAATATTGTTCTTTTAATTTAGCTGGTTCTTTTTGATTTTTCTGTTTTCATCTTTTTTCCCAACCTGATGTTTTAGCTGTAGATGTTTCTAGGTATTAGTGTTAGCTGCTCAGCACTTTTTGAAGCCCAAGCCACTTAGGAAGGAGTCTAAATATAGATTAAAAATATTTTGACCTCAAGAACATATGGTTTGAGCATTTTCAAGTGAAGAATTGTCAGGATAAAGCACAAATTATTCTCTAGGCTTGAGAACAGAGATATTGTAGAAAATCTTTCATCAGTTAGCGCTGCACTAACTATACACTAACTATAGTATTACCCTATATTTTAGGGTTATCTTACATTCTTCTACTTTTACAACAACAATCTGTTAAATTTCTGTCTAATAGATAAATAAATATGTAATTACTGTAAAATTCTTGTCTCATTCTCTCAGGAAACCATGACAACATCCATAGTAATTGGCAGCATGATTTTTCAGATTCTGTTTGCCCCTGAAAAGGCAGGGGAAAGGAGAGGGCAGCGCAGTAATAATATTCTATAGAACATCTTTGGGAAAAGTCAGATTTCCTAAAGCTGCTGTCCTGGTGATAAAGTCTCCATGAAGTGGTCTTGACAGCAAACAGAAACTCGAAGATCTCTGGATCATATAAGAGTTGGAGTGCTAAACCTCATGCCTGCTTTAAATGACAGAAATGCCACTTTCTGTTTAAAGGCACAATTTGAGGATCATAGATAGTTTCTCTTTCCTAAGTTATTTCTACTAGCGGATCAAACTGAAAAGAAAAAAAAAATAATTTCAAGCCATTAATTCATTAAGTGATTTTTTAGTTGTGAACTGATTTCAACTTATTTGCAATAATAAAGGTGATTTTTCTTTTTTTTAACCCAACGTGTTTGAGAGTATGGCTTTTCACAAGCTCTCCATAGCAAATAATCTTTCAAGAACCTGAAATTCAGTCTTTGGTGTGAAATCTCATAGGTCATAAGGTAGATTCTTTATTATTAGCATTAGTTTTTATTAGTATTATTTTTGTATCATACATTTTAAGGAAATATTGCCTTTTTGTAAGCTGATGGAGAACACTTATAAAAAGATGCATAGGGGATAAGAAAAAAAACCACTGGAATATGTTAAATTCTTTCCTTTTTTTCCTCCTTCTCTATAACTTTCTGTCATGTACAACAATTATATGAAGCTCTCTCGGATTCAGGACTCAAGATCTGCTAAGCTTCTTTCTAAGAAGAGGAAAGGTGAAGGTAGGAGCTAGATTTATTTGTTGGTTGTGTGTGAGGTGTTACTTTTTTTTTTCCCGTGTCATTCCCACCCAGTAACCATGTGTGAGAGGTTGTGGAGTCATAAAAATAATCTTAAAGGGGCTGGCCCACATTTTATGTATGCACTYATTCAAAATACATCTGTTTGCCTGAACAAAAAAACCTACCCAATGCTCTTTTCTAGCAAACTGCAGGGGGGGGAGAAAAAAAACAAAACACGCAAAACCAAAAACCCCAACATTCTTAGTTTCAACTTCTTAATAATTTTAACAAACATTTTTCAACTAAATTTCCCCATATTAACTGAGTAGTCTTACTATACTAATATGAGTGTCTGATCAAAGGAATCCAGTTTGGGAAGATAAACTTCATTGTTGTATAAACAGTTGAGACAAAAACATCTTTGGAAAAAAAAAATTGTGTGTCAGTTCTTTTTCTGTGAATGTAGGTGCAATGGTTGCCAARATTGTCTGCAAGGATCCATTCTGCCTTTCAGCTAGATGTTTCCTTGGCAGTAAAGTTGATGTAACAGGCAATGTGAACCTTCCTCATTTATTTCCACGCAAAGTCAGCCAGCTTCATGTTAACACTTTACATTAGCAGTTTAAGATAGGCTGGCTGATTGCAAACTGAGGCAGATGGCAAATGCAAGCAGTTTGTTCTACTGGCCCTGGTATGTGGGAAATAACCTCCAGTTGCAGTTTGAATGGATAACTGAGTTCGTAACTTCCCTAACTACTCCACACAGGCTTGCAATGATCTATGTTTACCTACACCATGATGGAAGCAATATGCAATTTAGTGGCTCAGGTCACACTGCCTTTTTTGGTTTACGACCTGCATCATGACCATCTCTGTCTGGAAATTAAGCCACAGTGTAAATATCACCTTGCATCTATAGACACAAAAAGCGCAAAATAAGATGGGCTTAACAGTCTACATTTCCATTCTTTTAATTAAGAATATCACRAAGTCCATCTTCCTGACATATTCCTCAGCCTCTCTTTCTGTTTGCATAATASTGCACGTGGCAATTTTAGGCCAAGAAGGAAGCTGAGAACATGATATTGCACACTGATAGCCCCTGGGATATATTAAAAGCAGCCAGCTAAACACACATCTAGAACATGGGGCTGGATTCATCCACAAGACTGCTTTCACTGACTGCCAGTGTTTAACAGATTTCCCTTTTAAAGACATGTAAATTAAGTGCTTTTCTCAAAGCCGAAGAGGTGTTTCCTGAAAGCAAAAAGCTCCCCAAAAACAATAAAAATGAGGTCATTACCTTGCCAACAGTTAATATTTTCCATCATCTGGCTTCCAGYCAGTAAATGAGGTCTAGCAGACAGATCCTCTTCTCCTCTCTGTATTGCCCTATGTCTAATGACTGAGTCCTCACAAGCCAGCCAGGGCCATGTATGGTTTATTTTTTAATCATTTTTCATCTCTTTAATAACTGAAAGGGATCTTACTATTCTCAAGTGCCACTTTGCATCCTATGATAATACTTTCAAGGACACGTTTTATGTAGCAGGCACTGAGTGTTTCAGAGTTACCATTTTATGTAAGATCTTGGGGTGACTGGATATGGAACAGGTGGGCATACGCACACCAAGCAAGCATAATCCATGGGAGGTTTGGGAAGCCTGAGGACAGATTACCCTGTTAAGTTTTGTCAGCACAACATGCACTTACTGATGGGGGAAAGACTGGTTTGCTTTTTAACTACTGGAAGCCTAGATGTTTAGCAATAGAAAGTATTATCTGTGTTAGCTGACTCCTGAATTAAATTGGATTTCAGGGGGAATGGTGAAATGAAAAGAATCAATCGTTATCCATTTGTCTGCAACTTGCAAAATTCTTTTAAATATTATCCTGGCACCTTCATCATTGTGCAATGTTATAAATGTAATAGTTGGGTTTTGCCATCTTTTATAATATTGCTAATTCCTTCATTTTGGAGTCAAATAGATTCAGTTTAAAATAGAAGTTGTGCTTCCTTAACCTTACAACTACATGTAAACAAAGCTGTAACTCAACAGGCTAGGTCTCTTTATCCTGGAAACAAGATATGTCAGAGGCCCATAAAATTATGACTGGCAGAGATAAAATGATTAGGAAATTACTTCCTCGCAATATGAGCACCAGTCTACCTAAAGTGAATTTATCAATGGTAGGTTCAAAATTCAAAAAGAGGTAGTTTTTCACATCTGCTTAAGCTATAGAACACGTTGCCACGGGATGTTGTGGATACCAAATGCTTACAGGAGTTCAAAAAGAGATTACACCAATTCATGAAAGGAAATCCCTCAAAGGCTATTAAACACAAAAATATGGCCTGTGGCTCAGAAATTCAATGAGCCACAGATTGCTGGAAGCTAAGAGGGAATATGCTGAGGTTTTGTTGCCATATGTTTGCCCTGCTCTTATTCTCTTCCCTAGGTATCTGTTAATAGCCATAACTGGAGATAGGATATTTTGTAGGATAACCTTTGATCTGAACCCATGTTGGCAATTCTTTGTTTAAAAGTATATACACAAGTATAATACAATACAAATTCAAAGAAGATATTAATCTTTTATGTATTTATCCTAGTACAGAATGGGAAAACAAACATGTGACAACCACAAGGTCACACTGCTTGGTTACAGATCAAATTTGATCTTGATAAGAGCTTATTAAAAATATATATAATCAATTAAGTAAGAGCATTATGCTTTATGAAATTAAAGTCATGGTAATATTGTAATACAGAGCTTACTTTAATCTGAAATGCTCGGCTTTCTTTATACCTAACCATAGCATATGACATGAGCACGGTTTGAGACACAGAGCTCCCTTAGGAGACTTAGTTTTCACAACTCCACTGGTTCATATTTCCAGCAGCATATATATATCTCCTGCACTGTGTCAACCACACTGGCAACCAAAAGAGATTTACTACAAGTTGATCTATGCAGTTCAGAGATCAGGATTTTCATAAATTTTTCTTGGCTGCCAACACAGTGCCCACAGCAGAATCTATGCACTAACTAGAGTCCAAGTACGTTACACTAGATACTGTATTTGCATCAGGTCCAAGAAGCTTTTACTTGGAAATCTACAAACAGCATGGTACAAAGTGACAGGTTTGGTTTTTTCTTTTTATTGCCTGCAAAACTTGAACAATTTTTTGAATGCTGGAGAGTTAACAAAAAAATTACTAAATTCTTTAAGTTTTCATTTTGTTTTCCTGAAAACACAGCTTCATGTATATAAAAGTTACAAATATTCCACATGAACGTGAGCACTCTGCGGTAATATTCTCCTTACATTTAAATGTAACTGTAAGCTAAAAACCTCTATTAACTTCTGTAATGGATTTTCCCTTGCTATTATTTATTGTATATTCTTTGATGGAAGAACTGGTTTCTGCAGGATTTCGGTATGGTACAGTAGCTATCTCGGTCAATTTGCTACAGAGGTAAAAAATCATGCACTTTACTTTGATTTCTGTTTCTCTTGTAGACATGAATATGAAGATAAGAGTATCAAACTACCATTACTGATCTACTGTGTTTCTCTAAGAAGAACTTAAACTTAGCTTTTGCCAAATATTTTCTGCCACTGGAAGACACAGTTCTCTGGTCAGATTTTAGCCAGTAATTGGTACATTAAGCATCAAGTCTAATGTGCTTGAAATCTAAGCTCCCAAAAAATCCTTGTCTTCCCCAAGAGCTACCTCTAAATCTTGCTCTTTTTAAAAAAGCTGCACTTGTGTGAGTAGGTCAATCTTAAATTAATCTAGTTAAAAGTGGTGCACTCTCCATTCAAACTGGTTTAACAATTCCTTAAATAGGCTTAGATGTGTTCAGTAATTTCCAAAAAAAAGAACCTGCTTTAAACAGGTTTAAACTAACGTAAGTGCATGTAGCCAGACAAATGTGAAATACATTTTGATAAACTAATGCAGTTTTTGAAATAGAGGCAAGAGTTTATGCCTTAACTTAGAGATGTTTGCCTTCCGACAGATAGCAAAAATGTTTTCATACACTCTCAGGTGAAGAAAGGAAATACATAAATTAAGAACCCATAAAGTATATGATGATATGTATTAGTAATGGATTCTGCTCTCTATTAAACATAGTGTATATATCTTCATCCATGATGGCCCCTTCTCTGAATGTCTTTCTTTCTGTTCTCTCTGCCATAATTTTTAGGATCCCATCTGAGAGTTTTCCTATATTTAATAGGAATTATGTTTATAATAAAWCATGCAATAAATCCAGGGAAAAGAGATTGGTGGAAAATATGTAAGGCAATAGTGAAGAAGAAGAACAGATACATCTCAGTCGTTATTCCCAACTGCTAGGAATAGTCTGTGTTTCATTCAACATGCAGGTAGCAGTGACTATTAACTGCAAAATTCATCAGAGTCCTTTCTTTCCTTCTCTGCCTTTATCTGCCAAAATGAAAATTCTGAGTATAGTCACTCGTTAAGGAAACTGGCTTTGATGGGTTGAGTTTGCCAGGGAATATCAGAATGTTACACAAACTTTATCCATGAAATGGCCCTTGGGGTTTGCCAATAGAACTAGTCAAGATACACAGATTTCTAAAGATGAGACAGCTTTCTCTTATGTCACTGTTCAGAAGACTGTTTTCAGACTCTTCACCTGTCCCTCTCTTGGGTCTTACTTCAGAAAGGGTGAAGGGTCCGAGATTCATTTAGTTTTTGAAACTGTTCACTTTTAAATTACTGAGAAAACTACAAACTAAACTGAGAATAGTTCTTGTCCTCTCCAAGGATTTACAAGGGATTCCACAAAAAAAAAAAACAAGCCAAACAAACAAAAAGCCAAAAAAGGGACATAGATCTACTTCATCACTTCAGGAGCAGTCCCCACTGTGTAGACTGCATTTAGCAGCTCTTAGATCAAATGTTGCTTCCTCTCTTTCTCAAAGTTCTGTTATGGGAACCTGTTCTGCCAAAGGCAACCTTCAGTCACAGGAATGAGGCAATGAAATAAAATCTAGTGAGTACTGTATATAATATATGTTTTGACTTCTTTCTAATTTGCATTTTCTGAAGTACACATAGGAAAACTGGCCTACTGAAAATTTGTATGGTTTTATTACTATATGCTATTAACAAGGCAGAGCTGCAAGGTAAGTCCTATTCCTGATTGTGTCACTGTAGAAATACACCTTCCATTTTTTTCCAGTAGCAAACAACTATGCTCAGCAGACATTATTAACAGCTTTCAAAAGACTGTTGCTCAAAATTAGAGCAAAATATGGAGAATATAAGTAGAAACAAATAATTGCCACTCTTATCATAGGGAAAGTATCTTATCTATAAGACCTTGTGAAGGTGTATGGCCCATCATGCTGCAGTAACTTGGAGGATAGGGGAGGAGAAGACTATAGGCTCTGAGGCTTAACAACTCCATAATGAATCAGATCTTCCAGAAATCTAGCACACTACTTGTTCTACTAGAATCTGACACTTCAATCTCTAATTATATTACAGTGCATCACAAAATTTCAATGCTGCAGATTTAATAATGGACAGATGAAGATAATATGTGGAAGAGCCTTGTTAAGGCTAATAAGAACACCACTTTCAGTTACGGTACAGGAAGGCAGGGCATAGGATAGGATTCTTCTGCTAGCTACTAGAGAATTTAGTAGAGAGACAGTCCCTATCCCCCCTGATCCCTGGCAGTGACTTTGAATTTCATCACAGTGATTTGAAATATTGCAATTGAAAAAAATACTTTGAAAAAGATCTTTGTTAAGGATTTTGACAATACAATATCTCCAAAATATTGCCTCTTTTAGCAAGAAGTCATTGTCCTTTTCTGGATTTAGATACATTATTCATTGTCCATAAATTTTTCATTAAAAAAATGAGGTGATTTATACCACCTAAATGGACTGGAGTCATGGGGAACAATGAAATTTCTCTCTAGCCTCAAGACTGGTATATTAAGATATCCCTTTTCCTTTATTTTTTTTTCTCCACTTCTTTTTCTTTACAGCACTTAAGTGCAGAAGAAATTAAGGATTTAAAGTTTTTCTTAATAAGTGCTGATTTTTCAGATAGCTACTTATGTAACTTGATTTTCATCTCCTGTTTATTCTTTTCTCTTTTTACATCTTTAAGTGTACATATTGTTAAATGTTTTCCTGTGATATTCCTATCCCTTCTGATCTGCTATTCCTGAACAGTGTTTCACCTTCAATGTTTGTTTGTTTCCTCCATCCTCTTCTACCACAGTTGCCAAGTGTTACCAGAAATGAGACTGCCTGGGAGCACAATGTACTTCGTATGACGCATGAAGAAACCATCCTGTCCCAAATAATTTACAAACCTAAGGCTCTCATCTCACACTGAGGCCTGGATAGGCAGACCATAAAGTAAATGGGGGCTACTATAGGTGAAAAGGCCTACTCCCACAGAACAACTTGAAAAGTGGATGTCATAAAAGAACAAGTGCAACATGAAAGTTGACTGGAGGAAGGCTACAATCCACCACTTTGTCCAAAATATTGGAAGACTACAGTTTCCCTACGTTGCAAAAAAAACCCAAACACCTTTTATCTTCCAGTATATCACTCCTTCCCTAGCAAAAGAAATTCTGTCCTTGTTCCCATTGCTCCCCTGTGATGTCAAGTTTCTTGTCCTTCTTTCCGACCAATACTTCTGGCATTACCTGCAGCACTATGGAAGGAAATTTGGAGAAAAGACCTCTACAGCTCAGCTGGAGTTAAGATACCAGCTGTACTCTGCTTACAGGGTATTATGAAAGCAAAGAAATAATACATCATTTTAGAGAGCCTGCAAGTGTTAAACTGTATGACAGGAGTTTTTTTCCTGAGCGACGGGCCCATTAGTCTTTACTCCTACAAAAGCCTTATTCGTTCTTCAGAATGAAGGAGGAGTCAAAGCACAGATGTCTTCCCCAGAACGTGATTGATATGATAGGTCTGCGATCCACAAAAACATACCACTGAAGTGAGAACAAAGGAAAGCAGCACTGCACTGTGGAGATGATGTATTTCTATTGGAACTGTCCTTTCAGTCTAGAACATTATTAAACCAAGCAAAACACAAGAAAATCAAGCAAACATGATAAGAAAAAAACAAAACAAGACAAAACAAAACCCAAACCTAAAGTGTGAAGACACTGCAATTAACTAGTCAGAATAAATTACCTTAGGAATTAACTATACTCAGAATACTGAATTTGTATATGATTCCTTATTTGGAATGAAAATTATTTTAAAAAGGGAAACAGTTTATGAAAGCATTTCAAGAAATTGCCTGTCTTTTCTGAGGTAGACAGTATGCAAATCGTTTTCATTAGAAGAACAGTACAAGGTGAAGAATGAGGCTAGTACTTTTCAAGAGGATCTTATATTTGCATTTTTGCTGCTAAATAACCACGTTGGTCTGTGTTTTCAAATCACTCTGGAATAGGAATCAGAGAAAAGGAATAGAACAGGAATCAGAGAGAATCAGCCCTTTGGGGCAAGAGTTAATTTAAAAATAAAAATAAATCACCAAACCTTTTTCCCCTTCTATTGGATTTCTAATAACACTACATGAAGATTGGACTATTGGAGCAATGAACCTTAAAAAAAATGACACTCACCTGGGGAAAATGACTCATAGCTAAGATCATAAATATATTTTTCAACCTTCTGCTTTTCAGTGCTCTGAGACTGAAATCAAGATGATAGGGAGCCTAAGAGAGCTGTAAGTCTTTTCTTCCTGTCAATCCCAAATGGCATGCTTGTCTTCTTTTTCCACCTGGAAATTTTTTCCAATCACAAAAGAAAATCTGGACATCCTTCAGGATTCCTAGACATAAGCTAATGCAGTAAGATCATCAGCAGAACTTGGSCTACCTGATAACTGGAAGTCACCAATCAGACAAATAGGCACCCTGCATATACAGATCAACCGCACATACATTGCTATTTCTAGAGTTACAATGACATAAAGCTTTTCTCTGGACAATAGCTATGACCTAACATCCACGGTTCCTACCATCTCAACAATGAAACTAGGAGTTGCCAAAATTCTTCAGAAAACTTGCATTGGTAAGATATCTATTTTAATTGTCATGTATTTTGCACAAATTTTCCGGTCATAAAATATCCTGGGTTTTTTACCTTGAACATTCTTTTCTATCGGGAATATATCTTCCTCAAAAAAAGTATATATGAGCACATCAAAGTACATAAGTTATTAAATTTGCAGAATAAATTTCCAGTGATACCTATTAAAACATCATGATATAGACAGTAAAACTTTTTTATTATAAAAGTTCAATGTTCTAAGATACATAAAAGCGTATTTTTAGTGATAGTATCATTTTACTTTCACTTGGTTTTTTTCCTTCAAAATATCTTAAAATTCATTAATACAAGAAATAGCTTTTGAAAACTGTTCTACAAAACTCAACCACAAAAAGGCATCTAAAGACATGAGTGGCCTTTTGCACTCTGAAAATTATTTACGTTAAAGGAGAAGGAGATAGCCAGAAGTTTGCACGATTCCATGCAGACTAGAAGTATCCATATGTGGAACTGCTCCAAAAGAGTTATCGCATTTTAAATTGACACCTTGACTTCAACGTACACATGCCTGTAGGCTTTCCTGAGTGCTTGAAGTAATAGCTCCAAAACCACAGAACATTATGTGCAGTGTTGGTCTCCCACTGAGGCCCATAAAAACACCTTAATTTAGCCTCACAATGCTGTGACTGACCATGTACCTGAACCACACAAACAGAAGATTCCCACTGTGGTTTCTCTGAGCTTGTGAAGAGGGCAAATATGACCAGTGCAATACCACAGATTTTGCTCCAGTAAGAATCTAGGGCTTAGTCCACAAGAAATAAGCTGCTTGAACCCATTCTGCTACTAAGGGCTTTCACAATGCAGTACACTGCTCTTGTTTCACTGACCATGGCACAGCAGAAGCATTGCACCATTAGAACAGTCATTATATCATATTTATACTCCTRAAATATTAAATCTTTGTTGCAAACACCAGGCTACAAATGCTGCTACACAAAAAGCTCTGAATTTTACTTGGGAGATCTCAGATGAGAAAGGGAAAGGAAAGGAATTAGATAAAGCCTCTCATTGTTCACAAATTCAGTGTAACATTTAATTACAACAGTTCTGCACTTCTTGTCATCCTTGTCATCTTTTGTATGCCAGAAACACCCTCTTTGTGCATCTGTGTATCCTCTTTTGTGCATCATTGTTTGATGAAGAGACTCTCAAACTCTATGTAACTGGCTTAGAGAGATCTACTAGGACAACTGAGGCTGCTTGGGACCAAAACCTGTCAAAGCATCAAACACAGAATATGTCTACACAAAAACTATTCTTTGATACTGTTCTGCAGAGATGCAAAGGCTAGCTTTAAATTAGGTTTCCTAGATAATGGCAGTAATTTAGTCATATGAACTTGGAGCTTGGCAAGGGCCAGATTATAGTTCTGTGAAAAGTAACTTTAAAGAGTATCTTTAATTTTGGTTTGGTAAATTTTAGGTATGTCAACTGCACTATGCAGTCACTTAATTTGACTATGGGGAATGTACAACTTAAGTAAATTGGAATTATTGTTAGAATTAACAATTCCAAAAGACGGGAAACACTAACTCGCTTCTTGGAAAGGCATCTTTAAGAGTTGACTTTAAATGCTGCTACTGCATCACCATAAAGAAAAAATGGAGAAGACTAGGATTTAGGTACATTGGTACCCACTGTATTTGTGGGTAGTCTCAGTTGTTCTTAAACTCTCTTATATCACTGCTAAAGAACATTCCACATTTTCCCTAAACCTAAATAAGATCTATACGGCAAACAATTTCAAAATGAAAGTAGTTTATGTAAACATTCAACAGTACAATGTTTGAATGAACACAAAGGTTCCTAACAAGAATTCAATGTTTTTCAACAGAAACATGTTTTCATACTGTGACTTACATTTAGACAGAAACTTTTCTGCCTCAGATTCTAATAGACCAATCAACTGAAGATATTTCTAAAGTAATGTGAACTTAGGAAAGAAAACTATGTGACTTTAGGGACAGGGAAGCATGGAAATAGTTCCGTTTTAGCTGAAAATTCATGCCATTTATTTATTTTGATTAAACTGAAATCTTCTCTTACCATCATGATTGGGATTTCCCAAAGTCCATGGCTCATCTGAGTCAAAATGAGTGTCTCCTCCAATTCCTGGCCCAGGGAAATACGCATGAGCCAAAAATCCTCCCTCCCCATCAAAGGGAGAACTGTCTCCATGAAAACCTGATGCAAAAATGATTGTAATATCCACATCCCTCTTGCCATTTTCTAATTCAATATAAGGAACTTCTTCAAATGTTAGAGGAGTTACATTCTGCCACACATCGAAGGCACGGCGAATGGCTTTACGAGTTTCAGCATCACCTACTTTTGGAGTGACGTTCTTTATGCTGAAAGAAACAGAGAAATGTTAAATAGATTAAATCTGAGAGAGTGATATGACACTGCTTCATCCATTTTCCCGTAATTATTAAAAGCATTGTGCTTTTAATGAAACGTGTTAGTCTGGTGTTATATCCTTTAAGAAAAGTATTTTTAAACAAGCTGGTGCGAAATTATTGTGTCAATCTGTGTAGCCTAGCCCTTTATGCTAGAATTTACTGTATGTTAGCTAGGTTACTCTCAGCAGTAAAAAAATCTTATTTTTAGAAGATTAAAAATATTTTAAAATGAAAAATTCTTAACAGTGGGATAACCAGATTAATCAACCACTGACTGTTTACCTCCTGTACCACAATTAGAATCCATCACAGCTAAAGAACTGCATGTCATTTCTGATCAAAAGAAAAATGTTTCCATTTAAATGACATTTTAACTTCTTAGTGAGTCTGTTAACAATAGCAGAGCCTCATACTGTGACCACCAACCTGTATTCACAAAGCCTTAAAAACAGTTCGTGTTGCATTTGTAACTGGATAGATAATTCCTTATCAGAGACAAAGCCTTTTTATTTCAGTACAGGCTAAGATGTCTTTTTATGACCTGATTACTTCTATAAATCTTGCATAAAACTGTAGAATTCATCAGAGAAATCATTTTATAGAAGACAATTACATGCTAATTCAGAAATATATACTTAAACAGAAATTTCGGTCTCCACTACTTTTTCAAATGACATACAGAAGAGAAAGGCAAAAAAMCATCAGAATTACAGTTGAGTTCAGAGTCACAGTTACTAGTAAACTATAGTGGAATCATCTTTAAAAAAAAACTTATTTATTTATTTTTATTATTGAATCCAAAAAAAGAATGGCAATAATCAATTTCAGACCTATCCAATTTCCTCTATCATTTTTACTCAATTCAAGTGGCCAGCAAAAACTGGTTTGTGTCTGTTCTGAAACTGCTGCAATCAGATGCTCTTTGGTCATTTGACATATGCTTGACTGAATGTCCAGAACAAATTTCAGAGATTACATAGTTCTGGAGTATATGTAAGATTTATGTAAGTTTACACAGCATGGCGTGTTAATGGAGAACAAAAATATTTTCATGAATAAACATGGAATGATTGATTTGTTTGGTGCATTAAATGTACTTGATTATAAGGCATTGTAAGATTATATAAATGGAAATAAATCCTTCAAGTCTAATTTTATAGATTTGACTTCACGTATATAATATTTTGTTCATAGGTTCACGTAGAAAACATAGTTACCTATTTTGACTTCCACTCAAAAATATTCTTGCATTGAGTTCGATAATGCTGGTCTAACCAAACCTTTATTTCTTTTTAGAGAGTATGTATGTTAAAAAGAGGTATCTGCTTCCCTTGATCTTTTGTTCCAAAGATGATTTAACCAGTCATTACATACTTGTGCCTATTCTCTTACTTGTCTGGCTTGTAACATTGGTTCTGCATTTCCCTTTCACATACGTGAGCTTTAAGAACATTTTTCCCCCTAAAAGAAGACATTTAAAAGACATTTCTGCACTGCAAAGTCATTACCTTTTTGTTGTCTCTTTGAAATTAAAAGTTTGAACTCTTCAAATCTCTTATTATAAGACATTTTCTCCAGTCTATTAAATGTTTTCTGTGATTTTTATTGAACTCACTCCAATTTTGCAATGTTCTTTTAAAACTGACTCTGTCAGAACTACAAAGTACCGCTGTACCGATCTTGTTGTCAGAGAGAAAAAGCCCTCTGATGTGGAGGCTTAGCTTTATCCTATATGTTGTAAATGTCATGTGATCCAAATTGCTTTGTATTATGCCCTTTCTTCATAGTTATTTACTCATCAGTAACTTTATGATCAGTGTTGTGTTGATTTTCAGGTGATTAAAAAAATATTGGATGCACTGGACCAAATATCAGTCCCTGCAGACACCCTCTCTGAAAGCTCCCTCCTTTGTGAATTACTTTTTTGAGATGTTTTAGTTAGCAAGTTCATAAACTACTGAACCTGTGCCCCTTGAGAATGTACAGTATTTTACAACCAGAGTGTCATGAGGCACTAAATCGAAACAGCTCACAAAGGCACACTTACACTGCCACTACCAAAAACTTGACAACAGTTAACCTGTTGCTATGTTAAGAATACCACTTACAAAGCTGATGAATTTTCTCTTAGTCAATCTTGCAGTGTGCTCTCTAAAGCATGCAAATTGTCTCAAGCACAGCTCTTTGAAGGATTAAAGCCTCTGTTATTTGCTACGTATAATGAATACAGCAAATGAATCAACAGGCTTTCACAGAAAATAGAATATGTCTAGCAAAACTGATATTTTGATGTAGGAAAAGTTCATCTGAAAGATACAGTTTATTTTTTTTTTATTGTTTTGTATTTAGAAATCTTAGTAATGGATCAAAGTCACACTCTGGGGTTATTTAAACAGCAAAAAGATGGTCTTATGCTGTTATATGTGATACAAGGAAATGGATAAAAACAGATTGGAATTTTGTATTGGTGGTAAATTGATTAATTACTTGCTCTAAAAGGGTTTGACCCACGCTTTAAACCTTATCACTTTACATTTTCTGCTTTTTCAGTGCACAGAATTAAGTTTTAGTCATTGATTACAAATGAAAAATTGAGCCACTGTGCTAGCTTCACACACATTAACTAGGGGTGATTACCTATGATGGAAGACCTTTTCCAAAGGATTCATCTATTGAATTACTTTTGAAATAGCATCCTACATCTCAAGATTCATTGTCAAGATGAAAGATTTTTCAAAGCATACATTCTGTATTAAAACAACACAGTTTTCTGGCTTCCAAAACAACCTTCTGGAGAGGGCGAGATTATACTGAAAAAGGTAGCTTCTAAAAGAGATGAAATAAATGAGTAGTTATTCCAATATAAGAGTATTTCCAGAAAATGATTGTCCATTTTAATGTGTTTAACACAAGCCATGTCCAACCCTAAAAGGACAAATTCCAATACTGTGTGTAACAGAAATGTTGAAGTTGTCTCGCTGTGAACTTTGCTTAGAATGATTCACCAATGTAGACATATGAAATCCAAGTTATTTTACATTTCTTTCATGGTGTTGATCATATAACCTCCAAAGGGGAAGTACAGTAAGAAGATCAATCCATACAGACAATGTATCAACTACCAGAGATTCTAGGACTCATCTCTTAAAAGTCTTCAGCTTAGACATATCACTGCAATAGCAAATAAAGTCTTATATGAACCCTTTTCCTATTACATTTGGCTCTACATCTTAAAGCCAGCAGTCACCTGAAATAGTGGTAACTGTCACTGGTAACAAAAAAAGAGGAACTGAGTATCTTACACTCAACATGTCCAGCTAATGGAGCTCAAATAAAAATAAGTGGAGGACACATCAACTCAGAACCACTCCTATTGCAAGGTGGCAGCATAGTAAGACAAAGGCCATCACAATAAGAAACCAATATTTCCTAAGTATTGCTTTCCTAACCTCCAAGTCTAGTGATCATTTCAGAGAAAAGATGTTCAACAGAGAGAAAGATCCAATGCTGACCTTGACCAGATCTGCAGTGCAACCTTATAAAGCGGATGAAGATCATACTTACAATTCCTTCCAAAGGGAAAGTATTTTAGTACGCAAAAGATTATAAGATGAAGCATTTACTTCAATGTTATTTTTTACAAACTACTAAACTGAGTGATGCTTTGTATAAATTTTGAAAGCTGTTCTTCTTAGGCAACCACAGCCATGTATCGATTGAATACAGTATTTTGTGGTTATTATTGCTGTTTGATGCCGACATGGTTTTCAACCTGATAGTTGCTTTAGGCATTATAGCTTTTAAATCCATGTCTTGCACAAGAAGAATAAGATTTCACTAGTGATATGCACTTTTCACATTGATTTACTATTTCTACAGATGCCTGAAGAGTCTTGTTTTGGAGACTGTTATTCTGAAATTCTGAGTCCTATTGATTTTAGAAAAGGTTTGGGTTTTCCTTCCCCTCCGCCCTCTTCCCCAAAATATCCTCAAAAAAATTATCCGTGTTTCAGTGACACATTTTTGGCTGCAACAGCTTCAGAAGCCTTGCAAGGCTGTCAAGATATACCTTGCTTGGCTGTGTAAAATCAGTCATCTGAAATTTAAATACAGTACATTAAGTAGTACATATTTGCCATTAAATGTCACTATTTCCTTTTTTTCTTCCTGAGATGTCATTAGAACAGCTCATTATTTTTTTCACATATATTGCTAAAATTCTGTATATAAAATCAAGCCTTCTGACCCAAGCTAAACCCAAGAGGCAGTTCAGCAAGGGCTAGACAAAGCTTGAAATGCATAAAGCTTATTATTACTGCTTACTTTAGCAGTAATGGCCTCTACCAGTTGTAATAACTCAGTGACAAACTTCTTCATGGCCTGTAGACTTTGATACTTCTATTCTCCACTGCATATAATAAATACTGTTTTTAAATTGGTTCTATTCTCATTTGTGCATTAAATCCAGAGTATAAGATTAACAGTATCTTACTACCCTGTTGTACTGATTAGACTGGATACTAATGAGTGCTTTTAGAATAATTAGGTAATTATAATAATGCAAATTTTTTTTTTTTTTTGAACATAAATATATCAATTAAATATACATGGGGAAAATATTTCTACAAAGCTATTTCTCTCAAACATTCCAAGATTTCCTTGGAATAAAGTCACAAATTGGAAATCCCATTCTAAAGAAAGAAAGGACACAGAAAATAAAAGAGCAGGAAATTCAACTGAGTAGGTAAAAAGATGCAGTCAGTAATCTGTTTGAAGTAAGCCAATTATAGATCTATATTTGATATGAAACAGTTAAAATTAATTGAAAAATAGCTTAAATTTGAATAACTTGTTAAAGCTACCTTCTCATTGCCATTGCTGTAAATCAAACCTAAATGGAACCAAAGTTTTCCTTTTTTTTTTTTTTTTTTTTTCGTTAATCCCACTGTTACTTTTATGGAAATTACTAGAATACCTCTGTTCAAAGGTATATTTCATTTTACGCCATCATTTCTCTAGAAATACTTTCTATCAAGTTGCTTCATTAATCTCTCACTGATGTGAGATTTCTTGGCTTCAGCTTCTTTCCAGTCTCACTTTACTAACTCTTTGTAGCTATAAGCTCAGAATGTTTCTCATGTAAAATATGATCTTGGTTCATATAGCTCCTGCTCCAGCTGATTAAACCCAAGTCAGAACTATTGTTTTTGATTTTCTTTTCTTGTTCTGTGACCACATTAAAAGTCAACCGAATGCTGCCATGCTGGAAAGAATTTATAATTCTCTTGTCTCTTTGGTTTCATGGACAATATTCTCCCCATAATTCATTAAAAGGAGATGAAAAGTGACAAAGATGAGATTTCCAAGATACAAAACCAAGATTAGCAAAATACTTGACAAACAAATGCTTTTATAGGAAAGATGTTCTAAGTAATCCCGTCACAATTTACTACTAGTTAATTTAAAATGAATAAAATACTACATAAACATTTACAATTATAACATACCGATATTCAAATATTTAATTATTTCAAGATTGCTGAAGTAGGTAAGTATTAAAGAAATAAGAACAGATATTCTACAATATTCAAATTTTATATGAAAAAGGCAGACTTCACTAAAAATACATATAGTGAAGAGCATTTTTTTGTTAATTACACTGTCGAAAGCATAACTAATTGGCTTAATTGATTGTTACGTAGGAATCCTCTCTCACAATTACAGTTATCTAGACTTTTTTCATTGCATAAATTTTAGACTCACCACAGTGTAATTTAATCTCCTTTTACTAGGTATATTTGACATGTTCTCCCCCCTTCCATTCAGAGGTTAGAAATGCTAAGGTATATAACACTGCTAACACAGTTCTTTAAGAAAAGAGCAAACATTACCTTTATTAAGTTGGACTTTGGGAAAGAACCAAGCTTTAACAGAGGGATAAATACGCTTAAATCAACACTCAGGAACTGAAGTATTCCATTTTATTCAGATCCTAAACATCGCCTATAATGGCACTAGCAGATATCAGGTAGATAGATACTGGAAACTTCCCTGTGTATCATCAGGTTGACTAGAATTGCATTTTTTATGGTATTTCTGAGTGAAAGCTGGTAGGAGATGCATGCAGTTATAATGACAAAAGAACATTTAATAAAGCCTTAATTAGCATCTAATTCTGCATCCATGCTTACTACAAAAAGCTAATGCTTAGTGTCAGGAATCATAGCATCCCTGTCCCATTAGTCCTTAAGGGTTGAAGCCCTATGGTAGTCTAACCATTTATGAGAACTTTACTGTAGAAAAAAATTAGCCTCTCTAGTAGAAATTACTATTTTTCTAGATTTGCAACTGTAAATCATCAGAGTTCCAGCAAAACATGTAAATAGGAATGCTAAGAACTCATGGTTGGGTCATTTTGAAAACATTTGTTTTCAGAAAACCCTGAAAACTTCTTCACCATGCCACTCAGAATGCTTTCCACATCTGGAGGTATCACTTCTCAATATAAATCTGCATGCATTTTCTATACTACTGCGTGCTCTGTGATACAGGGGAGTTAAGAACTTAAAATGGTATAGTAGGATTCTAGAGCATATAGGTAGGTATTTCCACTGTCTTAAGGTCTTGTAGGCCTCATATGTATGTAGGGAAAAAAATTATATCAAAGTGCAGCCCAATCCTGTAAATGTTTCTGGCATGTTTCAAAATATATTAATCAGGTACAACTGAACTAAAGCATAGAATATTGCTAGCATATTGAAGAAAAGATTTCAGACATTTCAGTTATCCACAAATTTGTTACAGTTAGGACGCCCTCGGCACCTCTGAAGAAAACAGATAATCATTATTTCACCTTATTTCTGCTTTTCATTTTTAATGGAAAGACAATATTCTCATGTCTTGATGCTGAAATAGCATAGCCATATATTTCAAAAATAATGCAGTGTGAACATCATCACAATGCAAAGCTTGTGTTCTCATTTCAATATGGACAAAGAGCTAACCTTCACTTATGAGCAAACTGAAATCAAGGAAATTCGGCATGTACTTTGTGAAAAAGATGATTAATGAGGTGTGCAATTCCTTGATTTAGGAAATATTTTCTAAATATTCCTCTGTAGTAGTACACTCAAAATATTATTTTATTAAAAAATCTTGTTGTTACTTTGAATCAACAGTATTTCCTAAGTTTTTTCTTAGTTCAGTATTTTCTTACTTTTCAGTGGGATTTTTAAACATCCAAGAAAAATTCTCTTTTCATATTCCACACAATATGGATCATTCAGACCATAGAAATAACATATTTTATTGTTAACAAGCCAAATAGGACTTTTCATTGCATATTGAAGTCCCCAGCTAGCATTAATTAATTTCACTGGACAGCACAAAGTTAAACATGTCCAAATCTTTCTGTCGGTTTTCGGAGTGCTGAAATCAGGATGTATCCAACTTGTTGAGAAAGGAAAAAGGCATTAATCAGACCCAATGTCCACTGGAGTCAACAAAAAGATTAAATTAATTCTAGTTGGTTTGGGATGAAGCCATTGACTATCTACAGTTAAGTTTCCTCYGCCAATTAAATTATTACATATTGCTGAACAATCAAATTGATTTTTTTCTTCCTCAAGACAGCAAAATAAAACAGAATAGTTTTAAAATTATTATTTTATTTTATTTTAAATTGTTATGAGTTCTAAGTAACGGTTGTAATTCAAGGCTAAGCTTGGCTTTTTAGAGAGCATTCTACAATTTTATCTGCAAAAGTGTTCTGCAGACTGAATAATCTGAGCAATTGACCAACGGCTGACTGCTGGAGTTAAAATTATGAAGAGTATGCCCAGAATTCTGATGAGGAGGACCTTATATTCAATAATTCTCTGTCAAAAAAGGACATATAAATGTTTATGTTCTATTTTCACAATAGATTCACATTGCTTCATTGATTCACATTGTTTCTCCTTTTCTCCTTTAAAGCACTGGATGATTTACTTCCCTAGTGAAAGAGAAGGTGATAGTTTTTTGAGAGAGACTCAAGTGTCTTTGTAAACAGCCCCTTAAAAAAAAAAAAAAAATTAAAAATCCCTTAATAGGTTTCATGGACTTCTTCTCTGACTCTACATAATGTTCAGAGATTGTTGTGTAACCTGATAGGGTCTAAAACACTAAGGAAGAATCAAGACCATATCATCAAAATCTTTGTACTTTGTTCTGCAATGGAGCTATAATTTTCATACACTCTAAATGTTCTCCTTCACTCCTATACTCTTCTGGCTGGTAAAAAGTTTCAAATAATCACTTTCTGTTCCTTTCTTTGTAAGAGTCATGTTAGTATATAACTTAAGTACTAATAATGTTTACAAGGTATACTGGCATGAACTATATACCAGGCAGAAAAGATACAGTAAGTAATATTGCTGTGTAACTTCATTAGAAAGAGAAATTCTAACAAACACCCTATTCACCAGTTCAAATAAGCAGAAAGCTGCATTCCCTGAGGGAGAGAAAGTATAATTAATGCAGCACAATGCCAGTTCCATGCTGATGTTCCCAATACTGGAAATCTGCATTTTGATACTGTCTGCACACACATTGTTTTCTAAGAGTAATTATCACCTAAGTCCAAAATGTAGTATGTGGCCAAAAAGGACATCATAATTAATGCAAATTATAATAGTAAGTAACTTCTTTGAAGCTCCATCTTGAAATTTTGGGGAACTGTTTTAGTTCGAAAAATTACAAATTGAAAATATGGAAATGCAGAAAAAATATGATGTTGAATGTGTATCTGTTTTGATCCTCTTAGCCATGATTACAGTGACAATCTAAGAGGAAATATATTCTGAACAACATTAATTTAAATTTAACAGGTGCCAGGAGCAATACTTGGGGAAAAAAAAAGTGACAGACAGAAAATGCTAGAGTAAAAATATAAGTAGGCATGGTTTAAAATGCATTTATATGTGATCTCAATTCTATTTTTCCATGAATAATGTCTTGATATTTTGCCTGAGGTGATAATTATTTCATTTAAATAGAGCGTGTGAGGATATACTCTAAGACCAAGTAGCCAGACAGATAGTAAGTGGTAAATGTAGCTTTTGGTATCTTTCAAAGGGCTCCCCTTCAGCACTGGAATTGCACCTATTTGACAGTGATGCATACAAAGAAGAACTCCAGATCTGTGGATTTCACAGAGTCCAACAAGAGTTTATATATTTACAGTATTATATTAAATATCGTCTTGAAATAAACAGCAAAGAAGTAAATTTGAAAAGCTTGCCTTAGTCTACTCCATTCAAAATCCTTGGCAAAAAAAATCACCAAATATTTTAGGAAAACCCATTAACTGCTGTTAAGGTCCATGTTCTGCTCATCTGTTGGTCTCTTTTTAACATAATGGATATGTCCAAAAAATACTTTTTTTTGCTATTACCTTTCCTGTTCAGAAAAGCTGGTGAGTGCAGTCCTATGATAAGATAACTGTGATGGATGGCGTCTTTATTATTGTTTATTATGTGTTTCTGTTCTGGTGGGGGGGATTGGTTTTGGGGCTGGTTTTTGTGTGTTTCGGTTTTGTTTTCCAGAAAAGTGGAAGGCGTAACAGACACTGAAATGAGGGAGAAATCACTCTTTCTTTGGAGGAATTACTAAGCTTGCTTAGCGGGCACACTTCAGACTACAAGGTTCGACTGGCCAGGAAGACACAGAATGCAGCTGGAAACCTGCAGGTTATAAAGAGACTGAGAAGTGGCACTGAGAAAAATGGAGCAGACAAGTGATGCTAGAGATATGATCAAAAGTTTAGGGAACAAAGCAACTTAAAATGTCATTCAGTTAACTGGTATTAAGCCTGTAAGCAGAGAATTGCTGGGAAGAATAAAGCAGGTGAGGAGAAGTGTGTAAAGAATTTTATTTCTTTTTTTGTTCTTGTTATTTGCTTTGAGTTATTTTTTAATTAAGAAAGATTAATATTGTATTTTTTATATTAATAAAATTTGGGTTTTCTACTTTAAATGTCTTTTGGTCTGTAATTCACTACAAAAAATATTATAGGCTTATTCACTTCAAAGCTCTGGTTGACTGGAGGTCTTGTCAAAGTAGGAGAGTGCACATTTTACAAGAGGGAAGGCAGGAGGTAAAGAATTGCTGTAAATTCTTCAAAGTGAGAAAGATTACTAGATAGTTGCCACATAGTTTAATATCGGGCACCCTCGTTTGTTATTATGATTAATGCTTTGGGTGACAGTACAGAAGATAGATACACAAGTGGTAGGATTTAGACTGTTGTAAAAAATCCTGTAGTGAAATAGACAATCAGACTCTGTACAAATCAGAGCAATAGAAAAACATACATATTTGTAGACGACCATGCATGCCTTGTCATACGTGTGCACACACTACATTTAAATTTTAAAATGCAGATAAATGTAAAGTGCTGTAGGTGGGCATTCTTATTCTAACCAATTACACATTACATTTACATTAACAATAAAGGATTCCAGCCAATGCAACATAGTAATCTCAAGGCAGTCAGTTCTCTATTACTTGAAGTTATATCATTGTGTAATGTCTTAAAATAGAATTCTCTAATTCAGACATAAGCCGTAGTATTGACACAGTTACTAATAAAATTATCTCTTCACTGTGGTATGAAGAAAGAACAGTCTATATGATCATTAGAGCTTATGAACTTAAAATTTAATACTTATATGGGTTCATGAATAATGGCACCAGTTTTAATGAATTTGAAAACTATTTTATCCCTCAGAACTTACCCTTGTTAGATGTTACAGGAATCCCAATGAGACTGTGCAAATTTTCAAACAGGCTGTGTTGGAATCCTTAGTTTGCTGACAAATTATGGATTTTATATTATATACATGACACTTTCTTTGGTTGACAGAGCTCTAGCAAGTACACAGTTTGCAACTTTGCCTGCAAAGATCAGTTTTGACAGTAGGCAACATACTATGTAAACTACATGCCAGACTCAAGAGTTATACAGATGTACACCCCACACATACTCCTATGCCCATCATCATTTGACAGGAAATGGTTGGGTCAGTGACTCACCAAATTACAATCAAATTCATTTATACATAGAACAGACCTGTAGGCATCTACATTTTACAGAGACTGACTCCTTTCAATAACCTATTTTGCATTCTTAAATTAGAGGTCTGAGTTTCATTACAGCACTCTTAGTTTCAGAGCAATGTTCCCTGAGAAGTTGCCAAGAGGGTTGAAAGGTAAGGTTCAGGACATATTGGGTGTTAAATCGATGGTGAAAGCCTCAGAGAATTTATCGTTTACTAAATGAGTGCAATTTTAATCCAAGAAAATAATTTGGTTCTTATGTAGCACATACATACTTATCCAAGAGGTATCCAAATCAGCATTTTTATATCACATATTAATAATAAACTTCTCAAAATATTGAAAAGTATTTCAGAAATTTATATTTACTTTAATTTAAAAGTCAGCACTACTAGTGACATTTATGTATCTATATCAATATCCTTGGTACCTGTAAGTGATATGTTTGTGTTGCCATTTCTGTCCTGTTAATGCATAGCGTTTCCGACGAATGTTAAATTTGGAGCTACCTCTTGTTTGGTCAGGCACACCACATCGAGGCTTCTTCATCCAGCTGCAAGAAACAGCAGCACATAGTTAAAGCAACATGAAAGAAAAATCATAGCCACTGCACTCAACTAATAAAAACTTCATACTTTTTTGAAGTTACAGTATTATCAATTTTGTGTCTACATGCAACACTGACTAACAAAAGGAACAGTTGTCTTGTTGCCAGATGTATAGTTTGTACAGTTTGTGGAACTTCCATAACATTCCATAACATTGCATTCCATAACATTCAGAAACCAATTTCTTTGCTGTTATTTTTCCTAGTTTTCTTTTGCTACAACCTCTGAACAAAGACTTCACAACTGGACAAGTCTTTCATAGTCAATAATTTATTCTGATTCATTCAAGGTAATTATGATCTGAGTTACTAGCTTGCTTGCTGAAGGTGAAGTTAAAGTATATACACAAAGATTTAGTCAAATCACTAGTTCCTAAATTATTTTTTGTATTCTGTGATCCTTCTCTTCTGTCTCATTGTCATGATATTTAAACAAGCCTCGAGTTCTTCTAATCAAAGAGCCCAGTCAACTGCCAGAATTTTTTTTTTAATTCAAGATACTGAAACTGCTAACTTTATGATACTATTAAGTTGTTCTATCTTACTCTCTTTCCACACAATGAAGAGTACTTCATTGCAACTCTAAGCTCCTAGTGAAGACATTTATCTCAAGAATTCTGCTTAAAAATATTTAATGCTCTTCACAAAATCAAATTGAAAAAGTCTAAATCACAAACAACAAAAATGACAGTTGCAGCAGCACCAGGCTTTCCACCAACGTGCTCGATTTTTACAGTGGCCTTCAATATTTCAATGTTTTCCAATATATCAAAAACTTAAAATTTGTYAGCATTTCAAATAGGTCAAAATTAGGATGATATCTAATTCAAAAGCATGAGTTCAACAGCAGTATCATTGAACTGTTTCTCACTTGTAGTGTAAGGGTTATTTAGTTTGAGAAAAAGTGAACAAAACTCAGCTGAAGTTATTATTTTATATGAGTTGAATAGCTGCAGAACAATTTACCATCAGGAAGATAGTAAGATTAAAGACATTCATTGCATAAGTAAAAGACAAATCTCTGTTACTTTTCCAGTTCATTTTACTTTATTTCTATTATGCCAAATAATTACTGATGTAAAAGCTATAGTTTTCTGATGGTATTTACCACAAGAGTAGTCATACCCTATATTCAGGCTTGCATGAATGAATTTCTGGCCATTAAACTGGCATTTAAGCATTGTTTCATAAATAAATATACACACAGTAGCTCTATGTATGTATGACTGGATGACAGAAAAGTCATTTGAAGTGTCATCTCAGAATGTAGACTCCTTTTAAAACAAGCACAGGTAACAAAAACTCAAAAAAACAATTGCCAAGAATCTTTCATATTTTCCAGTAGATATTCTTAGTTCAATATATGCAAAAATTAAGAAAACCATCTTGTTTTGTCCAAAAGAAAACATGGAATATTTGCAGTACAAAGAAGCAGTGTGTGCATGTATGTGTGTGTATAAAAAACTACACAATCTAATGAAATAATTGATTTTTCAGTTCCTTTTCATCAAGGAATGAAATGTTCATTGTAAGTTTTACACTTACTAATACAAGACAAACCATATTGAATGAATTTTTAGAGGTGGGCTAATCCAGTCAAAATCAGCCACACTCATTTTCATAAATCCGTATGAAGAGGTTTAAAAGAACAGCCAGACTTATAACACTTCATATACGCTGTAGCTATGGATATATAGCAAACTATTGTTTAAATGCATAAGTAGGAGTTAAGCTCACCAACCTGTGCAAAAATAGAAAATTTTAGTGATAGTACCAAAATGGCACTGCACCCCACTTGCACTGATAAAGACTATAGAAGTGCCTGCAAAAACTTCGGTGGGTGACACATCCATCAAGTAGTACAAGTGGGGAAGCCATAACTTATTAATTTGACTGCCTGAACTAAAGAGACTGAGTTCATAGTTACCTGTGTCAAATAAGAAACACAGAATGATTTGCTCTAATTTCTGGTCAGAATAATTACAAAGTATGCATGGCACATAAAACAGTTGATTATTATTTGTAATTGCAAGGAAGACAATCTTCGTTCCCTAGTGTCAGCAAAGACAATACTGCAAAATCTATAAAACTTTACCCCACCAGTATTTGCTGAAACACCCTGCAACTTTAGTTCAGGTTCCTCTGTTTTTTAAAAGAAGTGTCAATTCAACAAAGTAAAGATTAGCTATTTCTGGGATGAAATATTACTGAAAAGTTTAATTTGCTCTAATAATAAAAGAAAATGAAGAAAAAAAGCAGATCTGAGTTACAGACCAAAGGGCAGTTCTATTCTTCTTAGTAAAATGATACCATATTTATACTTCAGCAAATGAGATTAAAATTGGCTCAGACCTCAGAAAACTTTTAGACATGTTGTCGGTAATACTTTTTCGCAGTGCATGTTAGATCAGCATTTAGTTACCATGCATTTTAATGACAGGTTATATTTAAATTATGCTGTTGAAACTGCACACACGCATTGCAGAAAAAGACATATACATTACAAAAGATCAGTGTTCTCACCTTAAGGTAATATCACTACATCAAAAGAAAGAAGCAAGGAATAAAGCAAAAACAAATAACTATTATATTTTGTTAGAAACACTGTGCAAAAATGTTAGCGTCTTGTATAAAATATATAATATATAACTTGTATTGTTTCAAGGGCAATGACTTTAAATCAATTGAATCAGGCCTCCCCCCAAAAAAAAAGTTTAAATTATTTAGCTTAACTGACGGAGACCTATTTTAATAACAGGGTTTGCTCACTGGCAAGTCAGGGGCAGATAAGTGTAAATATTCCAAGTTGTGAATTTAAAAATTAAACTTCAAAGCTGTTATTGAAATAATCTCTCAAGTTATGTCAAAGGTTCAATACTCTTACAGAAAATAATGTTAGCATAAAATGTTTTACACTTAAGATTTAATACAAAAAGTCAAGAACAGTAGCTAGCATGGATTCAAAATTCAGCATTGTATTATCTTAGAACTACTGACAATCCATTTTTAGAAAAACAAAACATAGCCCAAAATAACATGTTATGAAATTCAAGCAGTCACAATTTGTTCTTGCATTGATTTTGAAGCGGTATGTACCTATCAAGAACATTATGCTTGTATCCTTATTGGTTTGGATGGGCAGGAGATGTTCCATGTTGTCATGCCGTCTGGCCCACTAACGTTCTTACTGTTCCTACATGAGGACTGGGACTGTGGTTCACACACAATATAAATCCCAATGTAAATCATATGGAAGCCTTTGCACAAGCGCTTCACTAGCTTTCAGGAAATAATCTTCACACAAAATTTAAGGAAAGATGCAATTTACAGCTGAAGAGTTGAACTATCACCAAATCTATCATCTACATCTCAGCTGAGTTAAGTTTAAACAAATTCTTACATGGTTAGTACTGGAGTTCAGTATTTTCTAGCACAGAAATGGGGCAAAATGTTAATAATTTCTGCCACATAAATTTTCCTTTTTTTTCTTTTTAATATGTTAAAATATTTTTTTTAACAGCAATTGTTCTCACACTGACTGGGAGGAAGACTTCTGTCAGTAGTAATCATTAATGCTCATGACATTTGTGGATACTTTTAGCGTGTAATATGCTCTTCTATCTGGGCGGGAATTGACAAATAAAACATTCATTTATATTTTCTTCCAAATATAGCTGCTTTTAACATATGATCAAGGTCTTCCATGTTCTTGACTGCTTGTTGAGTTTAATTAATTTTTTTAAATAGTTGTTTTTCATTTTAGAAAGGTGCATACTCGTAATGACTTTGWCTCTCTTTCATCTGTTTGTTTCTGAACTTGCAGAAATCTTTTATACAGCAGCCCCTCAAAATTAATATTTCATCAATACTCAATAAAGGGGCTTAATTGTGACTAATGCACTCTATCTGTAGACTATGTCACATCAAATTCCTCTCTTCGCTCCATTAGTTTGAATCTTGAGGAGCTATATATGTCAGAATTAAAACAGTTTAGACACACAGAAAATCTGAAAAGATTAAAATAAAAATATGCAGCAAAACTGTAATGCTCTTCCAGTAGAGAGAGAGATGAAACTGAACTTCTCATAACTCGAGCTAGTTGCCTAACCGTATTTTGTACTTTGGAGGTTACGAGAAAGAATCTCTTTCTATCTCCTCACCTTCTTAAGCCTTCAGGAAAAGGTTTTGGTCTAACGCAGAATCAAAACATTAAAAAAACCTACCTTTTGTTAGAAGCCCCCCCTTGTTTATCCCTAATCAAAACTGCTGCTTAGGCTGTTGTTGGTGGTGGTGGGGGTTTTTTTGGGTTTTTTTGTTGTTTTTTTTTTTTTTTTGGCAGAGTTATAGCAAAAAAGGAAAATAAAAGGGAGAGTCCAACTTGACAGTGCAACTTGACTTAGTGGCTGGAAAACTATAAATATTTATTTAAGAACAATACTGAATTGTACCCTTAAACTGCTTGTGAGGAGAGATAGACATGTTTTCTAAATATCTTTACTCTTCCCTACGGCACTCCACTATTACAGGCCTTTACTGACACTCTAAGTAATAGGAAGCAGTCAAAAAGTGATGTAAGATACTGTATTTCAGCCCTGTTACTGACAATGATTTGTCTGCAAGGCTTCTCATTGAATGTTTGCTGAGGGTACAAGACCTTATGTATAGCTTTTATACAAAAACATTTACTAATAAAATAGACCACTGAGTCCATTTCGACAGCTCAAAATTTACTGTTCACTCTTACTTTGTGGCTGATAATATATAAACAGCAGAGATCACACATAAATACGATTACATCTTAATTACGAACCTTGAAGTAAACTTGGTTAGAAGCTCATCTGAGCATTAAAATAAGCACATTTGCCATTTATAAAGTATGACATTAAAATAAAATGAATGCTTTGTTACTGTTGCACAGATTTAGTCAGCATCCTATGCACAACTATATTATCTCTATACCAAGAAGTTTGTGAGGTATCCCTTTAAACTGCAAAACATGTTTTGGAAATAAACATGTATAGCAGTTTTAAGAAAAGAAAACAGCTAGTCTTCTTCTACTTAATATGTTTGGTTTAGGGATGTGAAAGACCAGGATGCCAACAGTGGGTCCATTTTTGGAAGTCTCCTTTTTGATGAGTCATTGACTCTTTGGTAATATATAATGAAACAGAAAATACTGTGGCACCCCATGCAAATGTCAGACAGTATTTTCATTGGGTTTGTCATTGTCATGATACTTGTATTCAGAACGACCGTCATATTTTTACGCCATTATAAGGATGTCTCTTTCTGCCACTCACTCTTCCTTACCCCCAGCAATAAGCATGCATCACGCTTTTCAAGCCACTTGGGAAACAAATTAAAAATATAGCAACAACAAGTGAATGGTGAGTAGTAGGGGGAAGATTAACATAGCTGATATTTATGCATACCAAAATACTCATTAAGGGATTATCTTTTTTTCAGAGCAACAAAATCCCCCCAGGAGACTTTTGATGATGATGCTGCAGGACATTATTTCTCTGTTAATATCCCCAAAGTTGGTTCCTATCAAGTTACTACTATAACTTTTTTTAATTGTTTGTCCTTCTGGAGACGAAGAGGCACATCACAATCTCTTCTCAAGACATGCTAAAGAAGCAGGTAAATCCTCACGCACAAGATGAGAACACATTGTTTTTATGAATTTCCTGCTGTACTTTTTATTTTGTAATCCCAGCGTTGTATGTGATTATAACATACTAATCACAGAGAAATAAATGGTAAACTCTCACATATTTCTGACCAAAAGAGAGTATATATAATTTCTGTGTACATGAAAGGGAAAATTATTTCAAACATTTACAAAATACTGCCATAAATGAACAACTGAAAAAAATATATTTATCCTTTGTCATATAGTCATATGTCCCAAGAAAATTCAGTGATATTAATTGATGGTAACTTGAGGTCACAGTTTAGTTTAATGAGTTTATATTTTTCTCAACACCAGTGCAAATGTGACAAGGCTTTAAGAATCAGTTCTGTTCCGAACTTGACTCAAGTTAATGCAACTCCAAATGTGTAAGTAAATGCAGAATTCATCCAGCATGAGTTATATGTACCTAAGAATTGCCATGCTTTAGTATATCTTTCTGTGTAGAAGAAAAACATGCATCAAAAGCTTTGGAAGAGTCAATATCCACCAGATTGTAAAATTAATGTTTTGGACTGCTGCATAGATGGATTTCTTTGCCTCTTGCATAGCAGAAGTGAAGATAACCTTGCTGACATGCTGGCCAACAAGCCCGATTTAGCAAACATAAACCACTTCCCTTTCCAATTAAAGTTTTGTTTTGTTGGTGGKTTTTTTTTTTTTCCCAACTCGCTAGCCAATACTTTAAGAGATGGCCTCTGCTTTTCCTTAGCTTACCACTTTCTATCATCTGCTCTATACTGCTAACTGTGAACAGATTATTCTCCTTTTAGTGAAATACATTGCCTCTTACAAAGCTGCCACTAATGGGTCTTTAAAAGGCTACTAGTGGCTGGTATAGCAGCACTGTCCCCTCAAGGATCAATCACTGAAGCTGTATAAAGAGCCTAGTCTCTCCACCCTGCAGATTGGATCATAAACATACTTTTGAGCATGGCTTTCTCACAAGGTGCTTACTGCTATTCCACTCCATGTTCTAAGGTCCTTTAAATTCCTAAAGTGAAGGATGTGTGATCAGCTCACCTCCCCTTAGGGCAGCCTTAAAATCTGCTTTGCTTTATTGCTTTTCAGTGCAATAATGCATGTGCCAGTGGAATCAAATGATTTTTCCAATCCTGCCTGCATTTTGGGTAGTCTCTTCCCTAAACTCTAAATGATAGAAAAATAATTCTTGTCAGCTACTTTACCAAAAAAGAATAACAAAAGATGACACATCGTGTTGGAGCTAGTAAATGGGAAATGAAGGAGGATTCCCCCCCTCCAAAAAAAAAGCATTTTAGAGAAGTAGTAGAAACATATTTCAATAAAGTAAATGTTGGATATTTTGTTATTGTTTGCTTTTCAAGCAAAGTAACTTTTTCTAAAATCACAAGATAATCTTTATTGCATTTTAACTGGAATGAGTGCAACAAGCACTACAAATCTTAATCCCAAGTACATTTTCTTAATTGTGCACTATAACTTTTTTTTTTTTTTTCCTGGCACATTTTTAAAAATTAGCATAGTATAGAGTTGTTTGGAAGTGTCTTTTAATAGCTCTGTTTCACAAAGTTTCTGTGCATTCAGTCTGTCAGTACACAACTTCAGAATTGTAAAGGGCATGCAAAACTAATCCAATTTTACAGCATGTTAAAATGACCACACCTGGTTTTTTATTRCTGGAAACCATTAAATGAATAGGCCAGTGGAGTGTGCTAAGATTTTTTTCAATGAGGATAAGGAAATTTACACTAAAGATTTTCCAGTAAGAAAAGACTCTTTCCAGTGTGAAACATTTCATGAATTCTTGCCAATTTTGAATGTTTCTCTACTTTCACATTGATAACCTTTTGGCCCTTTCTTTAGTTAACCCTGAAACATTTTTTTACAGTCACATGCCCAAAGGCAGACAGCAGTTAGGCAGGTGACTCCCTGTTACCATGAACTACAGAAGATGACAGAAAAAAAAAAAAAAAAAGGGCAAGGAGAGACAGAAACATTTTAAGTCCTCATCTGAAGCTGCAACTCTATTTGGATATCCCGGTCACCTTGCTTCATGTGTTATAAAGTTTTTCCAGTTCTATTTTACCCTTCTTGAAACAGAAAAGTCAAGAGCAGTTCAGTACTGGTTACTTACTCAATTGTGTTCCTGTCCACTTTTCCTGTCATATTAATGCCATAGAACTGCTGCATGGCAGCTATAGCTGATTGCATGGTTTCTGCAGAGCGCAACACCGACATTCGGGGGTCAGTTGGTGGAAGGTAGCCATACTTTTGTAACCATACCTGCAATGACAAGTGCAGTGGCTATTAAATAGTAATTAGAGGTAAATAAAACGCTCCCTAGTAATTAGTTTTGTACCATATATAATGAAGATTATAATTCACCAAGCATAAATCCTGTTAGTTTGGGGTTTTGGGTTGGGTTTGGTGTTTTTTTGTTGTTTGTTTTGTTGTTGTTGTTGTTGTTGTTGTTGTTGTTTTCCCAGAGAATAAATTCTTTGGGGTTTTTATTTCATCTCCTTTATTAAGGATTCTGCTGGATTTCTACCCAAGAGCCAGCTCTCTTTATTATCTGAAACTGCCTGCTTCAATTATTTATTTAATGTATTTATTTATTTGAAGTTACAACTTAAGTACCCAACCCAGGTTATATGCACTCAAGAAATTTTTAAAGCAGACAAAATATAAAGTCTATAATATATGCCACATATAATTGACTGTCCACAGGGTACATAATAATATTAACCAACTACAATAGCAAATCCACAATAGCTCTCACACAGTTACACTATACTGTTATTGTCTCTCAAAGACTATGAAAGAGAGGGTGGGGAGACATTCAGCTTTCCAAGAAGAACATCAAAATCACATATTTATAGGCAAAGCAGGTGGCCAGGAGATAGTGAAGTAGCAGAGTCTGTCCCCACTTGGAGGAAATTCCCTGATAAGAGGATCTTCCTTTTTAAATCAAGATGGATTTAATGCCAACCGCATATGTTTTTAATTGTGTAGAAGTGAGAAGGAGAAGGCATGGTCCAAATAACTGAAAGCTTTATGGATTAAAGCCAATATCTTAAGAACACCTGGAAAAACCCTCTGAAACATGCTGTCGTCTTGAGGCGATGTTTCATAAACAAGTAGCTGCAGTTATCTTAATGTTTCTAAGCATTCTCAAGATCTAGCCTATACAAGGCACACTGTAAGACTTTTGAGGCAGTGAGAGCACTGATACATCTTTAAAAATGTCTTAGCTTCTCATCTAACGACTGGAAATACTCACTAAAATGGAAGGTACATATACTGCCAATCTACAAGACACAGTTAAATCGTATTGCTGCAGCTTCACTCTCCCCAGTAACAACATACTTGTGACCCCATAAATCTGATCTTCTGTTCTTTAAAAAAATGAGTTACTAGATAAACTAATAAAAAAATTAGTTCAGTCACCTCTTTCAGACGTATCAAATCCCAGTTCACGGATTTTGAATCATTACATTAATGAATGCAATCCACCCACTCTCCCCTTACAGTGTGTTGTGGGCTCTGTCTGCCTCACACAACACTTCTGGGTTTTTATCTGTTTATACACACTGTTTATACACAGCCTAACACCAGACTGTGTAGTCCGCAATTTTCAGCCTTAAGTTTACCTTGCAGAGTCCACCCAAWTCAGTTCCGTAGCAGGTTAACCATGTTGGTGGTGCATTCCTTTTTTACAGACCCAGTGAAGAGCCTCAAGATGGATGAACTCATTACTATGGTTCACTTTACTAACACTGAATGTATATTAAAGGTGAACATTGGCTCAGTGTAAATAAAAGATCAAACTGGCACTAAAGATAGGAGAAATATTCAGGTTATGAGTTCAGATATTTCTAATTTAAACTCCCATAGTGCGGTTCAGACACAATCCCCAAAATGTTTGTGAGCTCCACACAACAGGGAGATACAGTACAGACAGGATTAAGACCCAGCCTAGCCTCTTTCACCTTCACGCTATCTCTATATACAGGAGCCATTAGAATAAGAACAAAATTTTGTTTAATAGGTAGGAAGATGCTCTTATTTCCAGTATAAATGAATTGTTACAATCAGTACCTACATGCAACTTTACACACTCCTGACTTCTTGCACTTTTCAGCTTCAAGGGTGAACTTGTGAATACCAAGTTTGTGCTAGATTTGGGTCATCACACAAATAAATTAGTTTATGTGTTGCTTTGCAGAGGAAGACTGTTTTTCCTTCCATTAATGGAAGATAGTTCTGAAAGGCCAGCTAGAGCTGGAAGGTTGGCAAGAGCAATGCAATATGTGGAAACAAGACCATGGAAGTAAGAAATAAGTTTGACACAGAGTGGGTTGATTTCAATGTAGTGTGTAGAATCCCTTTGAATTAATATTTACAAAGAATATATTTAAGAATGGGGTTATTTTGAGATTCATCTTCTCAAGTCAGTGATACTAAAACAAATGATCAGTCAGGGGAGAAAAAAAATTCTGAGCAGCATGTCACTGTTGTCTAAAATGATGCCACCTTCTTGCCACATTTTCAGCATGAATTTGGTATGCAGATACAGAGCAGGGGTTTTCAGGAAGCTCTCAGGTGCTAAGGGCACACAAAATTGCTTGGTAGGCTTGTGAGGCCACCTATCACCACTCAAAACCATCCTCACTGTGGCATAACTGAAGGAGAAAGAGGTATGGGGTTACAAGTAACCAAATTTACCAGGAGCTAAACCTTCAGATATCTGAATTAGAAAAGCTATAAAGAGAGAGAGGAAAAAAAAGCTTGGGGAGTACTGCTCATGGGAGAACTGGAGTAGAGACGGCAAACTGGAATCTAGCAGAGTGCCACTGCGGATACAGAAAAGGAAAACAGAAGTGGCTCAGAAACAGTAGGAGGGGACAGTGTAGACTTTCCCCTTCTAAAAAGACTTAAATATAAGTTAAATACAGGATGCCTGGTAGTCACTCCCTATCATTGAACAAAGGAAGTAGACCACCTGGATCTTCCCTCAGCCTTCAAAATAGCAACTAGAACACACAGCCAACATACAGAAAAGTAAGATGACACTCTGAAAGCAAGAATTTTTTGAAAATTTAGACAAATTGACCTCCACGACTAACAACTGGTGAATGTTTGAGAGCTAGCAGCATTTATAGAATCATAGAATCATAGAATAGTTTGGGTTGGAAGGGACCTTTAAAGGTCATCTAGTCCAATCCCCTGCCATGGGCAGGGACATCTTCAACTAGATCAGGTTGCTCAGAGCCCCGTCCAACCTCACCTTGAATGTTTCCAGGGATGGGGCATCTACCACCTCTCTGGGCAACCTGTGCCAGTGTTTCACCACCCTCATTGTATAAAATTTCTTTTTTATATCTAGTCTAAATCTACCCTCTTTTAGTTTAAAACCATTCACCCTTGTGCTGTCGCAACAGGCCCTGCTGAAAAGTCTGTCCCCATGTTTCTTATAAGCCCCCTTTAAGTACTGAAAGGCTGCAATAAGGTCTCCCCAAAGCCTCTCTTTTCCAGGCTGAACAACTCCAACTCTCTCAGCTTTTCTTCACAGGAGAGGTGTTCCATCCCCCTGACCATTTTTGTGGCCCTCTTCTGGACCAGCTCCAACAGGTCTATGTCTTGCGCTGAGGGCTCCAGAGCTGGATGCAGTACTGCAGGTGGGGTCTCACCAGGACAGAGCAGAGGGGCAGAATCACCTCCCTCGACCTGCTGGTCACGCTTTTTTTGATGCAGCCCAGGATACGGTTGGCCTTTTGGGCTGCAAGCACATATTGCCAGCTCATGTCCAGCTTTTCATCCACCAGTACCCTCAAGTCCTTCTTGGCAGGGCTGCTGTCCCCAGCCTGTATTGAGACTACACCACTCAGCTTAGTGTTGTCTGCAAACTTGCTGAGGATGCACTCGATCCCACTCTCTATGTCATTGATGAAGATATTAAACAGTACTGGTCCCAATACGGACCCCTGCGGGACACCACTTGTCACCGATCTCCATCTGGACATTGAGCCATTGACCACTACCCTATAAATGCGTCCATCCAACCAATTCCTCACCCACCAGACAGTCCACCCATCAAATCTGTACCTCTCCAGTTTAGAGAGAAGGATGTTGTGGGGGACCGTGTCAAAGGCCTTACAGAGGTCCAAATAGATGACATTTCTAGCTCTTCCCATGTCCACTGATGTAGTCACTCCATTATAGAAGGCCACTAGGTTGATCAGGCAGAACTTGCCCTTGGTGAAGCCATGCTGGCTGTCTCAAATCACCTCCCTGTCCTCCATGTGCCTTAGCATAGCTTCCAGGAGGATCTGTTCCATGATCTTCCCAGGCACAGAGGTGAGACTGACTGGCCTGTAGTTCCCCAGGTCTTCCTTTTTCCCCCTTTTTAAAAACAGGTGCAATGTTTCCCCTTTTCCAGTCAGTGGGAACTTCACTAGACTGCCACAACTTCTCAAATTTGATGGATAGTGGCTTAGCAACTTCATCTGCCAGTTCCCTCAGGAACCAGGATAGATCTCATCTGGTCCCATGTATTTGTGCACCTTCAGGTTCTTCAGGTGGTCTTGAACCTGATCTTCTCCTACCATGGGTGGCTCTTAATTCTCACAGTCCCTACCTTCACCTTCTGTGGCTTGGGTAGTGAGCCTTGAGCACTTGCCAGTGAAGACTGAGGCAAAAAAGTCATTGAGTACATCAGTCTTCCCCATATCCAGGGTAACCAGGTCTCCCATTTCACTCTGGAGAGAGCTCACATTTTCTCTAGTCTTCCTTTTATCCCTGACGTACCTATAGAAGCTTTTCTTGTTTCCCTTGATGTCCCTGGCCAGATTTAATTCTATCAGGACTTTGGCTTTCCTAACCTGATCTCTGGCCGCTTGGACAATTTCTCTGTATTCCTTCCAGGCTACCTGTCTTTGCTTCCATTCTCTGTAGGATTCCTTTTTCTGTTTTAGTGTGCCCAGGAGCTCCTTGTTCATCCATGCAGGCCTCCTGGTGTTTTTGCCTGATTTCCTCTTTGTTGGGATGCATCGCTCCTCAGCTTGGAGGAGGTGATCCTTGAATATTAACCAGCTTTCTTGGGCCCTCTTCCTGCCAGGGCTTTGTCCCATGGCAGTCTACCAAGCAGATCCCTGAAGAGGCCAAAGTCTGCTCTCCTGAAGTCCAGGGTAGTGAGCTTGTGTGTGCCCTCCTCAGTGCCCTAAGGATCTTGAACTCCACCAGTAGCATCATTAAATGCTACTAATGTTCTGTCCTTGTGGGAAAGGATCATGAAACGAGATAAGAGACAACAAATCTGGTTCCTGTTGCATTCCTCAGATTTCTCAGTTTTCTATTAACAAATTTTGAAGGACCTTGGCTCAGTCTGCCAGATACCTGAAATATGTCCCTCAGATTCTATTGTGCATAGTCCGAATGGTGGGAATTATGGAGGAGAAGCTTAACTTTAAAATTAAGTCCAAAATATATAGGTGGGTAAAACAACAAAGAGGAAAAGAAACCGAATGAGGCAGACACAGAAGGACAACAAAGGAAAACAATTTTCTCACAGCCTTGTATTTTTGAGGCAACCTATTAAAGAAATTATGACCATAAGAATTTCCCCCTCCCGCTCTGCTGAAATGAGGTGTCTCTCTGCCTTAATGTACTTCAGCAATGACAATGCAGTGTTGGCAAGCCATCTATCATCCTAAGGAACTCATCTGTCTTGGAACAAGGAAACAGTGAAGTAGATCCATCTAACATGTAATGTCTGGGATGCCAACAGAGACCCTTTGCACAGACTCCAAAATCAGTGTCCCATTCCTTCATACAGTTTAGGAAGATAAATTACTGCTACTTCCAGTGAAGTTTTTGGGGAGGACTTTCTTGTCCTGCAGCAAAATGAAAGCCATGGTAACCTCTCATGGTAATCACAGAAAAACACAGCTGGAAGACAATGGGTTCCACCACTTCCCTCTCTATTACAGTGCTTTACTATTCTACTGCTGTGACGTTTGTCTTAGAGTTGAATCTCCCCTACTGTAATTTAAGCCTGTAACTTCTCATTTTACCTGCTACAGGTGAAGGGAACCAATTATTCCTTTCGCCTCTGCAGCAGCCTTTTGTGTATTTGAACACTCTTATGTGAGTCATTCTTTCTAATCTTTTTTAAATAAACTGAAAAAAATCTTCCATTTAATCTTATTTCATTGTCCACATTAACGTCCAGGAAAGTAGAAACTAAAATCTGTATTTACTAAGCATCTGCTTGCACTAAGTTTGTATGTTATCCTATTGTCCCATTGTTAGCCTATTAACAAACACTGGAGTTTAGCTGAAGTGTTAGGAATAATTCAGAAGAGCATGGACACTCAAACACTTCATTTGGGGGAAAAAAAGAACCTAAATATAATTAGCCTAAAAATATTTTTTCTCACTAATTGAACTTCAAGACTTATGTACTATTTATCTAAACATTTTAAAATTATAAAACCATGCTTTACACTCTTTTTCCACCAGAAAAATTCCTTCACCATAATTCCACCTTCTCTTTTCATAATTGTAAGTAGAAAGATAAACAGAATCCATTGGTGATGAAAGCTGTAGAGATGGCAGGAGTTTGTCTGCCCCTTCTGCTGGAGTCTGTGGAACCTGTAAGTTACAGCACACGAGCTGTATCATCTTCCAGATTTTGGATGTCATTAACTAGATGCCTAAGGTTTGGGGGGCTTTCTGCCATGATAAAAAGATCTTTTCATTTTAGTTTGTAACTTCTACTAATGCTATGCTATATGGATCATCTGGCTATGGAATAGATAGGACTTTGTCACATGGCTGTATGTTTATCTCCTCTAAAGGATAAAGCATGGGCTAACTTAAAGTGTATTAAATACACCAATGGACTTCAATCATTCAGATCTTTGCTAGCTTGGGAAGAAAGAGTGCTCTTAAAAACAGTATGTTGACAACAAACTGTTACTAAGAACAAAGAAAACCCATATATCATCATTAGAGATTAAGCAAGAATATAGTGAAGATAATTAGTTTCAGAGGGCTTACTGATTTCTAAGATAGAAGAGAACTTATCAACAAATTATTAATGTTCCTGAATGATAGTACATAGTATAAGCTACGTAAAATTATGTTCTATGAACCTGAAAGCTTAGTAAATCAGTCTAATAAAGCACGGATCAAAACAATTTCATAAACACCTTCAGTAGTGCAGCTGCATGTCATTATTATTCATGTATTCCTCTTCCTTTTTTAGATTTTATCATGCAAAATTCCTATCTGTACTGAGTAAAACTGTGAGATTTCATATTCAAAATATTTTGACTTTTGTTTTTTAATACACTTCCACCAAAGACACCATAAGTAAAATGGTTTAAAATGTCTGAGTAATTCAGGAGATTTATATTTTCAAAAACCATACATTTAAGACTAACTTACACTGATCACCACAGGATTTAGCAGTTCAAGTGCTGATGTCATTTTGAAAAGAGATTGAAGGCTTGATAGACAGATAGACAGAGATAGAACTGTTTACACAGAGCATTACAGGGAATCCTCTACTGTTTTTCCTACTTCATATCTCTAATGCCACCAGTTCCTCATTGGTGATGTTTTCTGTTTTTAACAGAAGACACTGATGTGAACTTACAGAGTGGGTATATTGCATATGGTATCTATCTAGTGAGAAAAATACTTCCAAAAAACCCCATATAACAAGAACATATAGTCCAGGAGTGTCTAACCTAGTCTATCAGAAATGCCTACAGAATGAGAATAAGAATTATGATAGATAATATAATAGCTTAATGGTTATTATTGGTTTTCTACCTATGGTTGTAATTTGGGATAACTAATCCTTAACAGCTAAAAAAGAGCATGCATGTTCAGACATACGTTAGTCTGGAATAGCTTAAAGCTCACAAACAAATCCACTTCTTGGAAATTGTATAAGAGGGTGGAGAAGATCTTAGCTAGAAGGAATCATCTTCAGACCAAGCAACTATCTTGTTCGTCATTACGAACATGCCAAAAACAAAATGTCAAAATATCAACTTGCAAAATTTAGTTCTCCAATGACCTAAACTAGAAAGTGACCAACTTCTTCTCTTGTAAATTACCGTGACAACCCCCCAAAAAACAATTTAGTTGTGGTATTGGCATAGTCTTAGACACATTAATGATGGTAATTTTTATTGTGGATTACAGAATTTGTAACAAGGACTTAGTAATTCAGAAAAGTCTGTGGGATGTCTAGGTTGCAGACTGCACTATAGTAAATACTTAGATGCAGTACTAGAAGTAGCAGAGTTGAGCTCACAGTGGGCCAAAGAATAGGATAAATTAGGCTTCACTGGGTTCAGTGTTGCTGCAACTGGATAGTTCAAAAATAGTTGCATCTCCACTGTTCTAGTATATACATGCTTACAGGTTTTTTTTGCTTTCCAGCTACAAAATGGATGTGAAACTGAACATTCATATTATATGTCTCAGATAGTACAAAACTAAGTATTGGTTTACCAATACATGATCTTGCATGTCTCTTCCTACATGAAGTCAGGAGGGGACAGAGTCTGGAATTTCCCCACRCAAGTGTATGGGGACTGAGATAATTTTAAAAGGGAGCTCCTGCTCCCAGTGAGAAGTAACTCCATTGCAAGAACCAAGACTGCAGCCCAAGGCCAGAAGCTCTGCCTGGTTAGTGACTTGAACAAAACTCAGAGTCCCAGGAGTGGCAAAAGTAAAAAGGCAAAATATATTTGAAACTGTTTGATGATTTCTTCTCATTTATAATTAAAGTTTAGTTTAAATATTCTAAATCCTTTGCTTTACTGCCACACTTGTGCATGGAAAAAACAATGTAGCTTGAGAGCAGCAGGAGTGGAAGGTGAAAAAGAGCAGCTGGGAGCACCAGGACAGAGCCATTTGCAGATCCTAGGCAGGTAGGACCCACCAGTAAGTGGCAGATGTGGGATCTGCATGTAACACTGTGCTTGAGAGACTCTGAAATACACTTGGAACAGGGATAAGATACTACCCCRCTCCAAAGGCAGGAGTTACATTGTTCATTCACTACTTCTACTGAGTGTCTGTACCAAGAGTGGGTTAGTGTTGTAACAACTATGACACAAATCTTTGCCCTGGAAAGAAACTCTTTGTACCTTGATCAGTCCCTGTAACAGTATGCACATTTATAACTGACTGCAGAATGTGGACTTTATACATTAGTTGCTCAGGGAAATTTTCTCCAGTCACTAATAGAAATCTCTGGAGAAGTCTGGCATGGACCCAGAACAGTGGAAACACTTCCATAAATAAAACTAACAAGTCTAGTAGATGTAAACACTCAATCATAGAGCGCATGTTAGGGGACACTGCCCTTATATCTCACTAGAATTTCTATAGCTTCTAGGGAAATATGAAGTGCTCTGCAGAGACAAGGATGCTGTGTTGGATAATCTGGTTGGATGAGTCATGACTGCTTCAGAAAAAAAAAAAAAAAAAGAAGAAACTTCTAGGGTCATGAAGATGATTAAGGGATTGGAGCATTTCTCCTATGAGGAAAGACTGGGAAAGCTGGGACTGTTCATCCTAGAGAAGAGAAGGCTCAGGGGGGATCTTATCTATGTGTAGAAATATGTGAAGGGTGAGAGTAGAGAAGATGGAGCCAGACTCTTTTCAGCGGTGCCCAGTGACAGAACCAGAGGCAATGGGCACAAACTGAAACACAGGAGGTTCCCTCTCAGCATGAGGAAACACTTTTTCACTGTGGGGATGGTCAAACCCTGGCACAGGTTGCCCAGAGATGTAGTAGAGTCTCCATTCTTGGAGATATTCAAAAGCCATCCAGACATGTTCCTGGGCAGCCTGCTCTAGTGGCCCTGCTTGAGCAGAGGGTTGGACCAGATGACCTCCAAAGGTCCCTTCCAACCTCAACCTTTCTGTGCGATTCTGTGATTCTAGACTCATGCTTCCAAAACTGTAATATCCTGAAGACTTGTAGAATCCTGCTCATACTTGCTCAAACCATGGAAAAGTCCCTGAGGGATTAGAAATCCAGGTAAGTCACTACCAATATTTTTATAGTTTTTTTCCCCCAGGGTCTGTTGTAATATTTACTCTAAAATTACTCCATAATTCTCATATGGTCAAAGAAAACAATAGATTCTTTTACTATGTACACTATTCTCAAACTGAAGTGAATGTGTATTTTAGTTTGCACAGAGAAAGGTGTATAGCTGCATACAGGAATATGTCCTGTGGCTGGCTGATTTAAATTAGCAATTCTAACAGAATGTTCAGTTGACTTCATTGCAAAACTTTTGTTTGAAACATAAGACTGTTAACTTTGGCTAAGCATGCACTTGCAAGTTATGTTTATAGTGACTGATTTTCTCAGACTTGGAGAAGGGGAGACTTCATTTGGTATTATAACTCACATACTTGTATCTGGTGTCCTTCCAAGATCTCCAAGACAGGAAGAAGAGTAGTCTTGTAGGAGGGAAAACATGCCTACAAAAAGCCAGCATGTTTCATAGACCCTCTTACCTTCAGCCTATAAGGCATCGACACTTCTCCTAACATGAGGATGAAAAAAGGACTGGCAGAGAATCAGGAAATATGAACATGAGAACAACACTATTATTATTTACACAGTAGAAGTGAGATAGTTTGCTATAAGAAGCAATAGAGTCCCATTGTGCTACACTGAACAAAGAATGAGAGTTAATTCCTTCATCAGAAGTAGACACTATCCAGTTCACTGTGAATGAAGAAACAGGTTACAGGAAGGAGAGACTGGAAACCCCTATGTACAAGGGGTGTTGAGTAATTTAGTTTTTTAAACAAAATAAAGTGGAAAAAATAATGAGTAATTCTTAGTAGTCATTCACAGTCATTAAAAAAATTGAGGAGACAGTCTTGGAGATAACAACCTATCTAGCAGAGTGTTGCAAGATTAGGGAAAAAAGTCCTCATGTTCAAAGATGAAAATAAGTCCCAGGAAATTAATTCTGCACAGAGCTCTCTTTCTAGAATACCTATTCAATAACACATTTTGTTTATGAATCTCAAACTAAGGACGAACTTGGGTGCCATTTTGCAAATTTTTTCCTGATAACTAAGCAATATGGCTTCTGGTATACTTTTTGCAAGAATTGTGGTCTACTTCTTTGACAACCATCATATTGTGGGGTATGGAGATTGCCCACAAGATTCTATAACCTCCAGTCCCTATAAGACTCGTTTTATTTGTTGAACCTTTTACATTTTTTGCCTCTTTCTCTCCCTCTCTACGTATCTTCTGAGAGGTCACTGATGTGTTCCTACCTGGAATATCCTTGATCTTTGATGGGTTTAGATTTTTCTCTTTCTTTTACTGTTTTTTATGGCTTGTTATATGTAACTGTGAAGTTCATTCAGATGCCTGGATCTCAGAAGAACACTGGCCAGATCAAGGTGATTGGCATATATCAAAAACAATGACGAGGCTGGAGTCAGAACAATCCTAGTTGAGCCACAGGCCCATTAGGTGTTCCTGGGAAAATCAGCTGGCTTTCGTGGTAGCAAAAATAAGAATGAGTGATGCTTCTGAACTTTCCTCAGCACAGCATTGCAAGAATCCAGACAGGGCTTGGAACATATAAAACACTACATAAATGCAACTGTCATTTGGTGATGTATCAAGGAAGGCAAGAGTTCAAAGTGACTCTTTCATCATGCTCCAGAAGATTACCCCACCTTGTCATTGCCTTGGTATTAGCATCTTTGATCCCTGTAGCTTTGCAATACCTCACCTGCAAGTTGATTATTTTGGTCTAATCCATCTATATATTGCTGGCATTAGTTTGACTACGCYTATCATCAAAGTATTTTAGTGCAGAGTTGTTTCTTTTGTTTCACTATTTCTAAAAGCAAGCAGAGAATTGAACACCAACCAGGGAAATAGAGTTTGCTGCTTAGATCCTACAGCTTAGCACTTGCTTGGACTTTTGTTTCTTTTGTTTTAGATTCCACAAGAGAAAGGCCTATCTCCCCTCACACATGTATGCTAAACAACCAAAGCAACGCATTTCACCATGAATTCCTAAGGACTGCCTCGCTACTTCTATCACCATCATACAAGCAGCAAAGCCTTGAAGTGGTTGGCACTAGCTGGAAATGGCCACAGACGTTTTTAGGCTCTGAGAATATCATTGCAGTGAATCATGTACTTCAAAAAGAGAGGTATTCATATAAGTAAAATTTAACATTAATATAGGATTTTTCCTCATAGATTGTAAAATCATTAGCAGCAGCAGCTACATCAGACAAATAAAAACTGTATACTACTATAAGATTAATATAAAAATCTTGGTTATTTGGTCTGTCTTCTATGGCACAATTATAAATTACATGCTGCCATGTTAAAAAAAAAAAAAAAAACAAAACCAATAGTGTATTAACCAAAAATACATTAATCAGCACTGCCCTTTTTTATATCTCCCAATAGGTTGTTTCAAATAATCTTAAGAAAGGTATTAAAACTTTGTTCCAAGACATTTACATAGGAAATACATAAATACATAATGTACCAACAGATGGTGTTGTGTTACTTTAAAAAGGCTTGTGGGAAGGTAGTCCATTGTAATAAAATCAAAAGGTCAAGCTACAAAGTTCCTTTGGGGAAATGATTATTCAAACCATATCTGACAGTTGGTATTTGAATCCATTAGGTAAAATAACTTTACTATTTTATTTTAAGCAGTTTTAAGTTTACATCAGTGAAGCAGATGAACTGCAAGTTAAACAACTATAGGAAATGTGACTTGGCCAAACTTTTTTCCCTCCATATCACTTATATTTAGTTTTCTTGATTATAATAGTGKTTTTTTTCTCATTTTATAGACAAAGAAACATAATATTTTCAATCATAAGCACATCAATTAAATATCTATGCAAATATTTCCTGTATAGATATCAATCTAGTGAATATTCTTATATTATGGATTAAACTAAAATTGCATTAAAGCAAAAAAATAGAAATGCAACAATGCATTGTGTATCTTTTGTGGATTTATATGTCATAGTTGTTTTTACTACACCTTTACAGATCAGATTG
The DNA here is from genome assembly GCA_030449065.1 of Oceanodroma leucorhoa. Classification (NCBI taxonomy): domain Eukaryota; kingdom Metazoa; phylum Chordata; class Aves; order Procellariiformes; genus Oceanodroma; species Oceanodroma leucorhoa. Next base: position 16,941,027 of record JASVER010000004.1, on the reverse strand, counting down.
CATGTAAATTCATACTGTACTGCACATAAGCAGTGTTTGAAAGTGTGTCTGTAATAAACAACTGGCTATGCTAAAGGCAACAGCAAAGTTGCCTTCAGTGGAAACAGGAGGTATTTAATTGAATCAGACAGTTCCTTTATTTTGTTAAATGTTACTTTTACTTTTTTCCTTTCTATGCCTTTTCAGCAATTAATGATGTCACTACTACTTGCAATATAAGCTTTTCTGGCACAGTATGTTTGTTTCCCATGGTCAAAAGAGTTTTTAGATATAAATTGATACTAAATCCACTTTTAAATTGAAAATATCTTTTTTTTCTGTTTTCTGCTTTTCAAAGTCAGGTATATAAGATGTAAAATTTAAGATGCTGCACTTCCTTGCTGGATATCATTCCATATTTTAGGAATTCTTCTTTTTTACAATCAAGCTGGTATAAGATTTGTGATATTTTCAGTACTGTAAGAGCTCTTTGAAAAATCTGATTCAGTTTTCCTGCATAAATCTGTAGATAGAAGATGAATATGGATTTTATAAGTACATAAAATCTACAGTTAGTATAAGTTTGTCACTTCCCAGGGAGAGACAGGATGAGAATGCAATGAAAATAAAAGGTAATACTGTGGTTTCCCAAATTACTTTATTTGGTCCACACAGCAGAATGAAGGGGAAAAAAAAAAAAAAAAGAAAAAAAAAGTAAATACTACAACACAACATCATTTGAAAGAAAAAAATTGTAACTTCTGCAAGGAGGCCAGGTAGCTAATAGAGAAGAAAGGAAGTAAAATCCCTGAAATGTATGATATCTTTGGAGCAATGTTGGAAGGGCAACATTTTAATTTAGCCACTCTCTTCCTGTTTTGCAATGAAGACGATCTATTCAGCTACATAGTAACTGTACCTGATCAGAAGCTATAACAATGAAAAGGAAAAGGCAGTACAGAAACTGGCTCGTCCTCTGTCCCATCCTCTTTTAGTTTCTGACTTATTCCCCAGTTTTGAAAATGCTGGTCCAGTAGAGGATTTACATGGCATATTGATCCGTAATTAATGTTTCCGACTTTCATTTCCAACCCTTCTTCAGAAAATGCCCGTGGGAGATGACTCTGCCACAGGGAGGGCAGTGATCAATCAGAATCTAGCACTTCCATTTTTACGTGCTTGCTTCTAATAATTCTCTCTGATAATTTATGCAAATTACACCTGTCTTATTTTCCTCTTGTATATGTGGTTCAAATGGAGCCAGGCAGTGCCCTACAACTGAAGAGGCAACAATAATACTGGTTAAACATTTTTACCTTTTGTTTTTTTAATCATCTTCAGCAGTGATCACATACCTTTCATAAATTCTGTTTTTTTTAGCATAGATCACAACAGGTGAATACAGTAGCTTTTCTGTATAGAGTTCAAATCTTAAGTAGCAAGAAAAAGTGAATTTGGTACAGATAAGACACTATCTTTGTCTCAAATCACCACAGAATCCATCACAAATGACTCCTGCCATAGATGTTAAGATGAAGAAAAAAGAGAGAAATTGTGAAGAAAGCTATCTTGCTTACTGTAATAAAGACATATCAATTCTGAAGTAAAACATTCCCTTTCCTTGAAACCATCTCTGTGTAGATTAGTGGCAGAATATGACCAACTCAGGCTAGCTGTATTAGCCTTCTACTTTCATAAAGATAAAAAAGTCTTCATACTTCATTTGATAAGTAAGTCTATTTTGCTTGCAGTACACTAAATCACCAGCTGTTTGTAATCCTTCTGCAAGTAGCAGAAAGACTGCATATATTTCAGTACATCTGCAACTCTCCTTTTTATGTCATCCTCTAAACTCTATTTTTGTTAAAGGGCAGGATTACAAAAATAGAAGGGGGGAAGGGGAAGTGGTGGATTGATGCAAGTGAGGGATGTGACAAGGTGATTCCTGCAGGCAGAAAGGGACGTACAGTAATTGCTTCAAAGAAAACCACGGGATTATCTTTTATTAGCTTCCCTATGGGCTATGGTCATGTGTATTGCAATTTTAAAATGTAATAGAACAATCTTAGCTTTGCTTAATTAGGACCTAATGCTGTGAATTCCTGAGTACTCTCAATAGCCATAGGTTCAGATGGATGCTTAGAGCACTCAGTACCTGGCAGAACTCAGTCAAGTGTCTCTATCAACTAACAGCAAGATTAGGATTTATCTATACTTTTATATATATTAAAAAACTAATATGCTAAAAGAAAATATTTTCCTTAGACTCATCACTGGTAACATTTATAAAGCTCAGATATTGTAGAGGGTTTTTTTTGTGTATAAATACATTGTTTTTCTAGTTCAAACATGCAGGTAGAATCAAAATAGCAGAAAAGGCCAGGGAAAATTATATGTGTGTGCTTTTCTCTTTTTTTCTTCCAAGAGACATGGTCTTCCATGCAATTAAGAAGGACAATATGCAAAACAAGTAACCTAGTACATTTTAGAAATTATATTTGCAATTAATAAACATAATAGGTCCTGATTCTCATAGCAATGTCACTAGTATGCTAATCCTGTGAACCTAATGTTTAAGTATCCCAAGCAGCACTTTATTTGATATTCATTTGTTGTCAGCTTAACATAATTTTTTTAGACTTGGTCTACCATAAACTAGAGGCAAAAATAGAGCTGGTATTACCCCATTCAGCAGTTAAATCCAAATTTCCAAAAGTCTCTATACATTTTTGTACAGGTTCAAACTGCAAATGAGAAGAGCTTTTGCATGTATTAAATCCAAGGGTGTTTATAACTGTTTATCTGTGTATGTACACATATGCTTAAGAGAAAAATTACACATTTTTTTCAGTTTTGGTCTTAGAAACAAGACAAAATGTTTCAGTATAGTGACTGAGTTAGCAATTGTTAATGGACAAACTGAATATTTGATTTCTCAGCTCCTACCAGGAAGCAGGAAGAAACGTTAGGAAAAAGGAACAGTATAAGTTTTGCTATACTGGAAACAAAAAAAAAAAAAGAGAGAGAAAATAGGGTTAGGAATCAAATGAAGTCCTGCATTTTGCAAACATTAAGCTCTCCTCCAAATTAAGGTACCTCAGAAATGCACCTAAGGAACCAACACCCAAAAACTCTCCAGCCTGTGACCCACGTATAATGAACAAAAAAATACAGATTATGATTGATGTGGCATAAACTGGTTAGGATACATTGTTCGAGCCTGTCCTATCACAAAACAGAACAGACACACGAAATGTTTCCAACTGAGATCTTCCAATAAGTAGTGGACATCATGGAAGCAGTACTCTCATTTTGCTGCATTGTTTTTCTTTATGACAGCTAAATTAAAGCTTATTTTAGACACTTGGCAATGTTTTTTGACTTCCTACAGGTAAGAGCTAACAGTATGCCTTTGCATTGTTTGAGGATGATATCTGTATGATAAACACCTGCACTATAAATTTCATTTTTATCAAGCACCATCTCCTTACGTTAAAGTTGTGCAATTGACCTTCATCATATCTATTCTAAGGTTCAATTTTTTTAATGCATGCTTGCCACATACTTTTTTCTGTAAGCAATTTTTCACAAAAACTAATCTTTCTTCTTTCTCCCAATCTAAGGAATATCCAGTTTGAGAAAAGTGATAAAGTTACCCATCCTTTTTTAACAATGAAATACTAAAAAGTAGAAATTCCTAGTGTTACCTTTTAATTTTGGAATGCTGTGTGAGATCAGCTTTTAAAGCAATAATAGCTTTCTAACTCAACAGTCCAACTTGGGTTATTTTTAAAGGCATTTTAAATATATCATTAGGACTCAAGTATTTTTTAGTTTAATAGTGGATTTAATAATGCAGCCCTTATCTGAACAGAAGCTGGTGCAAAAGTTCAGACTTCGTGAATCTACAGAAGAGCACTTGAAATGCTCATGCTGCTCTTTGATGACCTTATAAGGAGGAGCAGGGATATGAACAAGACTTTAATAAGAAGTTCCTAGGGAGTGAAAGCTGTGAGGAGTCATATCACTGAGAAAACTACCTGTAGCAAACACAGGGATGTAAATGGAGGCTCAAAGAGTGGCAGCAACCTTTATTTTCTTTCTCTTCATAGCAGAAAGTCTGAAGAAGCAGTGATGGAGACCAAGTTTCCAACTCGATGCAAACTTGAAGGAAGTTCTTCTATCTTACAACTACTGAAAGACAGAGCTTCAAAGTTACCAAGCACCTAATAGTCAGAAGTAGATTTGAAGACCCTAAGAGATTACCTTAACAGACACTATAACCAACTTTCCATTAGTTGTTAAGGTACCTATAGTCATTGAAGCATCTCATGTGTCTTTTCCATGAAGTTCAGCATTACAACTCTTTTAGAAACCTAAAGTTGCCAGGTGGAAAACTGAAGTTTTCTCCTCATTCAGTTTTACAGATAAAAAGTGAGATATGGTCACAACCATACTGCCAAAAAGTGAGGTATGCCTAATGAAATAAGTGTCTTTAGCAAGTGGCATTTTTAGATTCATCAAATTTAATTGATGTCTAGTTCCCCTTCCCTTCCTTTCCTCCTTTCTAGAGCAGAAATGCAGTCTTGCTTCAGCATTGGGTAAATTTTGCAGATGATCTGAAAGCAAAGTAAAGCTGAAAGATCTGATAACATCAAAAAGCTCTTAAGTGATTGTATGTGCTCATGCCAGGATCATTATCCCTACCACATAAACTGATAATCACGACAAGTGATTGGAAACTAAGTATGGGACTAAACGTGGGAAATTCCACAATGGATTGTCTCAATGGTGCTTCATCTCCTGCCTTAGTAAAAACTTTCTATTGGACGATTATGGAATAATCTGGCTATTGGGGTAAATTCATTTTCACCTCCTCAGTTAAAGGTTGTTTTTTTAAAAAGCAATTTTCATTTCAAAGTTTACTGTCCACTTCAACTGATCTGCACTAATTTTGAAAAGATAAATAGGAGAACTGAGTTTAGCTTTTCTTATTCTTAAGGCTGATCCTATTTAGTCTCCTCAAATGAAACAATATTAATATATACCCTTACAAAAAGGCATTCGCTTACTCAAATTTCTCCTCACCCTTTTCTAGAATTCTGTCTTTTCTTGATGAATCACTTCCTGAGATGAAGTGTCAGAACCTAACAAACACTATGTAAGAAAATAGTAACATATTAGCTTAATGATATTAAAATATTTCAGAATTTTTAAAATTGTTTTTAAATGTCCTAGCATTTTCGTTTTGTAGCACACTGAACAGCCGTTTTCACTGAGCTGTCCAAAATATTGCCCAAGTCTCTTCCCTCAGTGACTACAATTAATTTAGAAATCTGCAAGGTGTGTGAGAAATACAAATTATCCCCTCTAGTATGCATTACCTTATCAGCTGAATTTCAGCTGCCACCCTCAATAAACTGACAACCATTCACTCCGATCCACACATTCTGAGAACKGTACTATAGCACTCAGCAAATAACCTCTCTCTCTCGAAATAAATTCAAAATCCCATCATAAACTCACTTCTCAACAAAATCTGTGGGAAAAAGTCTTGCAAGGGTAAGTAGCTAATGGAATAAGTTTCAAAGTTTTAAGAAATATTCTTTTCACTGGCAAGTTGAAAATCAGGATGGACTGTCTTTTCCCTAATGGATGTGTTTTATTTCAAAGCAGAAATAGTTCAGGGAAGTCCTATGACCTTTACTATGAAAGCAGGATGATCAACAGTCTTCTACAAGAACAGGTCTCACATTATCTTCCTCCTAGATTTAACAATCTTCTTAGAGATAATAATTCTTCATGAAGAGGAAGATGTGATGGGATATTTGTACAATCACCATGGCAGTAGCTATTAGACTTGCATTTTTGCATACCATGATCTAGAAATCATTAGTCTTTCTTTTGTGCCTGTTCACTTTATCTCAGCCCCACAAAACACATGTGGTTGTGACAGCAAAGAGGTAATGCTTACTGTAAGTGAAAACTGTATATTTAAGCGATATGCATCATAAGAGTTTGGGAGGTCTGGCAGTTGATGCCTCCAGGGAACAGTGCAGAAGCCTTAATGAAAAAAAGCAGCAGGGACTGACAAATAACAGGACATAGGTCTGCAGAGGGACTAATATAGACCCGTCTGGGGTTGAAAGGAACTGGAAAAGATTCATGTGGTTTCAGTGAGCACTGAACTGCTGGATCAAAAGTCTGGCACTGAGGTCTGGGATGATGTATTAGCTCAATGGCTGTTTATGTAAATGGCTTCATTTGTACACATAAGGTCTAGACAGGTGGAAAACACATATACATCCCTTCAAACTTAACCAAAGCCAGTGTTCTGTCATATGATTAAAAAAAATAAAATAAAATAAAATCTGCTTGCAGGCACAGAATGAACTATTTATTTTGTTTATTTCTGTAGGGCACATAGGGCAGCTGACATACCAAGTTCTGTACATGTCACTTTTCATAATGGAACACTTGAACTAAATCTTGTAAAATCCTTACAACTAATCAGTGTGAGAAGAATATATAGAAAATCTATGTTCCTAATCTTGTGAAGGTCTTGAAACATTTCAAATAGTGCCAAGTAGTGGACAATTCAGCATTATAATAGAAATGCTTGGCAAGACTTCTTTTTACTTCTCCTGACACTAATTTTTATGTTCTCCTTTCTGTCTTAACTTTAAAATATCGAAAACTTGTAACACCAGGAAAGTATCTGAAGTCTCTTAGAAATGCTGTTTTGATTCTCATATCATGTATTGTAAATTCTCCTTAAAACTCAAGTGCCTCCCCACGTAGTATGGATCTAGTACCCTCAGGCATTATTCTGCCATTCTGAAAGGCTTCTAGAGTAGCTTCTCTTTCCTAGAAAGGCACAGAATCTAATTTTGAAATACTCAGACTTAAAATTTGATTTCCACAGAAGACTGGAGAAGTTTTATTATGGAGAGGTTAATTCAGTACAGCATGGACATGTACACAGAAAAATCTATCATAGAGTTTACATTGCCTTAAAAAATTAGTTTCTCTGAATATTTCACAATTTTAAAGGATTTCTTCTCATAGCAGATCAGATAGGGAAATAATGATAATCTCCTTTCATAGATGAGGAACTGAAGCAGAGCTAAGGCAAAGAACTGTCCCATTAAGCCTCTGACAGGCGACTGAGAGGAGAGGAGGAAACTCTTGGACACAAACTGTGCTTCCTCCTGATTCTTCAGAACAAACTCTTATGCTGATACTTCAAAGTTCCTGAAGTTGATGGAAGTGCTTTCACCTTGATGTTTGACCATATGCTTTGTAAACACATAAAAATACCCACTAAGGAAGGTTTCAGGACAATTTAAGCCTTTTGCAAAGGAGGAAAACACGTGAATGAAAGCACATATACTGTTACCATTTATTTCCATATTCAGATATTAGAGCCAACTTGATAAGGTATATTTAACTGTTAGCTAATTCACAATTTGTCTTCTCTTTAAATGTATACTTTTAAAAAGAAAAACCCCATACTTTTTTAAATACTAGAGCTTTAAAAATCTGTGCCTGTGAGTCTTGTATTATTCACTAGCTTTACAGATGTGTCCCCACACTATACTCTGGATCATATATTAATTTCTTAAAATAACTGCAAATTTCTCATACTCCTAAGCAAGTAAATACATTTCTATTTTTTTAGTAGCACAAAATATACAGTACCAATTAGCATGCTGTGGGTTATTTCTATGAATAATTAAAACCAATGGAAATAAATAAATATATATGTATATATGTGAAAATAAATCGATGAAAATACGCATATGAAAATGCTTTACTATTTGCTCATCTTTTAACTCATAAAATAGAATTACCTTCAGTTTTCTCCCCGTAAAATTCTGCTTTCACCTATGAAATACTAGGTAAGATCTTTGGAAGCTATTTTTAAAGAGCATCCAAACAGACCTGTTCTTAGAAATGGATCTTTGCCTATTTCAGTATTATAGATATAGGAATTGGAGTTATTTTTCCAGCATTTTTGCATTCATTCATTGAAAAAAAGCCCATCAAAAATTTATGCTAGAGTATACAGAAATTTCCCTCCAAAACGTCAATTTATCCAGAATTTCACTATATTTAATAAATATCATTAAATATTTTTCCAAATTCAGTGAATTTACAGAAATGTGAACAACAGTTCCATGGAATATTTTCCATTTTTTCTTCTATCAGATATTTTCATGGTTGAAAAGATGTTATTTGAAACTTATGTATCTCAGGGTTCCTTTAAACCACTTATTGTAGAATACCTCATCCCCTAACTGGTCTTAGTGCAGTACCTATAGTGCAACTCTGTTTTATTTTTGGAGACAAACATATTTTCCTTGGATAGCATAAGCATTATCCCAGAATCCTCGGGTTGCTTTGAATTCAGACTTTTGCTATTCASAAAGATCTTTAGATCACACAGGTATACATGAAAATTTCTTTCACAGAAAGAGCAATAAGCAGTGTTTGATCCCGTTCTCCTGTTTCCTATTCTAACCACTGGAATACAAATCCACACTGTTACTTGTGCTCTTCTCTGTGGAAGCATTCCCACTACTTCAGGTAGCATTCCTCCTATACAGTAGTATTTCTTCAGAGGGCAGAGAACTTCAAACTTGCCTCTAGTCTAACAGACTTTTGCAAGGGACTGTGGCAGAGAAGAGCCAAGAATATGAGCAAATGCTTTATTTAAAAGACCATAATGGAAAGTTTGATGACTCCTTAGCACCAGCTATCTGGCAGTACTTTTCAAAGACCATGGTGAACCAGCTACTCAAAGAGCTTATTTAGCTTGACAAAACCTGAAGAGATTAGATGTCACAAACAAACTTCTCTTTTCCATATTTCTGTGTGGAAGCTGAAGGTATTGTATGACCCGTGCTGATAAATACTCTGTTCTCCCTTCCCTGTAAAAAGAATGCAGATTTGGGACATACGATTTTTTAAACTCTCTTCCCATTCTGAGCCCTGATAACACTCAACTTTGTCACATTACATCTTCCTGTTTTCCTGGGTCCAACTTTTCCACACGTGATTGCACATGACAGCATATACTACAGTGAATGTCAATATGAACTGCTTAAAAAGCATAGACTAAAAAAAAAAAAAAATAGGAAAAAGAACATGGCAATGGAAACAAGATAGGGTCCTATATAGAAGAGCAGGCAACCAAGGGAGACATTCACTCTTGTGATCCAAACCAGCAAATCTTTTAACCGTCTTCCGCATCCTTGTATGTAAAATTTTGAATGCATCTAAGGTTTTGCAGGGCTCATAGATGTCACAAAGAGCAGAATAACATGGATAATGCAACAAATCCTCAGAATTCCTCAAGTGGTAGCTTAAGCTGTTTAAGTCCAGAGCAGCATCTCAGAGGTAGACTGAGAAATCTAATAGTGGACTTGAACACATATTCACTGTCAGTTGCAAGCAACAAATGATAATCTGTTAAAATCAAAATCCTGGAAAATTAAATCAAGGCCTCTTCAGGAAGATAGCTCAGTAGGTCAGCTGGAACCATACACAGGCTACATATTTCTTCATTATATATTTCCAAATGGCCAGGGTGGTTATATCATGAAGGGTTTTTTTCCAAATAAAACCATATTTTCATCCTGTATTCTATTCATTATTACTCTGAAGAATTATAAAATATATAAAAATATATAAAATGCATATCTTCACAGATAGTTGCACATGATTGAACTTTACAGTGATTGTGAATATGAACTGTTTAAAACAAATCTCAAATCAGGAATAAAAACAAGGAATGGAAACAATACAAGAGCCCAAATACATAAATAATACATACATCTAAGGTATAAAAAATATAGTGAGCTATCAAAACCACATCTAGTTTCCCTCTTATATGTTACCAAAGTGACAAAACCAAAAAGCATGGATTTTTCCAACTGGAATTGCAGATGGACTCTACAGGCACTAGTCTGATTAAACTAAAATACCTTACACACATTCACTGTGTTTGCAGCCAGATAGAAATGAGTTATGAATTTCACAGTGTGTTTACATTTCAATTCCATTACTGTTACATTAACTGTCTCATAGTTTTGAAATACCTTAATGATTATCACTTAACTCTGCTTACTGTCCTTCACAGGTACTTTTCCCCCTGTTCTATTGTTTAAAATGCCTTTCATTTGATAAAACATACTGCATCTCAGTTTACTCTGGCATTAAGTTTTATTAACGTRTATACTTGGTAGTTTTTTGCTACATAAAAAAATGATACAAATTGGCAGCTAGGCAGAAGCTTTAAATTTAGGCAGGGAGTCTCCACAAGCATAGTTCTTACCAGGCATTTTTCATGTCCTATTATCAGTGACAAGGCCCATAGATCCATATGACACCTTAAATACTATCATTTTACTGTAACTGATCCCAGTAACAATGGCTTGGCTTTCATTTCAGTATCTTCCATCTTTACAACAAAATCTGTACATACTCAGAAAAAGAAGTCTGTGTTTCACCATACTTTAATGTATCAAAGTAATGCTTTTAATGTTGCTTGTAATGCCCAAGCTTTTGTTGATAACTGTGTTTCAATTAATAAAATGAGCTGCAAACACATTGCTTTTCACAAAGTCTTAAGTTTATGTTGTTTTTTCAACACTTGGTTGTGGAAACATGGAATTAAATCCAGACCCAGATGTCCTCCCCTGTGTGTTACAAATTCATGCAGATTTGCACACAAGGAAAGGCTTAGCTTAAAGCACATGAAAGTCAGAAGTTTATTATCTAAATGGGATATTATTAAAATTGGGATTAAAGTGGCCTCACCAGATGTTTACTCTTGTGAAATGCTTAAAAGCAGCACCAAGTTAGACTTGGTGTCAACTGCTTACTGTCATTTTGATCAAGAATTGATAAATCCTACTTTTTAAATATTTTCAGAATTTAAATAAACTATAACCAGTGTTTTGGAAAGACAGTTCTCATTTCACCTGATTTTGCTGGCAAAAAATTTATCAACTTTCTGATATGTAATAGTATGCTAGATGATTTTGAGACTTGTTACATTTTCAGATAATGCCCAAATAATGCTCAAGTTTTTTATCAGCCTATATTTTACTGACCCAAAATTCAAACACAATCTCAGTGGCAAGGGATCTGACAAAGAACCTCTAAGCAATGCCATCTGTGATGAAAATTTGATATGTTCAGCTTTAGAAAGGTCAATGCAGAAGGACAGCCTTGCTTGCTGCATCCATCACAATGGAATTCAGCAGCWTGGATGAAGAAAATGCTTTCCTTTAGTCTGATCAACCACACAATATCAGGGCAATGTCTCAAAATACTATGAATGAACACTAACATGTTTCCAAATATTGATTTTTCTTCAATACTGTCACCTTCAAATCTGCATAATACTCCAGATTGGGAGACTTCTTCAAACCATTCGATATCATTGAAAGAATGAATTAGAAAAGTTGTCAGAAAAAATACTTCAGGAAATAGTGTTCTCTTTAAATCACAGCTTTTATAATGCCTCAAAGTACTTGTAAAAAATGTCTACTTTTAATTGAAAAATAGCTATAAGTTTAAATTCTGGTTAACCAGTTACAATGTTGTTCAGTCCAACAACTTCCAGGCCATGAAACTACTTTAATTGTTTTATTCCTTCATGAGTTACTCGGTCCTGTCTATGCAGACAATGCCCTTCACCAATTTTTCAGTGCTTCTGGCCTGCAGGAACACTTTGACCTTCTGTATGCCTCTTCAAAGTGTGACAGCAAGGTAGAATTACTTACACTGTGMTTTGCTCAGAGTTCAACTTTTTCCATGGACATGTCAGAAAAATAACTACAGTAATCAGGCAACATTTGAGTCCTAAAGGAACCTTGGTGTTACTTTTTGGTGGTGCCAGTTTTGTAGCTACATAGGGTAACTATGAAAAATGCAAGTAGAAACAGTACATGGAAGTATGTATGGATGCAATGAACCCTGTTCAGAATTAAGGTAAATAATGTAGAAAAAACAGTAGGACGAACACTAAAGAAAGCTACAGAGTGGTAGTCTGGGGTGTGCTGCCATTGAAGCCAGTATCAAGCACTGCTTGATCTCTATGGTACAATGGTCTATGGTACACTAGCTCTAACTGATCAGTCAGAAGTCTACAAAAGAGTATAAATGTGACCCCAACTCTTTGGTTATTTTCCACTGTTGAGATAATATACAATAATAATTTACATATGATGATAATTATTTCTTTGGCAGGATGGAAGACTAAAGTAACATTGAATTCAAGAATGTATTTATTTATTTAAATAGTTCATGGTATCTTTTTACTACCAATGTAACTTACCRTAAACAGATTGTATCTTCCAGAAGTACTACTTGCTCTAATTCCTTCATCCATATAGTTGTTTCTCCTTTTCATTTTATTAGCACTTAAAGAACAATTCAGTAATAGTCATATTTAGCATCCTGACTAGATAGTCCTCTGGAACTATCTAGTGTGGTAGCCTACAGGTAGAAGCATAAACATGAAATAAAACCGGAGTGTGAAGAAGATGTTCAGACCTATGATAGACACTGTCATTAAAAATAMATCTGCAGTGGTTAGATGAGTCAAATATGATGAGAAGGATTTAACGGTTATCACRTCTCTTAGCTGCTGTAGTGCCACCTAATGAGCATAATCTGCAAAAGACACCTCAAATTCCACTATTTATTTTAATTTCATTTTAAAGAATGCTTCAAAATGAGTGGTCCAAACAAAATGTGGTGTGTGATGTGGACACAACGTGGACAGTGTGATGCCACTCTTCATGCATGTTGGTTTAGTATCTTGTAAGTCCCAGTGGAATGGCAGGGAGAAGGGAATCACCTAAGGCTGACCTTAAGTTAAACTGTGAGTTTTACATCATCAGTTGTGCCATAGGCTTCTGTCACCAAAACCAAGCTTTCACCAAAACATGAAAGCAAGGCAATCATTGGTAAAACACACGGAAATACCTCATAGTTCTCTGGCTAGCCCCCCTTGGTTGTGACATTTTCTAATACGTCATTTTTTCCCCTGTATAATGAGCAGCCACTCCTGCAGAGTCAGTGCTGAGTCACACGCACACTTAGGAAGTCTCCTGTCCCACCTCTTCCATATGGCGATGGTGGTAGCTGGCACATCTCTGTGTCAGACTCTGCACAGGTGCAGGAGGGGGCATTTACTGGCTGCCCAACAGCTGTCATTTGTCTCCTCTGTGAATAAAGGAGCAAGATGTCATATTATTGTTTTACTACTATTCTTTTCATGCAGCTTTGAAATAGATGGTGTATGAACTCTGAAAAAAAGGTATGCCACAGTTTGATAATCCTTGTTTTGGACTAGAACAACAGCTAGCAAACTGTTCTGCTATATCCAAGATCAATTCAGACTTGACGGCAGCCCATTGCTGGAAGTGGTGCAGCTCCATACTAGTTATGAAGTCCAGCTAGGACATTTGCATTACAGTGCTGCCCCCTCATCTATTGTGCAATGATAATTACTGCAAACAGTGCACACTCCTATTTAAGCTCAGTGCTTTCCAGACAGTCAGGATGAACAGTGACTCTCACACATTTTTAGAGCATGAAATGTATTCAACCTTCCAATCCTGACAGCTTGCACAAAGCTCTCCCCAGCCCCAGCTGAAAAACATACATCAGGCAGGAGAGCCAGGCAAAACTACTGCTGTCCTAAAAGTCCTTTGGGATCACAGGCAACCAGTGCAAGTCAAAGCACATCACTTAGAGTCTTCACCTGTGCTCAGAGACTGCCTTTATGAGAAACCAGCCTGGCTCGAAGTAATGTTTGCACCATCCACCACTTAAGATGTGCCAAGCACTACTTGGCCACAGCTGTGACTCTAAGCCAAAATATCTCTTATTTGAAAAAAAMCAAATACATCTTTCTCTTACAAAAGGTAAGAGCTTCCAGATGGCACAACTGTCAAGGCTGATCAGTTTCTGATCCAGTTCCAGCTACCTTGACAGTATCGTCTTTAATACAGATGCAGACAAAAAAAGTCCAGAAACACAACAGGATAGATGAGATTTGAATTTCAATTGTAAGGTTCCCTCTCTTTTAGTTTTGTGATAAAAGTCACTTTAAAATATATTGCTTTTGAAACATAATATGCAGCTATATGTTTTATATACAATTAAAAAGCCCACCTCTGAAAACAGCACAATGACACCAGATTAGTATTTTACAATACAGCCCAGCCAATACACACTTCAGTATTGTTTCAAGCAAAAGCAAAGCAGAACTGATACAACTGAAGTATCTAGAAAAACTGATACTTCCTGATAGTTTCTCTGGAAGTAGAATCATACTTAGAGATGATATGAGAATATGTAAATCAGAGAAACTGTACATCCCACAGAAGGAAATAYTGCTGATACTTGTGAAGGAATATTACAAAAAAAAATCAAGTTAACCCCAGTTAAGAATGACATGCAATTCTAACCAATTAGAATGATATCTAATTTCACAACAAATTTGACTCGAAGTTTTCTCCGCTGTTTCATACAGGTTACACCGTTACTTCACCCTTTCAAGAATCTTTCTCAGAATATTTGATCACCTGATATTCACAGTTCACCCAGATACTGACATGCAAGCCCACAGATCTCTGGGATAAACTGGCTTGTGGCAGGTGACTTCCATGGTCAAAACATAATGTACGAAAGATTTAAGCCAAGGGAGCCATCACACCTCATGTGGGAGATGCTTGTTAATTCCCAGAACCCTCTGCTGTGCATCATGAAATGCTGGATGTCCGGGAAAACTTCAGAAATGGGTTCACAGGAAGGAAAGGAGAATGAGAGAGAGAGAAGTGGGATATGAGTATGATGRAAGACACAAAAGACAAGAATAGTAAAATAGTATGTATTTAAATTTATACAAGATCTTCATAAACAAAGATTTCTAAGCCAAAAATTAAAGCTGGCTCTAAATAGGTTCCAATATATGTCTATAGGAAACATTTTGCGGTATATCTATGATGTGTGCAAACCATTTTGATGCTTATTTCCTCACCTACACTGTGCAGGACACATAAGCCATATATGGTTTAAGGTGCTCACCTTACTGCCAGTTGACTTTTTATAAATAATTCCCAAATCATTTTGTCAAACATTTTTCTCCATCGCGCGGGGCGGACCAAACTCCCAAACAAACCCAAAACCCTTAAGGTTTTTTTGGACACAAAGAAAAGAAGCCATCATAATTTCAAAAAACACAAGCAGCTGGTGGATTGGCATCTGGAGGCTGATCAGACAGCTCTGTGGAGTTTACAGAACATATATGCACTTGAATGTTTCCACTCTAAGAACAAATACAAAACTGAGCTACCTACTGCTTATCCTAAAGCAGCATGAAAGTCAGAACCGTATTTTGTAGTCAGATCTGTCTCAGACCAGAAAAGGACACCTGTGTTACTGTTGCTGGTTACCATGTAACCTGGTACATTTATCCAAACATGTCCAAAGATCATCCACAGCACATCACAACCTCAAGTCCCCACCACCTTCCAGTCATGTAACAGGCTTTAGACTTCTGCTACGAAAGACCAAGACCCTCACAAATGATAATGCTGCAGTACAGCATCTTTTTTCTGGAGTGTTATGATGACTTATTTGGAAACACAGGGTTTGTATCCTGCAGAAGAGAAATGTTGCTGTCAAGGGGAAGACTTGAGGGTATATTGTGATGAGAGTTTCTTCTACTTGGTTTCTTATGTCTGCACCTGGTGGTGCCATTTATAGCTGTTTGACATCATAAGCATACTGACCTAAAATGAAAATAGGAACCATTACAGCATGACGTGTAAGCTTTCTCAAATACAAACATGCAGGCAGCCATCAGCAGAACTAAATTCATATGATCAACCTGAAGTATGCTCTAAAGCAGCTGTGTGGTGATTATACTATAAAGGGAGAAGCTGCAGCTGGAAAAATCTTCAACAACTTCATATCTTTGCCCTTTGATTATAAAGAAGCAGGAATATAGAAAGAGTTGATATCAACTGCACCTTSCTTCACCACAGCTTCTTTATGAATTAAATAAATTGCAATACATTTTGAGTTTAGAAGAATCAGACATTCCTTCATCAACCAGCTATTTAAACAGTCTTCCTTCTTAAAAAGCATGTATTTTATATTCTTTTATGTGATTGTATAGTTTGCTTCCATTTATTTGCCCACTTGTCTCTGAAAACCTGATTGATACTCTTCCTAAGGCTTTCCCTGCTGTCATCCACCTGCCTTCTCTGCCTCCTTAGACTCACATTCACAGCTCTGCCTCTGCCTTGTTCAACTTTTACATAGTTCTGGATCATTCTTACTTATACCCCATTTGACCTCTCTATAAGCTCCAAGAAAATTTTACCTTTTCTCCTCCTTCACTACCCACCTTGGGATTTCAAAGCACAAAGTTTAAGTGCAGTACTTGCTCACTCACTTCACACAGGCTTTACCCCAGTCTCCTTCCCTACCTTTTCCATGCCAACAGCTTCCATAGGAGATTATAGCCTTTCTGGCAATGGCCCACACGAGTCTACACAGTTCATTACAGGAGATGCTGAGTTCGTTCTGCCCACCCTGTGAGCTAGCCAAGATGTACCTGCGTTACATAGAGCTAAGCCTGAATTAAAAAAGCCCTCCTGAGATATAAAATACGTCAGATCAAACTCAGCATTATGTCAATATAGGCACAGATCTTTTGGACTCAGCTCAACTCACATTGCACTTTCTCAGAGCCCACATGAAAGACCCTAAATACACTTATAGAATATCTTGGAGACATTTCCTTATTTGTCTAATTCTTCCTCCTCTCACAAACTCTACACGCATTCCCATAAATGTGTGCAAACCATTGCTGGGTGAAGGAATAAAGACAAGCCCATACTACAGAGTACTTCTTGTTTACCCATGTTATTTCCTCTGTAGTTTTGTTTTTTGAGGTTTTAAAAAAAAAAAAATCCCCCTTCCCTCAAAACTTCTGCTGAAGATGCAAAAACACCTGAGCCAGCACTGCTTAGGGCCATGTGGATATAGAAGATCACTAGCCCAGGCTGTTCCTCACTCACGTACAGTTGCCCTGCTTCTGATGCTGCTTCTTTTTTTGCGATTCCTATTTCCACACCTTGAATAAATTTCCTATCATGTCATGGATTATTGTGTCCAGTTCCGGACTCCCCAGTACAAGAGAGGCATAGACACATGGGAGCAAGTCCAGCGAAGGGCCATGAAGATGATTAAGGGCCTGGAGCACCTGTCATATGAGAAGAAGCTGAGAGAGCTGGAACTGTTCAGCCTGGAGAAAAGAAAGTTCAGGGAGGGTCTCATCAACGTGTATAAATAACTGATGAGTAGGAGTAAGAAGACAAAAGCAGACTCTTGTCAGTGGTTCCCAGGGACAGGACAAGAGGCAACGGGTACAAATTGACATAAATTGACATAAAGGAAATTCCCTTTACACATAAGAAAAATCTTTCTCCCTGTGAGGGTGGTCAAGCACTGGAACAGGTTGCCCAGAGAGGTCTTGGAGTTTCCATCCTTGCAGACATTAAAAATCCAGCTGGACATGGCCCTGGGCAACTTGCTTTAGCTAATCCTTCTTTAAGTAAGGGGGTTAGACTAGATCATCTCCAAAGATGCCTTCCAGCCTTCAAGCATTCCGTGATATCTATCAACTTTGTGCCTTTGATCCATTTTCTTACTTTTGAGTCTGTTCACGACTCCCTCTTCTTTCTCCTCCTCCTTCATTTACATTTACTCATTGTAAAATCAGAATATCCAGAATACAGACCCGCTTTCCCCCCATCCCCACAGACCTTGAGTAAACAGCAGACCTGATCATCCTCTCATTAACCCTGATGGCTTTGGTGGAATTATTCCTTGCTTATGCTGGTGCAATGGAGGGAAGAAGTTGGTCTTTCATGTTGCAAGACTTACATCAAAGTACTGGAGAAAGAATCACCAAGATTTCTACTACTTTTTTTTTAATGTTGCATTTAATTACTGTTATAAGAATGGCCCATAATAAGCTTCAAACCAGGTTATATATTAACTGTATTTTTTTGTTGTTGTTGTCACACATGCAAGCTGACATAAAGGAAAACTTCAAAGAGCCCTGTTTGTCCAACTGACAAATTGTCCAATGGGCTAGATTCAATTAAAGATAAGAAAAAGATGAAGTAGTAAATTATTTAATCAACTGCATGTCTGCATTAATAGAGGTTGCATTATAATGAAGCTTTCTCTAATAAGATTTTACTTTATCACAAGTCCAAACAAATAAATTGAAACATCATCCTGCTTCATGAAAAAATATAAACTACCAATGCTATCAAAAAATATTTTTTCCGCATTCTGTTATATAAGCTGGTACTGCCAAAAGTTATGTAGTGCTTAAAATATGTAATTATATTGAATAACAGGGCCAAAGCCCTGAGGAATTTTAAAGTCACAGATAAAAGCCAACACAGTAGATGCAGCTCTGAAGCAGGGAGACTGAYATTAGTGCTGCTTGACTTTTATTACTAGAAGTAGACTGACAAGTCAAAAYGTAGCCATGGTAGATGCAGACACAGGTCAAAATGATTGAAGAGCTATCTGGAACAGAAAGCAGGGAGGGCCTGCTGGATAAGGTGCTCCTATTTTAGCTCAGTGCTTGCAGGGCCTATGAATGCCATGGCCGTGACCTTCCACACTTCCCCACCAACAGAAACATTTCAGTGGCAGTTATGTGAGGACAAGGAAGCAARATCACATGGATTTTCCACTAGATAGGTAATTCTTCTGGTATCCCTCTCCTAGAAGCCAATTTCCTAGGTTCTTCTGCCCATGCTCTTCTGAGAGATGGAAAGGAAATGAAGGCAGAATAATTTCTTCTTGCTGAGGACTGAAGAAAAGGGTAAATACTAGATTGTCACTTCCCATGTAGAAGGAGAAAAACTGCAAATAACACCCATGAAAACACATATAAAGCTAAGAAAGCATCTGTGCAGGTTTTGCTGTAAGGTAAAACAAGTATAAGACCAATTTGGAAATTCCCACCGTTTACCTACTGGACATCAGCCATGAAAAAAAAAAGAAGTTGAAATATCTGATTGCAAAGATAAGTGAAATGCAAAACTAATCAATGAAGATAAATGAATAATGAAAATTATACTTGTCATTCGTTGGACCASAAACAAAAACATTGTAACGGATGAAGAAATATGGTTGCTATTGTCGTTTAAAGGGACAGAAGTTTTGCATGAGGTTGCTTTCATTATCCACAAAACAGCAAATACTTAAATGCTTTCAAGGAACTTTATAGCTTTAATAAACTTCCATTGAAAAACAACATGACTTGGTGTCTACTATTTATTTTTCAGAATAAACCGTTACAACCAGAGCATAACGTATTAAAGGGAAAATGTGAGTTTTGCCAGAAATAATTAAAAAACCCCAACAAACCCCAAACAAGCGACTCTTTTACATAATCACTTTAACTGTGAAAAACAGAAGAATCCTGCTTAAAAACCAGAATACACCTAAGTATCACCTATCAGCTGTGCAGGAGCAAAATAAACAAAAGATTACATTACTTCTGCTCCTGAAGCAATGTCTTTCCTTACTCCAGCCAAGGATCCTATTTTTTTCCCATTATTGAAGCAACAAAGATGGGGATATCTACGGAAATTAATTTCATCATCAATGAAAATAAAAACTGCCCATCTATGCTTTCATATAAACCTCTCAGGTTTGAAATGAAAGAAGAAAATATCTTTGAAAAGAAACCCTCCCAATTATGAAATGAGGCCCAGTTTTCTTACTGAATCACACAGTTTGAAACAATCTGCTTATGGTTCTCTTGCTTACACAGGCATAAATCAGGAATAACTCTATCAAAGCTTATATAATTACTCTGGTACAAAAGTCAACCAAGCAAATGGAATACCCAGTGCAATTTGTTCTAAGACAGTGGTGAAATACCTGTCAGCCTGTCTGAACTACATCTTCCATGAGGCACTGCAGTCTCACCTAAATGAAACCAATGTCACAGAGATCTAATCTATTAAGGGAGATAGAAAACAAATGTCAAAATACTGGAACTGCCTGCGGGACAAAATTTGTCATTCCAGCTAGCTCTAATGTGATGCGTTCAGATACAGTGGCTGCCATTTCCATCAAATAGCCCCAAAATAAACAAGATCGAAGCCTGGAGAGGTGATATTCTCAGTCCACAGCAGAGAGAATGCACATCTGGAGCATCACAAGACAGAAAAGTGTTCATGCAAAACTGTAGGGAGAGTATATGTGGAGTAATAAATAGCAGCAGTCTGGCAAGTGACTCACCCTAAGCTGATTCAGAAGTTCTGTTCCCTGCCTCTGTATGTGTAAACCTATTTGGAATAACTGATTAATTAGGAAGGCATCATATTTGAGGTAACCTGTCCAGTTCCCCAAATACAAAGACCAAATTAAAAAGCCACATTAAACTAAATAGAAGTTTAAAAAGAATAGAGATGAGGGCAAAATCAAAATTTTGACATAGCATTTTGCAAAGAATCATAAAAAAGGAAGGCTGGCTGAGTGTACAGGAGTAATGAAGTCATGTGCCTATCCCAAAAGCAGAGTTATGTGCATCTAGACTATCCAGGACATATTTTTTCCTTAAAAATCCCCAGTGAAAGAGAATCCCCACYGTTTCCTGTTAGTCAGCATTCCTGCATTTCATTCACAAAGGTGAAGATTTTTCCCAATACCACATCTAAAGCACTGGGCTTTGATTGGTTGGTTGCTTCTGTTTTTTTTGTTTTGTTTTGTTTTATTTTGTTTTTAAATTAAGATAATTATTACCTGTTTATCCACATGTATGTCTTTTGACTATAACAGTCTTTTATGTACTGAAAGTCTGTTATAAGTTCCACCATTTTGATGAAATCAATTAAATATGTTTTCTCTGCTCAAAAGAGAATTTTCCATACGTCTTGTAATTTTGCTACTCTCCTCTGAGCATGCTATAATTTTAAGCTCTTTTCTAAAGTGTGGAGGCAAAGAATGGACACATTACTTCATAGTCAAGCCTTCATCAGGTACAAAGTAAAATTATTAACTTATATACACTGCATATGGCATTCTGGTTAATACAACCAGAATAACATCTCATGTTTATTTTTCAAAAACATCATTTTTTTTAGCTGACAAAGTCTGTGGTCCACTATGGCATTCAGATACTGTTCTTCAGAATAAATACATAGTCCTTTATCGTCATTTTGTATTTGTGCATTTCACTCTTCCCTCTAAGCATTTTACGCTTATTTATTACTGAATTTCAGCACAGTGATACAAAATATCTCAAATTTTCCAAAATAATGATCTCTCTCTCCTATTGTTCAAAATGCTTCCAAACTCTCATATTTCATCCATAAATTATATGAAGTATTCTTGTTAGTCCGTTATCAAGTAATTTATGAAAATATTGAACAAAACCAGGCTCAGCACTGTCCACCCTCCCTGACAGTCAGACATTGGTAACTCATCTTCGAGTATCGTTTCCAACTAGTTATGCATCAAGTCTTAATTTCATCTAGATCATATTGTCCTAATTTATTTATGGACTCCTTTATGGGACAGCGTCAGAAACCTTGCCTGAAGTCAAAACTAATCCTATTTGTTCCCACATCTGATTAACCCAGAAATCCCATCAAAGAAAGTAATTAGTGTATGTTGATGTGATTGTTTTTGACAAAACCATACTAGGTGGTTTTATTACTTTATTATCTTCTCTGTACCTACAGATTGAATGCCTAATAATTTGTTCCAGTAACTTTCAGATGTTGAAATTATGCTGATTCATCTATAATTCTACAACAGTCTATTTTTCCTTTTTTAAAGTTAGKTACTATGTTTGCTCATGGTTCAGGGATTGAGCTGACTAGGTTTTCTAAGTACTTAAGGGCAAATTTAATTGGATCCTGTCAACATGGATACATCATGTTACATTAATAATCTTTAAATTGTTTCTTCCCAATTCTGTTTGTACCTACCTGGTAATGTTTTTTGTTAAATACATGCCTACAGAACTGAAGGGAWTTTTTTTTTTTTTCTGTTTCTTGTTATTCTTTCTTGCTAAGCAATGGACCAGGATTATCCTTTATCATTCTATCATTCTAATGTATCATTCTATCATTCTAATGTATCATTCTAACACCCTCAGAACTTTTTCCTCAAAGCTTTCATGTGCCTTATTTGTGTAGCCTGATGCATCCACATTTCTAAGTATAATTCCTGTCTTTCCTCCCCATTGTGACAGTTTGTGACTCTGCTTTTAACATATCCTCTTTCAGTAACTGCTAGCTCTCCTTCACTCATTTATCCTTTAGATTATCTTCCCAGGAGACCATTTATACCAGGTCMCCAAGTTCGTTAAAGTATGCTTTTCTGAAGTCAGTTGTTCATGTTCTGCTACTATGGTCGCTTCTTCCTAAAACCACAAACATTGCCACTTTACAGTCACTTTCACCCAAACTGGTTTCCAAGTGCAGGTTCTCATCCAGTTTCAGAAATCTCTTAGTCATAGCCAAATCTAAGAAATGCTATTTGTAATAACTGTATCTTTTAAAATAAAGCTGTTCATATGTCAGACCTTCTCTATCCYTACATACCATTTTTGGAATTGAGTAATTGACGCTTTCCAATTCAACCACACCAAATCCTTCAGGTATTTCTAGTGACTCTATTCTTCTGACCAAACCGGCTATAATAGATTCCAAGAATGACAATATGTCCCTTTTCTTTTCCCTTCATAACTTCATCCAGGCTGGTGAAGGTGTGCCTTCAAGCAGTCTACTTCTCACTTTCTTGCTTGAACATCAGAGCGCTATAAATACATTTTTCAGATGAAGTGTAACTACCAGTTTTCCTTGGCTTGTCTTTTCTAAACAAATCATACTCTTCTAGCCCAGTACTCCAGCTTTGCTTTACTTCATGGCACCTCTGTCATCCATACCAAGTAATAGTTCTAGATGTGTGTTCAACTTCAAGATCTCCCAGTTTATCCTCCAGGTTTCTCTGTAAAGAACTCTCAATGTTTGGAAGTTTTAACCTTCTGCTCTTTCCTACTGTCCTTCTATTTTCAGGTTCCTCCCTCAGTTTTCATATCTGTGAATACTTCAGCCTATCGGTGATTCTTTACTCACAAATAGGTTCTTGTCACTAACACATTTCAAACTTAATTTAAAAGGGCTGGGACATCTTTCCTATGAAGAAAGGCTGAGACAGTTAGGGTTTTTCAGACTGGAGAAGGCTCTGGGGACACTTTATTGCAGCCTTTCAATACTTAAAGGGAGCACATAAGAAACACGGAGAGAGACTTTTTACCAAGGCCAAGGAGCAACTGTTTACAGGACAAGGAGCAACTGTTTTACACTGGAAGAAGGTAGATTTAGATTGGACGTAAGGAAGAAACTTTTTACARTGAGGGTGGTGAGACACTGGAACAGGTTGCCCAGAGAAGTTGTGGATGCCCTATCATTGGAAGTGTCCAAGGTCAGGTTGGATGGGGCTTTGAGCAACCTGATCTAGAGAAAGATGTCCCTGCCTATAGGGGGCTTGGACTAGATGATCTTTAAAAGGTCCCTGCCAACCCAGACCATTCTATGATTCTATGAAATATGACCCCCCTCCCCCCTTGGCCGAGCAAGCTGACAATGGGGTGTATTCCCTTCCTAAAATTAATCAGAAGAGTTTTATTAATTGTGTGCCTATATGTACATGTATGTTAATAGAAGTGAAATCAAAAAGAAAACAAAGGTGTTTACAAAACTTATAAACACCACAATAAGTGCTATTAACCAAATTAATCAAGTCTTTCAATATTAATATTTAAAACAACACAAAACCATTCTGTAACAGATAACTTTAGGATTTGAACATTTTTGTTATTGCTTTAGGAAGAAGTAATGCAATCCTAAGTGCCTTTACATTTTCTTAAGTACTAGATATGAATGACGTGAATACCTGTCAGTCATGATCCTTGATCTCATTAGGATTGGAATTTTCATTAAATTATCTTCAGAACTGTGGGGAAATTCTGAATTACAAAGATTATAATGAAAAAAAGTGTGACTTCACTAAAATAACTTGATTAGTTTACACTGAAATAAGCACTGAAAGTATGTATTCAGAACACTGGACAATACCTAGTGCAATTAGCTGCTGTTATATTCAGTGAAGTCACAGCATGGACTTCATAATTGTGCAACAAGGCTATATCTCCAATAGAAAGTTCCACCATTGACATTACAACATTCAGCTGCAATTTTGTGGTAACCTGCATAGCACCTTCATTATGCCAGACAATTTATGGGATTATAGGTCCTTCTTTTTATATTAGCAGACCAGTGAAGGAAGATTACTTCCTCAGTGAGTAGGCTTTGGAGAGAACAAGGATGCATACATAAATTCACCTGTCCTCATAGTAAGAAATAACTAAAGGGCCACTATAGCAGTTTGATTCCTACCACTACAAGCTTGTCTTTGAAAGGAGGTGAGCATTTTGCAGCATGCATTTCACACCTCTTTTTCAAGATAAACATATATATTGAAAAACTGAACCTGTAAAAACTTTCTATATAAAAAACACAATAATCATATCTATAATTTTATAAGCACATATAGTGATAAAAACATACATCCACACACTCAAATATTTCAACAGTGATATATACTGGGAAATAAAGACATAATTTGTATTCTAGAAATGGATATAACAAAACATAAAAGTCTCTACATATTTTGCATTATATATGTATTAGAAAAATGCAATAAAAATTTAAAAGGAACCATTTAAATTCTAAAACCATTGCTCATATAAAGCTGATTTATTATCTCAGATTAATACTAACTTAAAGACTGGGCATCTGAGTCAGAAATGTAGCACTCCGTTGTCCTAAAATCAAATTAAATTTAAAAAGAATTCCAATAAATAGTAAATTACTATAAATATTTTCATAATATTTTCCTCATGTTTCACATACACTGCTGCAAAACAAACTGAAACACTGACTCTGTAACTATCTAGTACAGTGACATTATTTGCATATTATTAACTGTTTACTTTGCACTCAATTAAGCTATTGTTGCATTCGCATGAGATTTTGTCAGTATGTAATTGTTTTATACACAATTTTGATGATAGGTTAAAACTTTTTCAGCCTTCTGCACTGTAGCTTAATATTTAAGCGAGGGTTTCTTTTACACTGTCACTAGCAACTGCTTGGCAGTTTAACAATCTCTCTACAATATAAACATTTATGAAAATGTCAATCATTGTGGCTTCTACGTGCTTAAAAATATTTAAAATTTCCCTAGAGGGCGGTAAGCTCAGTTCCTTGTCCTGTTCTTGATACAGTAATAGGCTGTTACTACTGAAGTTTCTCGCAGGGTTTTCTGTTTCTTTTAGCTGGACCTAAATATGGTGAGAAGAAGGCYTTCTCTAACGTCTTTTTAAAGGCTCCTCTAAAATGACCTTATCTCCAGCTTATTTGAGTTTATTCTTGCATTCTCTTCAACAAGATGTAGAAGATGGCTTCTGTGGTCTTTAAGGTTATGTGAACCTAATCATTAAAACCRCTGTAGATGTAAAGTCTTTCCCACCACAAGATAGCTAGCATTATAAAAAAACTGTATTAGAGATAGTAAAAATGCTTTTAATGTATTCCATGATTTCCAAAGGTGCTTTAATCTGGTTCTATTTCGGGGATTGTTTAAACTGTCTACCTCACGCTGTGCTGAATAGAGTGTAACGGAGAAACACTTTTTTCATAGTTTAGCTCATTTCAATAATTTAATGATGAATCAGATAATGGCAGTTTATAATGAGCAGTGTGCTCTGGTGCAGAGAATAAACAGAAATTAAAGAAGAGGAAGAGAAGCTGCAAAGATCTAAATACTGAGAGATAACATATCTTCATTAGAAAACAACCTAATTAAGCTATAGCACAATACCCTTTAGAATTGCACAAACACGTTTGGTAATGCCAGAAGGTCAAATGCAAACTTTATAACTCTGTAAAAGTAAGGAGAACATTAAAATCAAAAAAAGACCCACTAGCTTCAACAAGATTTCCTCAGGACATTGTAATACCATCACTTCACTGTCCCAATTTACTAAAAATTTCAAAGCTGAAATAAAATTGTAGTGGTGAAAATAATGAAAAGAAGTTTTGAAAAGGGTAATGTAGTCTATGGAAAAGTGACAGGAAAAGTATATGTGATACAAGTTTCAAGGGAAATTCAAGAATTCAAGAATTTAAAGATTAAAAAACAAAGAGGGGTCAGATGTTATGTTGAATCCATCTTAGACTTTGTTACAAAGAAATTTATTCATCCTTGATGTTAAAATAATAGGTTAGCTCTGATCTGTTTCTGCAGTAGCTTACACTGCCTGAGCCAACAAAGTAAGATGTTTTTACAGTTTCCAGTAGAAAAGAACACAGCTTCTTCTCTTATTAACAGAAAATGTTATAGAAATTCAATAACATGTTCCCAAAGTTCACCCTACAAATTAAAGAAAATCTTGTTTACACAATTACACTAAGATGCTAAAGAAACTTAAAAGGAGATGATTAAAACAATGGTTGAATCTGTTCCAGTTTATATGAACTTTGACAAAAAATGTAAAAGACATTTTAGCTAAGGAACAGGCCTGTGAGACAGAAAATCACTGAATCAAAAAGAGGTCAACAGGCTAGAGATCTGAAAAGGAATTGTGACTGTCATGAGTTGTAGGCACTCAGACAAGTTATATTTTTTTTTAATTTAATCTGATTTACTGGAATCAGACCCTTGCTACCAGATTCTCCATACAGCAACAGATTTATCAGTAAACTAAATGTTATTGTGCTATGCATAAATTTTTACTAAAATCACATACTCTGCTATCCAGCAGTGGGCTCCAAGAATCACACCTACAATAACAGGCAAAAGGTTTGAACTGTACTGAGAACTTCTGACCAAAGCAGAATTCTGAAAAAAGTCCACTGAAATTCAGAGTCCTATAAAACAAAGCAGAATGAATGATCCATCACAGGAATTTAAGAAAAAGGATTGTTTTGCAAATGAATACAGATTGTTTCACAATTCTTTTATCTAGAGTAGGGGATCCAAGCTTTCTAGACCAACCACTCTCAACAATATCTTTCATTTCTCAAACAYGCAATTCTATTACTTAAAGGTTTTAAGTTAAAAAAAAAAAAAAATCTGCTTTCATCAGTAAAGTCCTGAACTCTTCTGGAGTCAGTTCCAGGATACATGCAAGAATCTGTAGGCTGTAGAATAGAAAGCGCACAGGACGGAAAGCACATAATGTTCCTAGCAACCTGTAATTTACTCCCTGCAACCTTTTTTTATACTAGGAGACTCGATGCTCACACAGGAGTTAGGTGATCACAAATTTTTCCCCACTAGCTCCTTTCTGAAAAGTACAGTTGAAATTGGACATGTTAAATTTTATTTTATCATGTACTAATGTGACAAAACAACAGTGAGGTCATATTTAACACATCATGGGATTAACTAAAGATTAGATTTCCGTGTTTTTTTAACAATTACATGTGTTTAAATTTTTATCTCATTAAGTTAAAAACCTGCAATAGTTTGCAGGACCAAAACTCAAGAGATTTACATGCATATAGTAGGTGCACGTTAGAAGTTCTCTCACTGAACTTTATTTTTCTTTCCTTGGATTGATGGGGCTTGAGGCATGAGTTTAATGAAGGAGACATATGCAGCTACCAACCCCAGCTTTCAGTTATTTCTTTGCTTCTCCTAGAATCCTTAAGCTTTGTATTTGTTTAATTCTCAGACTAATTTGCACCTTTCTATTTCTGA
The DNA here is from genome assembly GCA_030449065.1 of Oceanodroma leucorhoa. NCBI lineage: Eukaryota > Metazoa > Chordata > Aves > Procellariiformes > Oceanodroma > Oceanodroma leucorhoa. Next base: position 16,913,136 of record JASVER010000004.1, on the reverse strand, counting down.
CAAGGCAAAGATGTTATATTTAGTAATTCTAAGTAGCTTTTCTCATACTGTCAAATAAATGAGCAGAAAGATGTCTTCAGAATATTAAGGAGAAAACATCTGCCCCTACTCTAGAATTTACCACATTTCAACAGAAAATGTTACAGAAGAATGAAGAGGTATTTTTTTTATTTTTTTTTTTTAATCCCCTGTTTTATTTGGTTTTGGAAAAGTTAGCCTAAAATAAGAAGTAATTATTTGTAAGGCTAAACACTAAACCTTAGATGCAAATAAACAGGAGTCGTTGTCAAGCAATATATCAATATTTCCTAGCAAACATCTAGAAGTCAATTATACTAATTTCATACACTAATGGCTTTGAACTGCACCTAAAAGAGGCTACAGCCATTTTACGAAAGAAAAAAATTACTAGCTGCTGTAAGGTTGAATTTGAACAATGTACATCTCCTGTTTATAGCTCTTGCTACTGTGAAGTTATATTTAAATTAATACTCAGTAAGTGAGCTAGTGACACTTTTCTACCTTAGTTGTAGAGCCAGTTGTACAAATCTTTATTTGTCCTGGTTTTAGATCAAAGAAATGAGCTCTGGATCACCTGAAGAGACAATCAATTCTCATTCCCTGAATGGAAAACGCCCATCGTGGAGTCCTCCAACAAAGCCAGTTTAATTATAGATCCAGCCACAACCTATCAGAATCACATTAAAAAAGACATATCTAGATCCTAATCTATATACTCACCTCAAAACTGACTTTTTTTCTTGACATATTAAGATATCAGCTTGTATCATTTCTTGTTACAAATGTGCTAATTCACTTTCAGGCTGAAGAATATGCTATCATCCAAACCCTGCTACTCTGCAGGGGTTCCACGCTGCCTTCGTTGAAGTTAAGAGGCACTTTGCTTTTGACTTCAAGACTGCTGTGATATTGCAGCCTCTTAAAGCATACTGTACCCTTCCAATCTACTTTTCACTCACAATGTACAGACCTGCCAACTGTCTTCTTTTTATCTCTGGTGACTTCTACAGGGTGCAACCAGTTAATTCTGAATAAATGTTAGATTCAGTTCTGAATCTGACTATGCAATAGTCATTAAGCATACACTAAATTCCCACTAGTTTTTTATACCCAGGGTGTAAACAAGGCCACTTCAGTGTTTACTTGACTGCTGTGATAATTGCCAGGCCAATTCTCAGCCTTCCAGGTCATTGCTACCTCCCTCTGGGTCATTTCCACAGCAACTCAGAGACCACATAGGGAGACTTGACCAATGGACCAACAGAAGTGAATGAAGGGCAGTTGCTCATGCAAATGTTCATACACCTCTGCCTCTGGACATCTAATGAGATATAATCTTACGATTCTTCTGGAACTGCTGAATTGGGAAGTCTGATTTCCTGTTCAACCTGTAGATGTCCAGAGTGCTCCTATGACGGGATGATTTTGAAATCATTACATGATACATTATTTTCAGTGCCCTTAAGTCTATTTTTTTAAAGAAGACTGAGACCTGAGAATCTACCATAAACCCACAAGTTTTCTATTTAATAGTCTAAATTAAATAATACTATTTCTAGAACGCTGTAAATTCTGTAGACCATGCGTACATTCATCATTTTGCAATCGGTATTCTGAAAAGCTTAAAGTTAATTATTACAATGGACTCATAAGTGATAGCATAACAGATGTCTCCAACTGCTTTATGATGAAAAAAACAGAAGTTTTATTTACAATCATTTTACATATGCAGTATGTCTTTCATTTTTCAATGATGGATTAGGGGCAAAGACAAGTAAAGAATCCAGGTCTTCTGTCTCCAGTGCTCACCTTGGCATTAAATTTCCTCTCTTTCCTTCAAAACAATTAGTGAAATACAGTGCCTACGTAACTAACTACATTAAAAGTGTAACTTAAGCAAGAGAAGGTTTTATCTTTTTAATTGAAAAAATGTGCTAGCARGTATCTGTTTAGCAGCTCTCATGAATTAAGTCTACTACAGCACCATATGTTTTGAATTCTGACTGTTTAATTACAACTATGGGTAAATCTCCTTTGCCTGTGGTTAGCATAAAACATTGATATGTATGACCTACAAAAATTCAAAGTCTTAAAATAAACCTAATAAAATCTATTCTCAYTTTACTTAAAAGAATTCCAGTATACTCTGCTCATTGCCTTAAGTACTTGCAAGATTAGAAATTGTCATTTCCTGTTACGGAAGAAAAAATAACTTACCCATATTAACCTGCACAACATTGATGTATGCTTAGGAGATTGAGTTAGAAATAATGTTAATTTCCAAATACAGTGTTAAAAGCAGTTGCATGTACATGCAGGCCCACAGTTCCCACACTAATTTGTATTTCTACAATCACAGTTTCTTAGTGTTAATACTGTTTTTCTATCCTCTTTTGTAGTGTAAAACACCTACATTAAAAGTGAGAATTGATTTATTAGCACTCTTTTTAAGTAGATCTAATGCACAAAGATGCATCTGGAGCATCTCTCTACTCCTGTGAAAGAGCAAAGTAACTCTGTAGCCTATTCATCTTTTTCCAAACTTAAATAAACTCATTTGCATGAGCAGTGATGTTAGAGATACTGCTCCCATCTGGGACAGATGCTACACCCAAGAAACAGCTACTGAATACAGACAACATCTTCTCTCCGAAGCAGACAGACCACTCCAATTTGCTTCAAATATTACTGATGCATGGCAGAATGAGAAGCACTAGTTCACTCCTGTAGCACAGTCTCCTTACACATAACTGGGTAGGAACACTTGACAGTAGTAGGAATCTAATTGCAGGCACTGATGTGACAGGGGAAACGCAAAAGTAGGGCACAAAAAGAAACGAGAAAATGACATGTCTGGCTGAAGTCCACACCCCTGCTTCTTCCATTAGTACAATATTTCTTTCCATTACCGATTTACAATAGTAAATGGACATAATTCCACCAGAGACAAAACATGACAAACATGTTTTTTTCTCATTTGCTTGTCCTGAGAGGTCTAAACTTCATTTCCAAACTCTACTTGGATCATACTTAATTGAACCACATGCTATATGCAAACTATATGCAAAATATTGCTGCAGTAGCTAGCACTATATACTCTGCTAAGAAGAAACAGATCCCTTCAACCATGCATCCAGTTTTCCATGGTGAAAATTCTAAATTCTTCTTTAATCTCTACTCAGGCATTAAAGAAATGTGATAAWCTATTGCCACATAATGCATCCCTACAAATAATATCAGTATCCAAATATTATTAATTTTTCTTTTTTAAGTGCAGTCAAAAAGTTTAGATTTCCTGTTAATTCAATGGACTGGCTAAGTACTATCTAATGTATTATCTCTTTCACTTTATATTTAGAGCCACTTCTTTCAATCTGTTGTCCTCTGTTTCCTCAGTTATGCAAACAGTAAAATGAAAAGCCTATAATCTATTCCCTCTTTAACTTACTGAAAATCCACAATACAGTTTTTCTTTTCCAGTGTTTATCTAACAAGCACACATCTTAAATGGATTCATTCTTGATAAAAAGATCAAAACCAAGCCCTGTATCACAGCTTGGTTCAGCTCTGCTGTTCTCAGTGAAAGCTAGTCTGTCGTGATAAGATTATATACCTTACTTGCTATAAAGCTCCCTCAGTTTAAGCAATGGGGGATAACCATGGCTAGTTTGGCTCTCTTAAGTGCAAATTCTAATCTGATACTATTCCAGGTGAGCAGGATCCTCAGATTCAGCTGCCTCGACTCTGGAACTAGCCCTTCAAGCCTTTTAAGTGCCACAGTTACTTGAATAAATTTCTCCTAGACAACACATGACTATAACAGAGATGCTGGCTTAYCATTAATTTCTTAAAGGAGAACAGGTTGGTAACAGAAAGAATACAAGTTCAGCAATKGAATTTCTAAAAGACACAGAAGTGCTGTTCTTCTGAAAAATAAAATAAGTGAAAAAATAATTAAAAAAAGGGAAGGGTAATTAAGTTTCTCAGGGAAACAACAACCTCCTGAATGTAATTTTACTTCTCAAATTTCTAATGAATGTTATGCTCATCCAGAAGCTATGTTCATTCTCTCCCTTCATATTCCATTTCTGGGAAAAAATAGCCGCCTTCGTCTAGAGAGCATGCTCCTTTTAAATCTTTTCCTACTTCTGCTGTTTCAGTGGAAGTTCTCTTTGCTCTAATGCTCCTGTCATTTGCTACTGGATTTCTGGCCAGAGAGATGTTCAGAGTAAATGGCCCTGCCTAGAGAATACCCATGCTGTTCCCAAAGGGAATCAATGCTAATAGCTCTGCTTTTCTCTCTCATATCTTCCCATGCTGGCCAACAGTTTTCTTGTAGAAAAATTAACTCCTATAGCCTTAGCAACAATCATATTCAAAATAAGACTGAAATGCATTTTGTCAGCCATGCGCACACACACAGGAAAAAAACATTCAAAATACCAAGGACTTCAAACCTTGGTGAAGCCTTAGCCATCATCTGGGCATAGTATGTAGCACAACAAAATATGCTTGAACCAGTGATTGCAGTCAATTTTAAAGCGTGATTCAACTCCAAAGAGTGAAAACAGCACCTCATGGCTCAATGTTTACTGTTTTTCAATGGCTTTTACCAGTTTACAAGTAACGAGATTATAAAGAAGCTCCCACACCCTTTCCAGCTCTCAGCATGGGATCCAGAAAGCTGCTTTCTCTCTCACATTCTCCCCAGTCATCTTGATCCAACTTGTACATAGCAAATGGACAACTATGGCAAGGATCACTTTTCTGGACTACTGCCCTCATCAGTAAATGTGGACATTAATAATTATCTTTATTAAAAATTATTATTTGCTTGACAATATTTCTAAATTCTATACACATATTAAAATATATCTGGAATCGACCCCAAATTCTCCAAATTCACGGCAGATGCAAACTCCAGGTGCATAACTTGTTTGAAAAAAATGTCTTTACACACTTTTTGAAGGTTAGCAACAGCAGATAGACTGCACAAGCAGTTGTGCTCCAAGGCTGCTGCAGAAGGTGACTGGGAGTATTTGAGAATACTCTAATCACTGTGAAGAAATAAGTTGCGGAGAGACTGGCCATTTTAAATTTCTAGAAAATCACCATGGATAAAGGGTAGTTGTATTTCAGTTGAGGACTATCTAGCTTGAGCAACATTAAAAAGCAGATGCATATTTCTGCACATAAAATTCAATAATAATTTGTCACCTGCTCTTGCTACAGAGCATCATCAGTAAGGGCTGAGATCACTTCGCCATATGTCCGGTAGTAGAGCATCCAGGACAGTGCTACCAGGATGGATGCTGCCACAGTCTGCGAGAGGCTGGCAGATGGGAGACAGGCAGAAAGCATGGAGAGGCAGTACAGTCAAGTAGCTGCATCCCACTTAGACTGGGTGCCCCAGCTAAAGAGGAAGGCTACAACCACCTTCACCTGCTGACTAAATCCAGGCTATATGAGGATATAAATGATTACACCCCAATTACATTCTTTAATGTCTGCTTGTATTAGTGGTTTAATTACTTTTCCATATTTTTAAAAAGTACACAAGCACAATAGAAAACCTTACCTCTTCACCATAAATCAATGTCTCATTTGAAATATTTAAGGGTAAAGTATCTTCTGTGTTAACAAAGAATTTAGTTTTGGCAGCTAATCATTCCGACTGCACAAAAAGAACCTCTACCTTTCATAAGATTTTAGGTAGTCAGAGGTTAAATTCTTGATTACCTAATCAAACACCTGCATTTTGCAGTGTTTGGCTGTGTAATTAAAGGTGCAGCACTGAGCTGCGGTGTCCAAGGTCAACAACTAAAAAATCAATCATTTAAGTAATAAGCCCTGGCTGACTTTCCTAAAACCATTCTTCAGCTGCAAAGTGTTTTTAAACAGATCAGGAAGATGGTGAGGTTATGAAATAGTTGTATTTCTCACTGTCAGACCTTTTCAGAGGTTTTAATTAGAATATAAGTTTCAGACACTGCAGCATAGCATGCTTATTAAGAGTCATATAGGTATAATCAGGAGTGGTGCTCAATTATAAGCATGTTATAAAATGATTTTGCCTTGGTATTCCTCCCAAGGAATAAACACTTCCCCTCATACTCTAAATATTATCATCATTAACTGTATCTTAACAATGCCCAGCATTGTGTACTGTAGATATAGCTTATCATAGAATCATAGAATTGTTTAGGTTGGAAAAGACCATTAAGATCATCAAGTCCAACCATTAACCTAACACTGCCAAGTCCACCACTAAACCATGTCCCTAAGCACCACACCTACTTGTATTTTAAATACCTCCAGGGATGGTGACTCAGCCACTTCCCTGGGCAGCCTGYTCCAATGCCTGACTACCCTTTCSGTGAAGAAATTTTTCCTAATATCCAGTCTAAACCTACCCTGGCGCAACTTGAGGACTTTTCCTCTTGTCCTATTGCTTGTTACTGGGGAGAAGAGACCAACACGCACCTCGCTACAACCTCCTTTCAGGTAGTTGTAGAGAGCGATAAGGTCTCCCCTCAGCCTCCTCTTCTCCAGGCTAAACAACCCCAGCTCCCTCAGCCGCTCCTCATAAGACCTGTTCTCCAGACCCTTCACCAGCTTTGTTGCCCTTCTCTGGACATGCTCCAGCACCTCAATGTCCTTCTTGTAGTGAGGGGCCCAAAACTGAACACAGTATTCGAGGTGCGGCCTCACCAGTGCCGAGTACAGGGGCACGATCATCTCCCTCCGCCTACTGGCCACATTATTTCTGATACAGGCCAGGATGCTGTTGGCCTTCTTGGCCACCTGGGCACACTGCTGGCTYATGTTCAGCYGGCTGTCGACCAACACTCCCAGGTCTTTTTCCACCAGGCAGCTTTCCAGCCACTTTTACCCAAGACTGTAGTAGGGTTGCGTGGCATTGTTGTGACCCAAGTGCAGGACCCGGCACTTGGCCTTGGCCCACTGATCCAGCCTGTCCAGATMCCTCTGCAGAGCCTTCCTACCCTCAGGCAGATCAACACTGCTGCCCAACTTGGTGTCGTCTGCAAACTTACTGAGGGTGCACTCGATCCCCTTGTCCAGATCATTGATAAAGACATTAAACAGAACTGGCCCCAATACTGACCCCTGGGGAACACCACTTGTGACCGGCTGCCAGCTGGAGTTAACTCCATTCACCACAACTCTTTGGGCCCAGCCATCCAGCCAGTTTTTTACCCAGCAAAGAATACACCTGTCCAAGCCATGAGCAGCTAGCTTTTCCAGGAGAATGTAGGAAACAGTGTCAAGGGCTTTACTAAAGTCTAGGTAGACAACATCCACAGCCTTTCCCTCATCCACTAAGCGGGTCACTTCGCCTGATCACCTGGTTGTCCTGTATGTGCCACATGATGGCACTCAAGATGATCTGCTCCATAACCTTCCCTGGCACCAAGGTCAGGCTGACAGGCCTGTAGTTCCCCGGATCCTCCTTCCAGCTCTTCTTGTAGATGGTCATCACATTTGCTAACTTCCAGTCAACCGGGACCTCCCCGGTTAGCCAGGACTGCTGATAAATGATGGAAAGTGGCTTGGTGAGCACTTCTACAAGCTCYCTCAGTACCCTTGGGTGGATCCCATCCGGCCCCATAGACTTGTGTGTGTCTAAGTGATGTAGAAGGTCACTAACCATTTCCCTTGGATTATGGGGGCTTCATTCTGCTCCCTGTCCCTGTCTTCCAGCTCAGGGAACTGGGTACCCAGAGAACAACCAGTCTATCATGTTTCATTAGACTGTAATTCAAGCAGATATTTAACTACTAAGAATGTAATTGATGTTATCTAAGTCAATGGGTCTATTTAAAAGGCATAAAGCTGAGAATTTCTTACGGAAATTTTGAAGGTTCGTACCCTCAGATAGACTGCAGAAGCTGTTGTGCTCCAAGGCTGGTGCAGGTCACTGGGAAGATTTAAGATTTGCTTGTGGAAGGACCTTGTGGTATCTGGGGGGAAGGAAACAGTTTCAGGCCTGTATCTCACTGAGGGGTGGATACAAYTAGTCTTTCTTAAGCAAGGCTCCGGTCCCATTCATGTAGTGGACATTTTACCTGAGTAACTGAGCTAGAATGAAGYATTTGGTCCAAACTGCCTTTCTGAGTTTTGCAATTCAGCACAATACAGAAAAGCAACCCAAAACTTCCCTGAATGTTTGCCTACCCGCTTTCTTTATTCAAACATCCCATATGACCTCAGAGGAGTTAAACATGTCTCATTTTAACAACTGTTTAAGAATGGAGAATAACATCAACCATGTACACTGATGATAGAATTATTGAAAATGTAAATATCTTGCCTTTTTTATAACTCTCAAACACTCAGGTACATAAAAAGTTGGAAGGAACAGCTGTGTATCAGTGCAAAAATGTTCACAATATTTTTACAAGGCCATGCCACAAAGGAATAAATAAACTCATTTATGTTTTCAGAGCATTTTGAGACCTTTGAATTAATTTTAGCCACTTTTAAGGAACTTAAAATTCCCTTCCAGATTCCAGTGTTCCAGGAAGCAAATACCTCTGTCCTTTTTATTCCACGTCTAAAAGGTTCCCTTTAATTTGCATATCTAAAATGTAAAAAAGATAGAACATAATAAAAGCAAGAATGACTGAAAAGCAGTTGCAATGGTTCACTGTTTCACAAAGTGCTGAGTGGAAAGTAAATGGTAGAAAGAAGGACAGAAGAGTGGATAAAGTGTTCCAAACAGGGACAAATGAATGCTTTGCAGTACATGTGAATCTGTTCTGCAGTTACGGTTGCTCTGAAGTAGAAAAAAATYGTATTTCTTTCTTAAGTGTTAAGAAGAAACCTTATCTATTTAGCATAAATACCAGCCCCTCCAAGAGAGAAAAAAAAMCCCAACATATATATATTTCCAATACAGTGGCTATTTCACATGCTGTCATATGCATAGCTTACACATCTTACATATGCATATCATCTTTAAAGGGAAATCCACTGAAGCTGCACTCTCCTCCCACTAAAGCTTGCTGATGGAACTGTGTGGATGTTTCTGTAAAAAAACCGTGCCACATGTTTTATAAACTGTCTTTATGCCAATTGCAAAACTTAAGCTTAAGAAAGAATCACAACTTGTGATTATGTGAACTAACTCCCTGTCACATCAACATTTGATTATCATTCTGTAGAGGCCATGTATATCTGACTACAGATCTGTCTAATGAATCCCATACAAAAAGTACAAATCCTTTTTATTTCAAATTAGTGGGGAGAAGGTGGTGTTTGCATTAAACCAGAGGCTAAGAACAGTCATTATTTCTCACATAGCAGTATGCATGTTAGCTATGTTGCAAGTGATATTTACCCTCCTGAATTTGCAAATCATATCAGATCTGAAGGCCCTATATCACTCTTCTTAATCTGCAGCATTTCTTTTAGGGTCTCATTCCTCTTCTGAAAATGGTGTTTCAAACAACCGCTCAAACTTGTCAGAAAACGATACTTTATCTATTATATTAGCGGGGTTCTAGTATCTGGGCACACATCATATAGAGCCCTTTCAAAGACTAGACTAGAGGTCATTCAGACCAAACCCATTACCCATCAGAAATGGCTTGCTTCCCTTTATTGCCTAATTTCAGTCAAGTGCTGGTTCTTAACCATGCAAATTATTCTCCTTTATATGCTTATGTAAAGTTATAACTGTCCGTTGTTACATAAAATGGGCATTTCAGTGTATAAAGTGTATGTGAAACCATATGCATTTCAAACTCCACATCCTCAGAAACCTATACACCAAGAAACCGAGCAAAGAATTTCAAATATCAGCAAAGAATTTGAAGGAGAAAAAATTTTCTCTTTAGCAGTACTTTTCTATTTTTTTTAGTAAAGAAAATGATCAATACATGTTCATATTTCCCAATGCGCTGCCCGCAACAAGCTATTAGAAACTGTAACATACAGCAACAGAATATAGAGATATACTTTTACACATGTACACTGATTTATATTTCCACCCATTTGGAAGACACCGKTTTTTTCTTCTTGTGCCCTGATCAGAAGTGAAATTTGCATGTCTGCATTTGTTTAACAACAAGAGCAACTTCAACTTGCACAGTGTCTTGACATTCCCATATATCTTTGTCTGCATACTACCATCATTTGACTGATACTTGCATAGCTCTGGGAATAGTGATTGCTTTTTAACTGTATCAGCATAGCAAAGGAAGAACCAAAAATAACTTCTGTGTACTCCACAGAAATAGTGATTTTAAAAATCTTTACATCATAATACAATAAAAGAAGAGTAACCCAGCCTAGATAAGGGGGATCTGAAACCTATAACCCAGCAGAAGATAACGCTCAACAACTAAGCCTGATTTGATGTCTGACATTTACTATTACTTAATAAATACATCATACCAGACTAATATCTGGCTGCGTTCTGGCTACACCGCAATGAAAGTAGTCTGATCGCAYTACCTTTGAGAACCTGAATAAATAGCTGGGGTTTGTTTCTTGTACTCCTAATGTACTAGCAAACACTGCTCTGCTCGTGCTCTGAGGAGTCTGATTTCTAGTAAGACAGAGAGGAAAAATTGTAAGGAATAACTAGTAAACAAAAATTATTTATGTCTCAAAGAAAAAATTAACCAGACAAATAATACTGTATCCATAATATGTTGTAAATGGATGACACATGGAGCCAATTACAAGTTTCCCTACAAATACATAGTTCTAGTTACTTGCAGATATAGATTTTCAAAGGCATTTGGAAAAGGAAGACTGAGTGACCTTGAGGACAGTCCCTGAGTTCTGCTATTATTGCACTAAGTAAAATAAGTGTCTTTACAGAGGTGTTATTTCCCAATAAAAAATCTTGTGTGCATGCCCCTGTGTGGAAATATTTATTTTTTAAAAAGACTTTGGCTTGCCTAGCATATTAAAAACTGTAATAAAATGTTCCATGTAATTTATTTGTTTCAGTAGAAAACTGGAGCTGATCCAGGGTTTTTCACTTTGTAGCAGGGAAGCAGTTAGTCGCATTTATGGAACTGCAGTCCATCTTTGAATTACATGTATTTGACTCAGCAGTCACTTACAGATAGAAAATTGTAGTTTTTCAAATAGTAAATCTTAGAGTAATAGCTTTAGCTAGCTGGTACTGTGGGATTAAACTTCTTCAGTAGCTCATCAGCCACAGTTTAGCCGAGTCAAGTTAAATTAAGGTCAGAGGTTCAGGTACAGCTGCCTTTAGCTGATGACTTCTGGGATAAGCAGTGCAGGCTGTCTACTGCTGTAATAGGCCAAGAAAATGTGCAGAACAGCATGCTTCTCTTCAGTTTACATGGGTGAGCTTAACACAATGRCTTTCTCTCTATCCCTTCCCCATAAACTAATCGCTTAGCAGAAGTTTGCTTATTCTAAATTTTTAAGCATATATCGGTATTCTAATTTATTATTGAAACAGCTTTTGCCAGACCTACCTGTGGAGGGCTTACTTTTCTTAACCATTTCTCTGCTATGCTTTGATATCTGCTTCACCTGCTATGCCTGCAGTCAAGCAGGGCATCTGCAGATGCTTCATCCCATATTCTCATTTGAGATGTTACCAAAACTTCATCAGCCGGAACATGTTTTTGCAAATGGAGAACAGAATAAGGTAGCTAGTGGGACAGTGTCCAGGGAGGGACAGAGACAATGAGAAATGGGAATACAATGGAAGGAATAATAAATATTGAGATAGGAAAGGGAAAGAGAAGGCAAAAGGTTTGGGGACACAGGACAGTTATGAAAGCATTCTGGGAGTAGAATTTTTGGTAAAGTTCTGTGGAAAAGGGAGTAACATAAACAGATAATGGCAGAAAGTGGAGAACAGAAAAAGGGAAGAAGGAAAAGAAAAAAACCAGGAAGCCATAGTGAGCTTTTTTAATATTTTAGCATGCATTCACCTTAGTCAGTAATTTCTAGGTATAACAGTGAAAAAATAGCTATGCCTATTAAGAAAAAGAAATCTCTGGATGAGAAAGCAAAATCACCTTTTCTTTGGACTTTTAACTCTGCCTTCACCTCCTTACAGGAAAGTACATTAGTTGACTTCAATTGATGCAGCTTGTTTCACCAAAGGAAGGTAGGGCCACGGGGATTCTCCCCCAAAAATATCTTCTCTTCTTAGACGCAAAAATTTGCTCCATTCATAAGAAATACCATCCAAGACACTTCTCAAAACTCATCAGCCACATAGAACTGTGATACTAACTGGAAATTCAAACAACAGATAAAACCAAAACTAGTTGATGAAAACTGTAATGGAATTTGAGAATTGCTTGCAACACTTTCTTCCTTCTTTGAAAATTTTCTAGCATGTTTCTATTGAAAATAATAAAATCAAGCAAACCATCAAAAACTGGTTTATAATGGCACGTTTCATCAGGTAGACATTTATTCCCTTTTCAATCACAGCCATGGGAAGCAGATATGAAATTATTTAACACTCTGCAAAGTATTAGAACCAGACAACTGAATAGCAGACAACTCCTTGCAGTATCTTCCTGGTAAGGTATTCAAGCTGGTTTAAAAAAAATAAAATAAAAAGAAAAGGCAAATATAGCAAACCCAAGAATATGGCAAAGCAGCCTATTTTGGCTCCCTAATTATAAAAAAACTGACTGGTAATCATATTCTGAACAATCTAAAATAAACATGGATAGATAATTCTGGAAGGTTCAAACAGTCAGAGAAGCGATAACCAACAGGATTAAATAAAATTCTGCAGCTGCAGTCACTTATATTGAGCTAGTACAAGCATTTCAAGATACAGACATAGAAATGAAATGTGCAGTAACACTTTGAACATAAAACCTCAATACACAAACAGAGTGTGGAATGAAAACATACCATTTGTAAAAAGACAATGCTATTTTCTCCTAATAGAATTCATAAACATTTTAAATTTCAGTGGACATACAAGAAAAGAAAAGTAACTGAGAGAGCTTATCAAAATCAACTCTCAATCCAGACATCCAGAATATAAATTTTAAATAAATGATTACTCAGGTTTTACAAATCAGCACTTACATTCATTTACAGAAAAATGCAAAATATAGTGGGCATCAGCACCAGCCAAAAGTTTAGCTTACCACAGACCATATGGGAGGATGTCCCCATAGACTGTGTATCTTGTACTAGCATGGCATCTGCAGTACATAGCAACACTTTATCTGATGTAATAACGCCTTCTGCTCTTAGCCTTTCTAAGTTATAAAACAAATGATTAAGTGATTTCACCATAAGCAGTCTCATGGAACACTGACAAGGTGGGATGAATATAGGGAGTTATCATTCCACATGCCAGGCACCTTTTAAGTGAATATGTTAAGAGTTACAGCCCAAGTTTATCAATTTTTTTAGAAGACTATATTGTTTTAAAAAAAAAMCTAAAAATTTTAACTTGCAAATTGAGTGGCGGCTCCTCGAGYTCTTTGGTTCCTTACACTGCTTATCCCAGTGAATCAATACATTCAATGAAAATATAATAAAATCATTGTAGACCTCAGTTATCAACAAATACCTACCAAGCTTTGAAATTATTCTGTTAGCTAGAATGCAGTAATGTAACCAGCACCATCCACAACACCCAGGCTATAAATCCAGAATATGTTCACAGCCATGCATCTTCAACAAATATTAAGAAAGCACAGATAGACTTCAACAACTTATGCTATGAGGTGTGTTCACAGCGGTACAACTTCAACAAATACTAAAAAAGCACAAATACACTCTAGCAGCTTGTGCTATGAGCTTCAGTCTTTAGAGCAGAGGACCTTCCAGTGGGATAGGTGCTCCCTGTAGGCACCATCTCCCATTGCGTCATTGGAATAGTTAATAGAAATGCCGCTTATACACACTGGAAGGAAAGGTGGGAAAACATCAAGAGAAAGATGCTTTCCAACAAAGTCCCTGTCTCAATCATGCACCATAGAAGGATGGCATCATTAAAATTTATTGCAATAAACCAAATACCAGCATTCCTTTTTCCAAAGATGTTTTGCCATCAAATATGGCTTTTATTATTCTGTAGTATTAGAATATGTATCTAAATACAGAAAGAGAGGATATGAATGCCATAAAATTAAAGAAGAATGACATGCATTTATCTCTTTAACCTTTCTCAAAAAAGGGATAAGGAAATTACCTATCACCAGTCTGGATTTACCCAAAGGAACAGGGACACAAAACATAAACTCATCCACCATTTCATGGGAGTCTTCATCACAGGAGAAAATAAGTGGAGAAAGAAAATATACTCATGAAATGTTTCTGKTTTAGAAAGTTAGCATTTTCCAACACGCGCTCTTCCCTAAAAAAATTTCTGTCTGGCTCTTACCTTGTCCTGTCCTATGCTAAAATCACGGAGCAGGAAATGCTCTCACTGAAGTCATAAAACCAATAATATAATAAAAATGTCTTCAGAGTGCTCTGTCTTCTAAGGGCTCTCTTATACTGTCTGCATCCACAATAATAGCTCTACTGATAGCTACTGACAGAGCTGGCCGAAGACAGGACCACATTAGAGATTAGTTTTAGAGATTTCTGCAGTGATGTCATGTTCTCACACAACAGGGATTAATCAATGACATTAGTCTCTTGTTTTATTACAACCTCAATTTTAGTATACTATGTCTGCTTTTAACATTCTTCACTGATGTGTGAAGACCACTTGACCAAGCTGTGTTCCATCAAATACTTGAAGGGAAATTATTTTTCAGAATTATAACAGATGGATTATCCAAACAACCAGAAAGTCAAATTTCATACTGCTTTTCCTTAAAAATTTTCATCCTTAAAGGCCTTGACTCTCTAACCATATCCCTTAACACTTAAAATGCATCTCCAGATACAGTAATCTAATGCTGTTTAAGCAGCGGAAATTCTTTCAGAGTTTTCTCAACATCTGTAAAATGTGTGTCATCTTTTGGCTTCAGATAAAGATAGCCTTAGAACATACTGTATTTTTTTCACCCCCAGGATTGCCTTTGATTAACATTCTGTATATCAGAATTATTTTCTCTGTAATAAATATCTACCTAACAGACTATTTCCTATTGTCTGTTTTAGAGCAAAACCAGCACAACTGCACTGGTTATAAAAGAGATCCTCTAATTTTATACAGTTGAATTTGCTCAAATCTGCCTATTAAATTTGGCTGCTGAGGGGATTACAGAGTTTAAGAATTCTTCCTTTGTGAAGCTCCAATAACCTCAACTGGGTTATAGGTCCTGAGCACTCTGCACAAAAATGATACAATCTCCAAACTTTTGTAGGTAAGTGGTCAGCCCTCAGTAGGGCTTTTGAAGAACGCTCTTTCGATTCAAGTACTAACATTCCACCTGAATTTCCATTCAAATGCTAGAATGCGTTTTGGATATTTTCTTAAAAGGGATTACATAAAAGGAAGATGTTTTCATGTTTGAAAGCACCATATGTTACATACGTACTGTAGATTGTTCTAATATCACTAGAACACATGGTGGGTCAGTAGCTACTTCCTGCTTGAAAACTGCCACTCATGTTCCAATCCTCTTCACGCAGTACAGTCATTCCATAACTAATCATCAGTAATGAAAAAGTAACATGTCTTCCTTCAGCATAACTGCTAACTCAGTTGATATCTAAAGGAATCAAATAAAATCTTTTAATATCATGTCTTAGTTTAWTTTTCTAACAAGCCATGCCAAATGAAACACACCCAGGCAATAAATGTGATTATCACGAAATAGGAGGGCCACCCTTTTCCCATTCCAGCCACTGATATAGATCTCATCCTCATTTTCAGTGTGAACATAGGTCTTTATGCTTTTTAGTCTAAACTCAGAAGTAATTACATTAAGAGAGGTCAATTTCAGACTCTTAATTTTTGGCATTGCCTTTGATTTTGAAGAGAATTCTCTAGGTCTTTTTTCCTACTTGGAATTTTTTGATAAACCCTATTCCCTATAATTCCTAATTCCATGCGTGACTGATTCCTTCCTGTTTTGCTCTCAAAGGAGGATAAAAAGATTCAGAGATGAGGGCTGAGAGGCAGAATACTAAGCTTTGTAGAAACTCGCTAATCTTTTTACCATAACACCGTCACTGTTTTATGTGAATGAGATCACGCAGTAAGAACCAACAACACTGGTCTCTAGCTGGAGGTAGAACAGAAACTCTTGGCTAAAGAGTAGGAAGAACAGATAAAAGACGAATGAAGAACAAAGGCGGAGAAGAAAGAACCAAGCCAACCTGTGCTAGAAGAAATTAATTGTTCAGTTTTTTCCAACAACCAGGGATGGATATCAAGCTTCTACTAATCTTTCCCAACAGGTGAAATTTGTTTGCAAGGTCCAGTGAAGGAAGAGACAGTCAGGAGTCTTTTCTCCTATTTAAACTGGTAGCCCAAGGCAAGGTGAATCTTACAGGTTCTGGGAAAGAAGTTTGGTATCGAGGTAATTATTGCTGATACCAGGAGATGTTATGTTTCTCCTCACAAGGACTCATTTAGAACAGCTGTGTTCAAACTTCCCTGACTTCGGAGAGATTTTCTACGCACAGACACAGGCATTGACTACCCAACCTCCAAATAACTCTCCATGATAATTCAAGACTAAGGGAAAATGAGACACAGCAACGCAATACAATCAGCAGAAGAGTTGCCACTCTTGCTTTGATACTGTTGGAGGCTGGGATTAACCAATCCATTCCGTTTCACTCAGTAATAATCAAGGGCCCAGCTGTCCTGCTATGAAATGATTGGGAGATACAGCATGGTGGAAACAAGAAAGCATGTCAGCAGAAAGCAGTGAGATACATCAACATAGGAAATGGGGTTTAATGAAAATAGGCTCCTACTCTTCTGCTTGTATTTTTACCTGGTCACCTGAATTTCCATGCAGACTGGAACGGAGCTGTAATGCACTTGTTCTGCATAGGCAGTAAACTCAATTCCAAGGTATATGAGCAGGATATAGTGCTGCATGTGCACAAGCTAGCTCAAATACTAGAGGCAGTATAGTTGCATTATAGAAGTGTTCTGCCACAGCTGATTAAACCAACCACTGCATCATGTTGTGGGAACATACCCTAGGAGAGTTCCTGAGATCTGACACTGGATTTCTCTTAGATTTTAATTTCCAAGGTGGTGTGTCTTTTGTTGAACCTAGACTGGTTCACGCCCTTTGAAACACTTTGGATGCTGAGCTTTTCCATTTGAACTGACTCAGAACCCCCAAACCAATCCATTCATTTGGTGGACCCCTGGCTACTATCACAGCCTCTTGGTTTCTATTTTGTGAAGCACTTCATAGTGATCAGCAAACACGATTGTCAGCTTCTGTTCCAGGCAGATGCCCAAATCGCAGTATGTTCCAATAATGAACCCTGAATGACATGGAACTTTTGGAGCTTGCTCAGTCTTAAAAAAAACTTGTCTTTGTAAGGCAAGCTTATTTCACYTGCAGTGATTTCCCACGTCTTCCTACTCTATGTTTTACCAAGAAATCTCTTCACTGTTTGAAATCCCCAGTAGTCCAATAGTTTTATAAACAGTTATAGAAACAGAGTACTTGCTTTTCCTGAACCAGAACAGCCAGTTGTTACTCATATCCCTCACCTGGAGGCCTCCTCTACATCCTGCTCTGAATATTTCACCTTCAAAAGCTATGCTTTCACACTTTGATTTAAAAGTGGCACTCCGGTACTCTGAGGAGCACTTTACACTGCAGGGTGGATGAATTTAGCAGTTCATATTCCATTAATGTCTACCCTGACATTAGGAACTTCTTTGGTAAGTTTTCAGTAGATCTGAAAACAGATTTGTGTCTTAAGTCTACTGAATTATGGAAAGAGATAAGCCGCTCTTAGCAAGCATACTTTCCTCCTGGACATTCAATTTTTGTTCTTCAGCTAGATACTGTCCTAAAATATCAAATGGCTGGTTAGGGCATCAGCATTATCATGTTTATGCCCATGCCTGCTTTAACTTTACAATCAGTCATAACATTTCAGGTTTTTTCTGACCGCTTAGCTAGCTGCCCCTCAAGATTCCTGAACCATAAAATCTATTGCAGGGATACACAATCTCTCTTGAATAGAGATGATGAAAAATAAGATGAAAATGTTCTAGAATGTAATCACAACTACAAGGTTGTGTATTTATTTCTTTCAGGAATATCTGGACTTCTCCTATCGTGACACACCACCTTCTTAAGACAATGGTATGCTTACGTGCTGTTCTTAGACTTAAGGACTGCCATGTATGTTCAACTTTAAAGAATTTTGGCATGCAAGCAGCCTAAGACTAGAGAAATGACAAGAGCTGTCAATGCTTGAGAAGGAAAAATCACATTGCATTAACTATTGTAAGTTTGCCTTTCCYACTTTTAACCTGTGCAGTGTTTGTGCAATATTAGTTTAGCAATATTACTGAGCAAAACAAGAAGAGGCTCCTGCAAAACTTTCTATATCCTAAAAGGAATGGAAAACTATCGATTTCCATATAACCTTAGTGATTTCAGAAGAAATGCTGATCTCACTGACTTAGTGTCTGCTTTTTAAATTATTATCTTCTCTTTGSATGCAGTTTCTGACTGACAGCCTTCAGTTTTTCACAGACTGCTTCCCAGACATTTCAAAGTTTTCAGTATGCATAAGGATATATTAGCAAGATAACAAACAGAAAGCCTGTGTTGACCAAGTTATGCTGAAACTTCCACACCTCTCTTTGGTTTTRTGTTCTCTTTACTTTTCCATACACAGCCACCATCTTCTCCAATAACACCCAGTCGATGCTCAGTATGGTGCTCTGCCAAAGCTTTTCCATACACAGCCTTTCAGTTTCTGAGCAGCTTTGCACTGTCTTTGCTTCAGATGGATAGCAATGTTTATCTGTCACATGTAACCATCAGAAATGAAAACCAGATATTAAACTTACTATTTCCTTACTTTGAACTGTGAACATGAACAGTAATTTTAATGAATGAATGTTCAGCTTCAATCTACCATACAGCTGCTGATGCAATAATTATTTTCAAAAATCAGAGAAACAATGCATATACAAATATTTCCAGAAATTGAAAAAAGTTAGATAGCAATAAAGCAGCAAGTAGCTTRCAACTTTAGCACGCAGATTTACATGGCTGTTAAATCTCTTTTGATAGTATAAAATAGGGCCATGATTCAAAGTTTTTAAACACATGCTCTACTTATTTCTATGGAAACTGAAAGTTTGCTTTCATTTGGAGTTGCACACCAAGCAAGCCTTACAAAATCCATATAACCTATTTCAGAAGGAAAAGTGCTCAGTTCTGAAACAGTCACTTTTCACATCACACCAGAAGTGCTTTAATATGTCCATACCTCACCAGCTAAACTCCACAGCGAATGAAAGGAAAAGAAATAACTTGTAGCATTTTCTTGGACACTAAATAGCYTGTCCCCAAGGGGATGAATAAGGACTCTGGATTCATAAGATTGACCCATCACCACAATCACCAACCCCATGAGCTGTATGTGCACACATATGCACAACCACAGACAGACCAGCACAATCAAGAACACACCAATGACTGAATGACATGTTCTCAGATACCACGATCACTACTCTTAAGAGTCTCTCTTCTGAAAAAAAAAAATAATTGATCATCATATTAATAAAAGTTATACAACACTCCCATTATGGATTATTCAGAGAAATACTTCTTCCTGAGTGTGTTTTGAAGGAACACTTAGAAGTGTCCCCCTTCCCTCTTCCTTGAAATGCAGTAGGATTATTTTCAGATGAAATCACAAAACTGTCTGCATGTGCAAGGGTATGAAAACAATTTTAAAAGCATGCACAGCCAGTAATAGAAAAAGAAATTACTTCATACACAGGCCTGAGTATTTTTTTAAAATTATCTGCCACGCATTCTTCATTGCTATTGGCAGTTTGTGTATATACAACTCATGCTGTTCTATACACAGGTTATAGCATAATAAAAATTTTGGTTTGTGGGTTCTTTTAGCATAGTAATTATATTCATACAACTGCACCTTCTCATTTAGATGTGGCTATACCTTCTCTACATGTGATTCTTCATACTGTTATATCTTTTTAACCTCCTGCTTCCACATCTAGAAATAGATAAACGAGAATAGAGCACCCTTACGCTCATGTCAATTCTACCAAGCCATGCTGGAGTAGAGTTTGCCTCTTTACCTGTCTCATTTGCTGCTAAGAAATAAATTTGTAGTGTGAACAAGCKGTGATGAGCCGTTCTTGGTTTTCATTCTCGATGGCAGTTATCAACACTTGTTGGGATGGAATCTGTTGAAAAGGGGATATTGCTTCTTCCTTGGGGAAGACACGGARCCTTCTCAAAGGGAAAAAGGTCAAGCAAAAGGAACCTGCATAGCAGTACAGAGCTGGGAGCCTGCAACTCATTTGAAAAGGTGAAGAAATGATTGCAAGGAGCAGATAACCAGGCCTCAGAGCTGATTGTGCCTTTTTTTTTTTACCCTGTGGACCCCACAGGATGGTGCTGAGTCAGGAGGTCAGTGGGTTTTCTGGAAGCAAGGATCAACTCTGGGAAGGCATTTGTTTATAAATCCTTCTTATTTCTATTGCCTCTCCTAAGTTCTTTGAATTTTCTTAGGAAGTTAATTAATCCAGTTTTATGCTAATAAAACCTAAAAGTAATTTACTTATTTACTTGTTTATTTAAAAGCCTTTTCATTTTCTTTGAAGAGATCCTTGAAAGGGAAAAGTCTACACACATCTGCCTCACAGCTGTGGCTGAGTTGGGGTCCCATGACACTAAAAAGTAAGTTCTCAAATCAGGAAAGCTTCAGATGTTTCTGGCAAAAACAAACAAACAAAACCACCACCAAGAAAAACAACCAATAACAGAATCCAGCTGTACCTAGTATGTTAGTCTTGCAATTTCATGTATTTGGCCATCAATTCCAGAATTCAACCCCCCTAACTTTTACCTCCGACTGCTGTCAGACAATCACCTACCAGAAGGAATAAGAAGTGCCTCATGAATAATGAAGTCAGATTAAACCCAGCTATTTGAAACAAGGAAAGCCAAAACCACAGAACCAATCACCCCTCTGCAACCCCATTAGTCTCTAGACTGTCAATGTGGTCTCAAACTGTGACACTGCTGTATAATACTCCTTAAGAATTCTTTATTCTTACTAYTCCTTAACTTAAATCAGATTTTTATAAATGTATTTCTGAAGTGTATGCTTTTCAAGTCAGCCTGAAGTTGTTCCTTTCTAATTACAATAACAGCACACTGAATGATGTAGACTCATTTCAAGGTAATGTTCATGCTTATTGTAATGCTAAAAGCATACCCATACCAGCAGCAATTTCTGGAGCAATACAAACAAGAAGGTGGGCAGCTGCAGAGGGCCGGGGCAAGAGGGGAACTGTCCAGCAGTGCAGGCAATATGCTAAGTTTTGCTTCCCTTCTTACAACTTCTTTTATAGCTGTGCCAGTCACCAAACCCCATGCCAGGCAATGTCTTTTGCCCTGAGAACTCATCCCCCTCTGCTGTCTCTACGGAAGCTTAGATGTGTCGTGAGAATCATCCCATGCTTCTTTTTCTCASTTTTATTCATGCCAATGTTCAACTTAATCTGATGGAAAATACCAGAAGCAGTTTAATGTAATCAGTCGTTAAAGGAGATTCAGTCCACTGCACTAACAAACAAGAGTTAAAGTGTCATTTTTTGAGTCATAATTTACAATAGAAACTTCTCCTTCCATATCCCCGTTGYGCTGCCTTTTTGAAAGGCAGGCCTAACTAATATGACATGTATTTCTTAAATAATGTTGGGTTTAATTGCATAAAGTAAAGAAAGTGCATTTCACACTCTTAAATTATGGATCACAGTCTTCCACTTCAGCAGAGCTATGAGACCATACAGTGCATTAAATGTTAATTAGGATATTTTCTTTCAGTTCCTCCTTAAATTTAGGGATATGGGAATGAATTCTGCAGAACAACTTGGAGCAAAACTCTCTTCCCTTTTATCTAGGATGTAAATCACAGGTGTAGTAGCGGTGCACTTGAACAGCATTTTTCTCTGAGTAAAAACTGTGTAAACTTGAAACTGACTTACAAAAAAACTTCTCTGTTTCAGAAAACATGTCAGRAAAACATCCAAAATACTATACTAAACTGCATAACAGGCTTTTAACTGTTTTTGGGAAATTTGCTTGCCATTATTATAGTATTTTCAAAAAATAAATATTTTTTTTCAAGAGCACAAAATGCATTTCCTATGGCATAGGTAAAGTCACGTTATCTTAAAGGAATTCTTCATTAAACACAACTGCAAACTAAAGATGTGCAAACCTCAGAATGTTTCTTTAGAATACCATTCATCCTTGCTCCAGACACTTCTGGTTTAAGTAACAGAAGAAAACATAAGAAGAAACATGGAGAATATTGTAATTTAATACCATATTATACAGCTAGACCATTGACAAATCAGTTTTAACTAATGGTACGATAAATTTTTAAGTCTACTGATCAGAGGTTCTACATCTGATTTCTAAACATAGCTGAGCCATTCAGCAATAAACTCAACACAGTGAGGGAAGTATTTTGACCATGACTTTCAAGTGTTTAAAAGAGCAGCAAAGATATGGAGACTGAAATCATTTCTTCACCAGGCTCAGTGGCAAATTGAGCTATTCCAACAGGACAAAATGGCATATGGAGATACTATTAAAATAGTCAGTTTTACTAAAAGTAATGCTGAAAAAGCACAGCCCAAACCACGCACTACATTGCTGGTACAATTTATTGTTACATGTCCACCAGGTAACACCAGCTTATTTTGAAAGCCAGAGTTGGAAAAATCAGGACATATCTCATAAATCACTGTAACTATYGAAGCTGGTGAAGGGTCCTGAATGACTTTAGGCCATGGTACTAGCAAGATGGCCATGGCCTTGGATGATTAATGCAAATGACCAGGATTGATAAATTGATACTATAAAAAAAAAATCTAAAAATATGCATAACGGAAAATAAAATAGATTACATGCTATTACTTTAAAAGCAAAAATAATCCATTCCCATTTTTTAGTACCATCTTTAGAATTACAAATTCTCTAACTAATGTTAATGAGATCAGCTTAATGAGATCTTATAATGAATTTTATCTGTACTGTTGCAACGGTATTTCAAGGAATTATTTAATACACAGATAATTGTTTTCAGTGGATTCTACAAAGATGCTTTAAATTTTGAAGTCATGTTTTTTTGTAACATTTTAAAAGTGAAGCTAAGTATAAGCTTACGTGTTTGATCATTTGGGAGTAAATATAATCCATGCAATAACAATACCCAGATGTTCCACCTGTCAAAATAACATAATCTAAAAGAAAGGAGTATGTAAACTCCAGATTTCAGCTATAAGTAACCACCTAATAGCCTTATGTAGACCACCACTCCCAGATTCAGAATCAGTTCCTCCAAGAATAACAAATATTCCTATAAATGAAGAAAAATAAAGCTGATAAACTAAGCATTCATGAAAAAAAAAATAGTACTTCTTGACTATTCACAGAAAATGTGGACTTTAGAATTTCCTATAGTCAGAAATCTGTGCTTCCTTTCTGCTGAAGCCATCAATGTTTCTTCATTGTAGTGTTCTATTACCGTGGTATGTTTGCCTGATAAAAAATTACTTTTTTTTTTTTTTATCATTAGCTCTTTGCCTTTGAATTATACTGTATATCTTTACAGTGACTTTGTAAGGTCTTCAAATTCTTGTATTCTCTAGATTATTATTCTCTGAGCTCTGTATTTACTAATTCATCTTTACTTGCAGCTGGCAGATGCAAAGATGTTAGCTACACTCAGAAGACTTTGACATGTGACTTCTTGAAATGTAGAGAAGTTACAATTTTCCCTTTAGCAAACTGTTCCATGCTTTATTTTCAAGAAATGTGACTCCCAAGGCAAAATGAGATTATTAGACTGACTTACTCTCTTTCAAATTAAGAATTTAATGACTAACATGCAGCTTCTTACTTCTAATAACCTTAGCCATCAAAGGCTTTGGTTTAGTTAATATTACTTCTGATTAAAACAAAAGCAGAGTGCAAGGGCACAGAGTAATCTCAGAGACCTCATTCTGAGTCCTGTCTTGAACTTAAAAACTGACAGAGCTGTGAAGAGGATCCTTTTGGTTRAGGCTGCAGCTACAAAGATGAATGGAGTGAATGTTAGGCACACCACTGCTTTGCGAGCCACTGATGATGAGAGGTAGCACTGGTAGTGTTTCACTGGGCTAGTTCAAGACTCACATGGACTAACTGTACAGTATGCCAAGTAGGGAACGTTCCTTCTGTAGGTTCAGATTTCATGCAGAAGGTCAATGCCGTGTTGCCATGTCAAAACTGAAAGGAGGCGAGTCATGCATCAAAATATACCTGAACTTCAACCCCCTGACACAGACATGGTCCCCACTGAATCTGACAAACAGCTCATTTGAAATCCTTACTTAGTGCTGTTGTACGAAGAGGGGACATAAGATTAGTTACTGTATGGCTCAAAAATAAGCAAAAATACACCACGGCCAGGGAAAAAAACTATTTGAAACATTTCATTTTTTTGACATGAACAGAGATTTTGTCAGTGGTAGTATGAAATAATCTTCTCCCCTTAGAAAGAAAATTATGACTTCTTCTGAAATAGAGGGCTTTTGAGTCTTRTACATGTATGATAGTAATGGTACTCTGCCCTGAATTACATGCACATGAATAATCCTTTATAGACTGAACTTTTAAAAATCAGGCTCACTGGCAAAATTTCTCTCCAAAGTCTGAGGTGTCAAATCAAACAGTCTACACTTGATACATTACCTCTTCCCCCAGTACTCCAAATTTTCTTYATACTTGCAGTAGATAATACTGTTAGAAAAAACAATAACTTCTGTCTATTCTACTTTAATTCCCTACCTGCAAGTATACCTCAAAACCCAAAACTGCATATATGAATTTTGGATTGGATACGTGTAATCCAAGCACAATAACAATGCAGAAACAAAATATAGGTCAGTTAACTTCGTGAGAAACAACTGACAAGTACAAAATGCTCTTTAACGAACYGATACGATCATCTAAATACACAGAAACACATAGCAATTTGGGGCATAATTATTTCTGGGCTTAAYAATTTCGTGTATGACACTGTCAAAGTCTTGTCGTAATCTCCCTCTATGGAAGTATATTGTTAAAAACAGAAGAACAAAATTGTTCGAACATAAATAAAAGATCACCAAAGGAAAAAAGACTATCAACTTACAGAATTATTATTCTGTTATTTTCTGTTCATAACCATTGACAAAATGTTGAGTATCCAACATGGACAGTGATTAATAGCAGAGCCTCAAGAAAAGCAAGAGCAAACTGATCCCTCTGCTATCTGGTGAGAACCCTCCAGCACATCAGTATAAGCCGACTGATGTCACCTCACTGCTCTCCTCAGTTACTCACTAAGAGCCTGTTGCCATATTTTTTTCTTCAGCAGAGCTAAATAATTCATCAGGGCATGGCGTTTTGTGAGCAGGCCAGACTGCAGGCATCAGGCCAAGACCAAGGTCGCCATGGAGACCTACATGCAGCTTCATCCCCGCTCCCTCCCTTGCCGAGAGAGCCTATGAAAAACAGCATCAGCTGAGCAGCGTGCTCATTTCAGCAGTGAACAATAGGTATAATAAAAACAAAAAAGAAGCAGCAAAATAAGGATATAAAAGCATCTGCTGTAACTGCACTGAAAGATTTAAATGACAAATGACTCATTAAGCAGTTCCTATTTGCACTGATACAACTATTATTTTACATGAGAGAAGTACTAACCCCCCATCATTGGTAAGAGCTATTGCTGCTCTTCAAACAAACAGATTATCCTATACATTGCAGATGGCAAATCATTAAAGATACATGCTCTTTAAAACTCTTTTTTGTTACTAAAATACAGTTGCAGGGGTAAAACTAAATCCTAACACAGAAATAAGATTTATTGCTTAGATTGCCTTTACCTTCTTATATTATATATACTTGCTGTAGAATACTGATTTTCAAAGTTCCCTCATCATTCTTTAAAAAGACAGACATATTTATTATTTAAACCAAAAAAAAAGTAGTCAGAAATGCAAAAAATTGCATCAAAGAGGAAAAATGCATTTGAACTGTGTTTATTGAAGTGTTGTTTTATTTCTCAATTAATGTTTTTCATTAACATGAAAACAGCATTTTTGTACACTTTATCAATGAAAAAATGAAAATTTATTCTGAATTATTTACAGTAGATCAGCTTGACTCTCTAACCTGCATTCTTTCCTTTTTTTCCTGCCATGTATTGCTGTTCTTTGACTATCTTGCTCTCCAGACACCTGATATTAACCATCACCATATTTTATTACCCAAAAACTCCTGTAAAGCGAGGGCCTGGTCATGTTTTTATTAGATATACAAAGTACAAACCTTAAAACAAACTACATTCTGCAACCTCCTAGAATGAAGTTCTTGATTTTTTTCTCACTTCTAAGCCTGTTTATTCCAGAAACCGTATAAAATCACTCCCTCTAGCACATTCCTACATCCTCAAGCTTACGCGTTTATTGGAAAAAGTGATTCTGCAGAATGTTGACATCAGACATCACACTAATACAACATAGTACTATATATATAAATTTTGCAAGCCACARTGTGCTCTCTATAGGTAATAATGGGAAAATTTACAGTATGAGACCACAAGCACATAAGACAGAGGACCACATGACTTCTGTGTGGTAATCCTGAAACCAGAAGAGGAGCATCTCTGGGGCCTGGAAGGGCCTCAGAGCCTGCCATTGCCTCCAATACTCACTCCTGTTAGGGCTGCAGAACCCTGAGTCCAGTATGGACCAATCCCTTTAGTTTTTTTCTTTATGATTGCCAATCTCACCCTCTGCTTAGGCTCAATGCTGTCTAGCAATATTCTTGTCTATCACTTCCCCTTCCAGATTTTTGGTTTACTAAATACTAGTCAAAGTATAGCAGGGCTGAGTGGTCATAATAGACCTCTTCTCTGATTTCTGATGCTCCCACAGAGATTCTGCATGTTCAAATGAAAGTTCATAAACAGAAGCCCCACAACATTTTGCAGCAGTTGTCCCCACTGGCAATTGCATGTATGTAAGCCATACAGAATTTGAGACCAATTTCTCCCAACGTAAAGCTGATAGATAGGAACTGGAGATTAGTGCATTTCTTGAAAAAATCTGAGGAGGTAAAAGTCAGGAAACCCCTGATCTCAGAACCACCAGGCCTAATTTAAATCCCAGTCCACCCACCAAAAACCATGATATTGATGTATTTCTTTTGTCTTTGCTGTATAATTATGAAGGAAGTAAAAGAGTTGAAAAACATACCTTTTTAGGTTTTAGAGAATTTTTTTTTTTTTTTCAGAAAAATGTCTTGGTATGAAACGATCCAGCAATCCAGGTACTAACATGTGACTGACTCTTACCATCACATATTTTCTGGACAGAAGGCATGTGGGACATCTTTTCACTATTTCATCACACAGAGAACAAAAGTTCCCTTGTCTAGAAAGAGATTACTAAATCACAAAAAAAATCTCTGTTGATGCTCTGAAGCACTCTAGACAGAAAATTAGAACAAGTAGAGTCCCTGTGCTCAATTATGAAATGGTAAAAAATCCAAGGTTAAAGCCTTGCAGCTCAGGTAGGGATAGCATGATCTGTTGCTGGAGACTCAAACTCCACTACAGGAGGAGRGCAGACCGCGGGGTGGAGTTTTCATTCCTGATGATCTAACTGCAGCCTTCTAAGCCAGCTGGCCATTACATTTATTTTCCATTGGATTTGACAGATCTGGTCTGCCTCCAAGGCTGCACACAGAACAGCCTGAGTATCATGGATCTGAAGACCTCATTATGAATGTGTAAAAAATCCAGATACGGTAACACAAACACCAGCAAGTGTTGGACAGCTGAGGAAATGTGCTGAATGATTCTGATGCCCACGCTGATTTTATATGGACTAGAAGAGAGTTACTTCTGATTCAGCCTTCATGTAATGCCAGAGCCAGGTTTTTTATCCCCTCCTGACCATACAAAGCTTGGGAAAAGTTGCTATTCATCTGCCTTAAATTGATCTATTGTTTCATGAATATTGCACTTACACTCCTGTAAATCCTTGCAGCTATTGATGTTAATAAATCTCTTTGATTTTTACAAACTGTTACTTGTAAAAATAAAAAAAAAAAAAGAAAAAATATCACTTAATTTGCTTTATTTCTAAAATGTGTAAAGAAAAGGCATAAATGAGAGCTTGTTGATGCATTCTTCCTTTAGAACACAGCATAAGTGGACATGGGGAAAAGTATAAAAAGAACTATTACCATGAAAACTTGTTAGCAACATTGCTACAGATGGATTCAGTGGCTGCTGAGGGTATACATTGTAGAAATAAAGGAAACAAAGAAAAATCATGTTTCCTGATATACAGTTTCTTCTATTGTTATCATGATCATATGGGAGATAGAGGACATTGGAAATGGGTTCTTTTGGACTTGGTTTTCAGCTACTGGCCTGCTTTTTCAATCTTCTATGTACAGGAGTCCTACAGTGGACATAAATGTCATTTACAGAGCTYTGGATCCTTTTAACACAGAAGAAGGTAGAGAAATAGTTGTTCACGAGTTGCACCAAATTTCATATTTCCAAGCAATYTCCTCTTTCTTCTGTATGCTCTTAGGGGGAGGGAAAAATGGGATAGAATGTACAAGTCCTTGTCCGCTGACATGCGGAACCACACCTTTAAACAGAGGGAGGTTATTTTCTCCTTTCTTTATGGTTTCTTGGGTATCTTTCCAYGTCCTGGTTCCTTTAGCATCCCTTATGCACCCTGCTGTTAGTTATTTGATCCACATTTCTTCTTATCCTGTGTAATCCTTGTAGAGAGTGTGGCTTATGTGCTGGTGTACAAAGGATTTTTAAACTCATTATTAGGAGAATGTGTGACATAGTGGTCTGACACTGCTTTTCCAAAGATATTAATCATGATGTCTGACTCTGGCTCTTGCAGTGATGTTTGGGCAGATTAACTGACATTAGTTTCCTCATCTGTATATGTATGATAGGCTAATAGAAGCATCCTAGAAAAATCCCATTTCACATGGAATGCATACTTTTGCCAAAGGTCTGTTGAAGTTTCACAAGGCTAGAATGGTACAAACATACTTGTATCAACAAGCATGAAGTATTGTGGCTCACCTTTAATCACACAGATCAACTTATCAAACATCCTACCAATACCTTATAATATATACACTTATACATACATATTCCTATATATGAGGAAGCCTTCTGGAGCAAGAGCTTTTGGATCCATACCATGATGCCTTAATGACTTTACTACCAAACCACAGATAACTCCTATGGCATGTGATAGATCCATAGGAATCACTGGGGATGGTGGGCTTCTACTGAATGGGATGTTTAAACAAAGAGTGAGCATGTCTAGAACATGAAAGCGGTACCAACTGGAGACTCAAAAAGAACAATAGGACTGTGGCAGAATGATTGAAAAGTCTGCCTGGAGTGATGACTAATATTTTCCAGCATATATATACAAGGTTTCAATAAATGTCCTATAAAGTACTACAGAAAGTGCAGAGATAATGCTTTTACACAGCATTATTATTGTTGTGAGAATTTGTTTGCCGATGTTTGTCAAGCTTTTTGAACAAGGGCACATTTATATGCAGTAATAATAAAATACAGTCATATTTAGCTGCTAGGCAACTATGAAAGAATGTAAGGCTCTTCCTCCAGACTACCACCATAACTTCACTTCATCTTGACACCCCATATTTCTTCCTATGCACTTGGGAATCATGGACACGTATGTTTTGGTTCCACAACATTAATTGCTGTACTGGTTTTGGCTGGGATAGTGTTAATTTTCTGCATAGTAGCTTGTATCGTGCTAAGTTTTGAATTTGTGAYCAAAACAGTGTTGATAACATAGGGAAATTTCAATTATTGCTGAGCAGTGCTTACACAGTGTCAAGGTCTTTTCTGCTTTTTACGCTGGCCCAACAGTGAGCAGGTTGGTGCACAAAAAGCTGGGAAGGGACACAGCCAGGACAGTTGACCCCAACTGACCAAAGGGATATTCCATACCATATGTCATCATGCTCAGCAATAAAAGCTGAGGGAAGAAGGAGGAGGGGTGACATTCGGAGTTAYGGCATTTATCTTCCCAAGTAACCGTTACGCGTGATGGAGCCCTGCTTTCCTRGAGATGGCTGAACACCTGCCTGCCCATGGGAAGTAGGGAATGAATTCCTTGTTTTGCTTTGCTTGCATGCACCTATTGTTGCTTTACCTATTAAACTGTCTTTATCTCAACCCATGAGTTTTCTCACTTTTACTCTTCTGATTCTCTCCCCCATCCCACTGGGGGGAAAGTGAGCCAGTGGCTGTGTGGGGCTCAGCTGTCTACTTGGATTACGTAACAAAATGCTTGGCTGACTAGCAAAATAAAATATAGTAAAATGGACTTCCCAGTTAGTAAGGGACCTCCCCTAGGTCTCTAACCAAAAGGATTAAAGTGATGTAGGTTTGGATCTACTCATACACATGCTGATTTTCTGTCTTTGGATAGGGATTTTTGGGTCAGGCGTAGCACTGTATGACTGCTATTGGGAGCCCAATCAAGTATCTTTACCTAGCAGGCAGAGCAGGTAGAATCAATGGTAGTTTCAGGATATCTGTGTTTCACTCTGTACTGTAGGACAGATACGCCTTGCATATCACAAACAGTATCACAGATCTATATGTCACTATAGTGACAGATGAGCATCTCGTATATTTTAAAAGAAACACTTCACTTGGTCTTTGGCCAAAGAAAGGAGGAGTAACACTGCTAATGCCAATGGAGTGGCAGTGGTGCAATATATCTCATGCTCTCCCTCTCCACATGGAAGGGAAGTGCAAATAATTTGTYCCAGTATGTAGTTCAAGCAAAGAGGCTAGGTCAAAGTAGCAACATTTACACCTTGCTCTGCTGGTGATCATTCAGACTAATTTTGAGAGAAAATAATTTCAAGTTGATGCAGAAATTATATCCTCATTTTCATCATGACGAAACATAAGAAAAATATTTCTAGTGATCTGGTACGTATCTACCTGGTACATACAGGTAAGTTAAACATATTGATAATCATCTGCCACTTTTTTATGTAAGTGGCTTAAACTGAGGCACTACCTTGAAAATTGTCAGACACCTTATTCAAACAATCCCAAGCTAAGTCTCCCCCAGTTAAAATATCTGCGTTGCCTCATTTGATATTTTGTTGTATTTTAACATTTTCTAAATAACATCAAATAAATAAGTCATAATGACCTGAAGCTACTTTGCCAAGCACACAAGAAACATTTCTGGAAAATTATCAGCCACATTATCATCCTGCAAGCAATACTCCCCTGAATTACATTTATCCCATAGTCTACAGTGTTCAACCAATAGCACTGATGTTAGCAAGAGTTAATCCCGTGARTGAAGAGTACAGAGCAAAAGCAACATAAAACATTCTAGCTGCTGACAGGGGATTCCACGACTTCAGACATAGTCCCCTCGCACTTGAACTGAAAGCTTTGTAAGAGAAGTGCTCCAGGTGAAACCGCAGCCACACACACACGTCAGAGTAAAACTTTCAGTCAGGACACAATTTCACTGTACAAGTTTCATTGTCACCAGTCTTGCTGTATTTTCAATATCCTTTCTTCTACTTAGAATAAAGAAGTGAAGTTAAAAAGGGGGGAGGAAGCACAATATGTTATATGGTAATAACTATATAAAGAACAAGGGAGGATCTGAAGAACTGCAATTCAGTAACTCTGACTTCACTTATAGGACAGAAATTGGAAATGCTTGCTATGGCCTCATTTACAAACCTTTAAAACTGTATGCTGCATAGACCAGCCGGAGTAACTCAAACTCATAAAAAAACTACACATGGCAAATTTACTGCATGTATTGCTGATATGACAGATGATAAATGTGACAAGTTACATTTCATAAAATGAACATTTTATTTATCTCTATTTCAAATCAGTTAATGCTGCATCACACAGCAGTTTCACCTACAAGGTC
The DNA here is from genome assembly GCA_030449065.1 of Oceanodroma leucorhoa. Classification (NCBI taxonomy): domain Eukaryota; kingdom Metazoa; phylum Chordata; class Aves; order Procellariiformes; genus Oceanodroma; species Oceanodroma leucorhoa. The sequence continues at coordinate 16,880,903 of JASVER010000004.1, read as the reverse complement.
AGACATTAGAAAAGTTGCTCATGCAGATTAAGAACTGGCTTACAAAACAAGAATGGAGGGTGTCAGATCAAGAGAAAACATTTGACTTGTATAGGAGTAATAAGCACAATAGGTATCAATAGCTTGATTTTGTTTACACAGTTTATACTGAAGACAGTATTTCACAGGGTATCAGAGGAGGCTAATAATATCAATGACAAAAAGCCACTCTGGGCTTTCTCCTTTTCAAGACACTGAATGGTATAGCTTGCTTAAACACAGTTCTCAATAGCATGCTTTCCCAGATCAAGGCTAAAGTCCTCTGCTATGTTCCAGGCTGAGCTTTATAAAGAGAAATGCAAAGGAAAAAAGCAAAGGAAGGCTCATTTTCCCCCATCTAAGTACTACTCTGAATGTGGTCTTAAAAGCTAATAATGCTAGATCATTGCTACTACAGGAGTTCAGAGGGCTACTAGTACATAACACAAGTTGATCATCCCAGCTCAGTTCCCTAAAATACAGTTCAAATCAATTCTCAGTGGCATTCTTTCTTGAGAGTCCCAGGAAGTACCAAACAGTGAAGGAGCCTTGGAAAGCTCTCTTGACTTACCTCACCTTCAGCACAGGAGACTCCAAGCACTGGTTGCTTCTTTTGCCTGAATCGTATCCCAGATAAACACCAGCATACAACTGTCCTCATCCTACAAAGGGGCCTTTGGTTTTCTCACCAAAGGGGACATGTTTTCCAGCAAAATTTCATCCACTGTCAGACTTTAGCTGGAGATATGGACCTGACTGTGAGGCAACACCATAACATTTGCACCATCCATAATCTGCAACTTTAATGAAAGTTTGTAACGTGGAACTGCAAATATATAAACTGCAGGGAAGCACTTCACGAAAGCCCACTGCGTAGGTCGTGATCAGAGGTAACAATTAATGCTTCTGCTTCAGCTGACTCCATTGTCTCACCTGGAGACTTGGGTGCTGCTTTCTCCAGCTCAGGTTTGATCAACTTTGATACAGCGTTGGGTAACTTCCCTGCCACTAACCATTCTAGAGACAATGATGGGACAAAGCATATCTGTCTCCTCAATAGTCAGTCAATGTAAGCCAAACTTACAACCAAGAAAAACATGATCATAAGAAAACAGAGATTCAAAAGAAATACAATGCAGGGCAAACAAAGTGTTGACTCTCAATCTAATGTATACAACAAATGGCAATAAAATTATTTCAGGCTTTTGAAGGCATATCTTCTATATCATACATAAAACCTGACTGAGCCCTGGCCCAATACACCAGTATGACCCTATTGCAGACTGATACTAAATAAAGCTCTGATCCTCAAGTCTTTAAATCTGGTTAAATTCTCCTTCTACCATAGAAGTGTCTGGGGCTAACCGTTGTCTGTGGTGCCTGGATGATTCAAGTCCAAGGAAAATATTGATATGCAAAACCAAAGAAACAACAAAACAATGTTTTCCAACACAGTGTCTGTCATCAAAATTTTTTGAGAGAAACTGCAATAACTGGTAACAAGGACATAGATGTTCTGGACCCTTCCCCTTTACATTTCATCTGAACAGAGTGAATCACCAAGAGGGATAAATCAGGATCAGTTCATTTAAGAACACTCATAAAAAAGACTGGTCATGTCTAAATTAAATGTGCCTGAGACCATTCTCCAGCGTGAAAAAATTACTGACACAACAGCTCACCTCCATACTGTTAAACACACAGAGTGCCTGAATTTAAATCCTTCAGGAGGTTGCCCCTGGTCAGTAAGAGTGCTAGCTGGTCCAATACTGAAACCATGCCTGAAACAATTCAACTGCACAGACAGATGAGTTCAGTGCCCGAAGACCTCTCTGGTGTTGCTTAGCTTACCAATATAGACAGAGTTACTCTGATACTGAATTTTATACTTTTTGAAACATGACATGTTATCTTGAAACTTGTCATTAGCTTGGCATCTTGCATCAAGAAAATCAACAGGTGAAAGAGACAGAAGTTCCACATGATATGAAAGTTTATCCAAACCTTTTCAGTTTACCATCTGTGCTGGAAATTTCTCAACATAATTAAAGATACTGAAGACTTATACCAGTTTCAGTTAGGTCTGTAATGCAGCAATTTAAACTGTATTGGCACTCTTACATAGACCTCTCCAGAAAACCTGCAAAAACAGTTTTATTATTTTAATATATTATACATAAACACAGTCAGATCTCTTTCAAAAATCTTCCAATACTGTGTTCATTCAGCATAAACCCATGTGGCGTAATTGAAACTCACAGTGAATTCAAGGGATACCTTCTTGTACAGACGCTGCTTCATCTTAAAAGACAAAGGTTTTACGGTCCTCTGGGACTGCATTTCAAATGCTTTTTTGTCTCCAACATTAATGTGACTAGGGCTTTACATCTGAGCTGGACATAATGAGTTAAATTCATTCCACTGTCTTTAGAGAGACCCTTTGTGGAACTACACCTCAAAAGCTGAATCTAACCCTATTAATACAGGCAAAGAGCAATGCCTGAAGGGACTACCTCCTCTGTTCTTTCAAAACTGAGCGCCACACCATCCACTGCATTTATCTGACATATAAGTGTGTTTCTGTTTAGCTCTTACTTTAAAATTCATGACTTGCTGTCTCCTTTCTACCCAAGCAATGTTTTCTGAATCGTAGGAAAAAAATGTGGTGGCTGATTTAAAATAACTCCCATTATAGACACATATGGTTAAAATAATGATGAACTCCCTATTTGCATTCTTGAACAAGCAGAATTCCCTATTGCCAGGTCTCCCAAAGGCCATCCCCTGATTTTCAAGTCCTTACTCGTGCATGAAGTGAATCACTATGGGAATTCTGAAGTTTAAATTTATATTGTTAGGCTGTCAACTGTCTATCGTGTCGTGTCATCCCCCCTCCAATCAATATCCATTGAATATGTATCAATCACTGGAAYTTTTCTCATGAAAATATTATCTAAGCAGTCAGCTACTAAGCAGTCCTGTCTTCTTAAATTTCATGTATGTCAATCAAAGTAAAACAAAATAAAAGAACAAAATAAAAGAATATAAAAAGAAAGTGAAAAAGCATCTGATTACATAGGAGGAGGGAGGATTTGTATTATCTAAATACTCATCTAAAATTCATTTATATTATTTAAATACTATTATCTAAATTAACATCCTTAGTTCACAAATTATTGTTAGTTTATGACTAAAAGTACATGTTACTACTGATACTGGTATTTTAATATACTGCTCTTGGAGGTCTAATCTTGAACTTCTAGGACACTGGTCCTGCCTCACTGCAACTCTATTTGTCTCTCACAGATGCTACAAAATACCAAGTTAAGAGTACAAAATCACAAACTTAGTTTAAAAGCAGTAAAATCTGTGCTTTTCTTCTCCTATTTGAGAAACTGCAGTACCTGCAAAAATAAAAGCTAAATTTCTGGAGAACTATCCAGTCCCTGCTGCTGCAAACAATCAGTAGCTTAGTCAAAGAATCAAACTTAGGCTTCTCCCATRGTCAAGCAAATAGTGATGCACAAGGCCAGCCAGTTAGCCACTGTTAAACACTTTAATGGTGTTATGCAAATTGTATGTTAGTAGTCATCATATAGTGAAAAACAGTGTTTGTCAGCAGTTAGAAGTACTTTGACCTTTTGAAGTGGCAAGTTTTAACTGCAGCAAAAATGGCAGTAAACACTTTTTGAAGTGTTTTGAAGACAAAGAAAACTAAAAAAGGGTATGAAGTGAGCACTGTGGCTAGAGCTAGATAGGTTTCATCTTAAATATTTGGTATGTTTCTTGAAGATGCGGCTTACTGGATATTATGAAAATATTCAGTTTCTTCTCTAACCGTGAATTTCACATCCTTGTTTCAGAAAAAAAAAAAAAAAGAAACTGTGAACTCAAAAGCTCAAAAAGCGTAAGACAACCAAAAATATTCCAAAAGCCTTTTTATGATTTTCAAACCAGTCTGGTTGATTCCACAGGCCTTATTCACAATTGACAGCATTGAATTAAATGTTATTGGAAAAAGAGACTTTCACACATGGTGTCTGAATAATGTAAGTGACAAAAAGCAATGAAGCGGAGAAGTCAATTGATGCAATGTAGTCCACGTTTTTGGTGTAATGCAATAGCTATAGAGTTCTTAAGGTAGACAGACTAATGCAGAAGAATAAACATTACAGTCAATGGCTGTCAGTAGAGCCATAAGCCTCACTGAATGAGGAAAATTACTGTTAGACTGAGGGTGTAGGACAAGGAAGGAATCCAGGCCATTACTGCTGATGAGAGAAGTTATACTATGTAAGCCCTTTCATTAAATATATCCCATCTCAAAACAAGTTAACTTTTTCTCCCCTACACCACCCCCCTACTATTCTTTCTGGAAAGTGGTTCAAGAATACCACTCCTCTAGTGATTTTAAACTTTCTTCTAACTACAAGATTCAGTTTACATATAGTTTATCTCCACTTGTTTTGTACTAACTTTACTCTTTATGTACAAGTTAAGGTTATGGATTTCCACACCAACATTTATCTCAGGTATTTAATATATACATACTCTTAATTTACTAAGTTAAAATGTTTGGCAATTCAGTGCTTTTCAAACAGCTTGAAATAAAATCTCAGATCCATTGAAATTAGTGGCACAATCTGACCAATTCTATGAAGTTAGAATCTCATAAAAGTTTTCCAATCAAGACCACTAGACACAGACAACTTATTAGGATAATAGGTAAATAAGTAAACAAACAGTTTGCAAAAGTTTTACATAACAACAGTTATGTAAAAGAAAATAGATTAAGTATGGGTGGATTCCCTTCTTCTTCCTGTCTCTAAACAGTTTCTTCTTATCACTGAAACATGGGTAGTGTATGAGCTCTAAAAAAAGAAACCATGGAACAAAAGCATATTTATACTCTCCATTTCTATATAAAACTGTTGAAGGCTGTTGACTTCTTTCAACAATTCTGTGAATTCTTTGTTCCAAAGGAAAAAAAAAAAKAAATTATTAGATACTTTACCAAACACCATTAAACAATTTTCAACGACACATGTAGCTATTTTATTTCTAAAAACAAGTTAACACCTACAAAGCCCTTGCATTGTAGGACATTTAAAGTTAAAAGTCTCACTCTATCCTTTTCTAGCTACCATGCTAAAGCTAAYGGGCATGATGAATTTCTCTATTGTATTAGAGTTGGAACATGAGAAAAGCTATAGTTGCTTTAGGCTCTCCTGTCCTTAGTCACTGGTAACTTTTACAAAACATCACAGAATGTATTGTTCTAACATTTTTAAAGCTTAGTTTCACCTTAAGAATCATTTCCTCTGCAGCTGAAAATTTAGAGAAGGAAGGGAATATTCATAAAGACATTTAAAAAAACTTYTAATGAAACAGAATCTTTATTTTGAGCAAAGCTAAAGAAAGAACATGTTTCTATAGAATCCGAATCTTTTGGTCCAAATTAAATTGACATCACCTCCTTACAAAGATCTTGCATGTAGAGAAAAATTCTCTAATATCTCAGTGGAAAAGGCATCTAAGCAATTAATCTATGAAGAACAATGACTCTATCTTTATCTGGCTTCTGGGACAAAAAGTGAATTCTCTTGGCAGCCAGAAAAAATGATGGGATTATTCACAAAGGAACTAAAATACTGTTTTTTTCTCTAAACGAGCCTGTCAGTGCAAAACAATAGAGTAGAGCTAAATATTACAAAGGAAGCTCTTCTGGAATAAAAGATTGCAGATATATCACTCTTCCTTCCCAAATGCAGACCTAAAAATCAACAGCAGATCTAGTCTCTCTATGATCACATGATAGCAGAAAACTCATTCAAATAGTGTATCAGGTAGCATACTCAGGTATTTCAAATTTTGGACTTATAAATAAGTAAATAAGCAAACATATAAACATAAGCTGGCCAGTAACACTCTTATTCTGACCCAGTTAACTTCACAGTTATGAAAACCTAAAGCAAGTAGTGTAAATAAATCAATTAAATTACATACCTGTCTATGATGAGATCTAAATTCTGGTATTAACACAGAAATGTAAATTTCTGTTGAATGAATCCACATTTTACTTTATATAACAAAAGTACTTGAAAACATAGCTAATTATTCTTGAGGGCCTAGGGCTCTTACCCAAAGAAATTATTAAAATGTCATTTTCATTTTTATCTTCTTGGGGATTGTCTATCAGACAATAGACATTTAGCAAGCTTATTCTTCTAAAATGTATTTTCTAATTACTTACTTTTAAAAAAAATGCTTAACATTCTGTTCTCTCCCCTCAAGGGCAACAAATAGCTGTTTAGAGGTTTGTACGTTTAGGAAGGAAAGACAGCCTTTAAAATCATTTACAGTAAGGCATCAAATAACAGTTAGGAGCACAAAGTTTTTAAAACGTGCCAGAAGTATTCTCTGTAAGTTAGGTAATATGTTTTACACAGATTTAAACAAGGCCAGGCCTGGTCTCTTTAAGGTTGAAGGCAAAACTGCCTTGTTGCCAGTGGAGAGATGTTGTGTTCTTTATATCTCTAACTAAATATTTAAAATACATGAGAGCTAAAGAAAATGTTAGCCTCTTGCGCTAAGGGATAAATGTATTTAATAATGCGCAGGGCACCAGAGTGACAGGGTAAAAACTGTACTGCCATAAAAATGGAGTTCTGACCTTGGTTTTGTCAGAAGTACAGGGGTCTAGTGTGATCTGAGATGATCTACATTATCCAGGGGATGGCAGATATATCATTGGACCTTTAGGAGGCCCATGTTTTTTTGGAACATTATCTAGAGGCCAAGCAAGATAAGACCACAGGGCCTAAACAGCACCAAGTGTCTAGGCAAGTGTAATGAATCCCACGATTGCAGAGGGAAGGGATTCAACCCCAAATTACAATATCTGAATGCCAGTGTCTACCTGGGGGGGAGCCCTGTAGATATAAGTGTCTCGACACCCTCCACCATCACTTAATATCGGGAACATGATTCAGTTAYCTAAACAGATGTGTCTAGTGTCATCTGAGATGACTTAGGACACAGCCTGGCTTTCTGTTGCCAGCCTAAAAAGAYGAAGCTTTCGCAGGTCCCATGTTATTTCTGCCAACCTTGTGCACATCTTGGCCAAGGGCAGCTTAAATGGTGCTGGATGCCTACGTGTAAGCAACTGAATCACACTACTAGTCAATACCAACAGTAGAGTCTAGAAAAAAGATTCACGTCACTCTAATACAGACACTAATGGGTTGGTCGGCTGAATTAGTCTCTCTGCTTCATTGACTTCAGGGAGCAGACTGTTATTAATATATAGGAAAAATGTACAGCACATTTGAACACCTAAATTTAAATATTGTTCTCTCAAACTGAATCCCTTTCCCAATCTAACCCTGTAGTTTGCACTCTTGCTGGAAAATATACTTCATGCAAATCATCCTGCACAAATCTCATCATCAGGATGTATATCAGCAAACAAACTCACCCTTCCCATCTAAAATATCCTGAGATCCTTGTTTCGCAAGTCTTACATAATTTGCAAAGCATGGATATTATGATAACTCATATGTGCCAGTGTCATGAATATCTTTATGTTTGTGACCACACTAACGATGTAATGTGTGAAATTGCAAAATAAGATTTTTTAACAGAGCATAATATCTAGATATTCATAACACTCCTACTAATATCCAATTCTATTCATGAGGTAGTAATACTTAAATACAACAAGGCATAGTACTTTGAGAAAATCATCATAAACTAGTCAAATCCTCCTGAGACAGTGTCAGCAATCCACACACATCTACATATCTTTTAAAATCAGGCAGYGTTAGTCCATTTCAACTGCACTAAGGATTTCAAATGGACTGAAAATTTAAATCAATCCTCCATTTCTCTCTGCCCCTCCTGTATTTTTCATTCTGTAAAGTCAAAGAAATACACCGCATTACCAATCAGTGCATGCCATCTATGCTCATAAACAGCTGCTATCATCTTGGATTATAGAACAGACATCACTTTCTAACAGGAATTGCCTAAGCTGAGCCAACTTCAAACTGCTGCCAGTAGCCAAAGGAAAAGTCTATTGAAAAGAATTCTTCCACTGTAGTTTTCCCTACTGTACTTTTACCAGCTTTTTTTCAATTCTAATTTTGGAAGTTCCACCACTGTGGATTTTAAAACTTGACTTGACAAAACTCCGGCAAATATACAATAGTTAGCAATCCTGCACCAGCAGAGAAATAGGCTCTTGATAAGTCTTTCCCATCTGTAATATCTCTGATTCTATGGTTCAATAATGACTGATTATTTTCCTCGTCTGCAGGCAATGGTCTGTAGGAAGACAAGCTGAGAGGAAAGAAAAGAAAAAAAAGAAGAAAAAAAAAAAAGATGAAAACAAGATATATGAAAGAAAGAAGCAAGGAAAAGAAAAGTAAGGAGTAAAGTGGAAGGAAGGAARGAAAGTCATTAGACGAACTCATGGTACAGGAACCCTGAAGAACAAGATTCAGTTTCCACTTCTATCATACTTAACACATCAGCATAGCAAATCTCTTACTTCCCCTGTGCCTCATCCTCCCACCACTAAGTTTTTAACATCCAGGGGTATATGAGCAGCATGTCTGCCTACTAGTGGTGTCTAATAGAAAACATTAATACCTGGAGCAGTGAAAGGMCAATCTTTTATTGTATTTCACAAAAATCCACAAATATTCAAACAAAAAAAGGAGAAACTTAGGTACTGTGATGGCAAGGCAACATGAATGTTTGTGGAACAATTTACTTATTTAATAGTACATTCGTTCAAAAATAGAACAGTTTTTAATTTTGCATTGCGTAACATTTACAATCTGATCCAAAATCCATTTTATTTGTTAAGACTTTTACATTTATTTAAATACATTTTGAAACAGATTATTTGTTTTTGTATTTGGGTAAAAAGAATTATCTTATTCCAACTTTCATTCTGAAAGAGAATGGGATACTCTATATATTCAGTCGTCTAATGACATCCTTCATGTAATACTACTGACAGTGTTCTSTACCTAGTTTTGGTATTTACATTTAAAAACCAAACCAAAACAAAACAAAAAAACCCACCAGAGTTTGAAGTGTTATGGACGTGTTTTTCACCTTTTCTGCTCCGGGACTTGTCTCTTGAACATATTCACTACTTGAATTATTACACAGATGACCAAATTGAAATACTGTATTTGTATTTTATGATATCCCTCTACTACTTTTTATGAGAAAAGTGAAACTGTCCCAAGACAAATGAATGATGAAGATATATTTCTGGCTCTTTTACATCACTTCTCTTCTATTGTTCTTGACATGTATTGGAAAAGGTAGCAAATACTCTTCAATTAGTCCAATTCATACTTGTGGAAGCTAGGTTACAAAGATGGATAAGCTATGTGATCGATATGAAGACTCATGATGGAACTGGACACACAACCCAGATCTCCAGCCCCCCAACACAATGCTCAGTCATTTACTCACATCCCCTCATTCTTCCTTCATATTTAAAAATACATGCAACAGAGAAAGAGATAATAAAGACCTTCTCAAAGCTGACATTCCATGTATGAGTAATGAAGGACAGAAGTATCAGAATCCAGCAGTTCATAATCAATAAGGAAAATCGAAAAACGAAACACAGTCCTGGGTTGTTGGGTTTTTTTATTTTTTTAAATACATAGTAGTAATGAAACAAAAAACAGCCTTACTTGCCAAGACCAAAATCATGCTGTACAGTTAGCAATATCATACTATTAATTCTAGCAATAATAATAGATTTTATTGTGTGGAAGACAGATCATTTATGTYACTTGCAATTAAATGCATTATTTAACTGCATTTCTGCACAGCATGTAAAATAAAGCATATTCTGTACAGCATGTAAATCTTGACATGTAGACAAACRCAATCTGCCAATTTCTCAGTGGGTCAAAGCCATTTCCTAGAAGAGCATCACACAACCAACGTCTGAGGTAAGAAAGAAAAATATGACAGGATCATCACCTTCAGATCCGGATGCAGTACAAAAAGGAAGCAATTTCCTCTTTGGTACACTTTGTAAATATCCACTGATACATTTAAAGGAAGTATGTTCCTTCCCATTGAAAGGGATGCTTGTTTTTCTGTTTCGCTATCTACATTTTAAAGAAATTGATAATTTTCTGCCTGCCTTTCAGCTGGTAATTTTCTGAAAAGGTAAGTCTCCCCCTTGCCAACCTGTATTTCACACTTGTAAGTGGAGAGGTGATTACATGTCAGCAAAAATGAACAGGACCAATGAAATAAAACAACTGTTTCTCTACAAGATCATGAGGAAAAAAATAYTAAAGACCAGTTTTTCTGAGGTTAGCATTTGTTTTCAAATTATCTGTACAACTGTGAAACCAGTTCAATTGTTTTGTAAAAGGTAACAATGCATAACTGCATCTTCATGTATTACAGACATGTCATGTGAGTGGGAAAAGCTGATGAAAATCGACATAGATTTGTCTTACAGCAGTTACTTTGTCCCCCTGTAACCACAGCCTGATATGAAGAGTACTGGTGAGTTAAYAAAATCGGAAGCTCAAAGCAGAGGGCACCAGTCCTAGAGGGACATTCTTCCCCTGAGCTCTGAGCCATCCGGTATAGAGGCAAAGCCACTGCTACCAAGAGGTAGCAGCAGAGAGACAAATCTACTTCCACCCTGGCCCTACAGTGACAGATGTTCTTTTAAGATGCAGCCATAAGGAATTTGTTCCAATATTCCTCCCAATGTACAGAGACATCTTCTACAAATACTCCATAGCACAACCATCCCATTCCACACTGCTGTTCCACAGAAGGGTCAATCATGATATGATCCATAAAGAATTAATACAAAAGGCAAAATATTTCTCATCCACAGTCACAAAACAGTTGTCAAATAATATGCGTTATGAATGTTTTCTCACAGTGTAATAAAAACTGCTATTGTTCTACAGAGAGAAAGCATCAAGTGACTTTAACGTTCTACAGAGCTATTGTGGCTCATTGCTTCAGCTGCACATCCCTTGTCGCAGCAGTTTTAATCCCAGAATTTTAAACCCCTTTCCCAATACTGTGTTCAAGCCTCAGCACTTGGGATTGGATTGCCTAATGCTAAACACTGAAATCAACAGGGGATAAGTTTCCTCATAATCTGAAGCCTTGATCTTTAAATTAACAGGAGATTTTAAGCATGACAAAAACACCTAAACAAGCCCCTAAACCAATTATGTGCTGTAATACCTCAAAAGGTATGCTAGAACATTATGATCACAGCTGAAGTGCAGATAACTCCTCAGCTGGTACAAACCAGCTGTAATAAGTAGAGAAACATCGTACCAACAGTTTCAGTTAATAAGTAAAACTACAGAAATATTTTTTTTCTATTTCTGTAATTTATGTCAATTTTAATTTATCACAGAAATAAGTTGTTACCACTTAATTGCTTTTGCTGTACAGCAAAGATGCTTATAATGAATGACGATAAGCAGGAACATGAATGAACAGTTGCCAGGCAACCAATAAATAAAGGTTCCAAATAGCACGACCTCTCTTTAAAGGATAAAGCTCTAATCATAATTATTTTTCAAATCCATTTCAGTGCCAACTAAAATCATGTTTGCAGCACTAATCCTGGTCTTCCTCATACAAAATGAAACCAAATCTGTCATTTGACATATCACAGATAACAAATTAAACAGACTCAACCTGCTCCTTCAGATTATGGTCAATAGTGTAGTTTGAGGATAGTGAACAGGTTAGACAATAAACTGGAATCCAAAACAGAGAGGTGAGAAGACTTAAGCAATTTAAATAGGTAATTTTTTTWAAAAAAAGTTACATTGTTACTTTAAGGATCTTCAAAAAACATCAACACAGAGTCCTCCAGTGTTTAACTCTACAAAATGATCATTCAGTAAAGTATGAGACAGACTTTAAAATACTGAAAACAGATGCAGTTTGAAATGTTTTAAAATCTATATAATACCACATTCTATCTTTATAAACTCTTACAACTCAGCCTTGCCGAGTGCATAAGCAGAGCTGAGGTGCCTAGAGCAAGCGCTGACCTTTTAGATGGATTCAAATAAAACTGACAAAGAGCAGCATAAATCTTAAACCAGTTAAAGAACACAGTATATCCACTCTGAAGAAACAATGAACGCTTATGCAGCAGTTTTACATTATGCCTTCTGAATAACAGAAGGGGCGAGAGCTTGGGCTTGTTCAGGGGGTTTTGGTGGGCTAATAAATTGTGTATTTATTTTAGTAAGATCTCATGTCAGAAAACATTAGGAATACGTTTTGGTAGGATTATCTCGCACTACATAAGGTGAATGCATAAATCTCTTTATTTAACCATTTTATTTCTTTCCTTTAGTAGAATAGGGAACCACAAATAGCTGTGATGCCTTAACACTAAACAGTCAAAAATTTGCAACTGGAAAACAAGATGAACCAGCATTATAAACCAATCCATCTTGCATCTAAGGTCTAACATACTATGTCAGTTGTGAACTGGGACCATTTTTTCAATGCCTTTGAAAAAACTACAGGCAATAGAATCCATAAACATGCCTGCAATATCAGTAATACAAAATAATCTCATACTTCACAATGGAAAATTGATCTACTTTTGTAAATTTTTGTAAATAATTTTTGTAAACAGCAATTAGTGTTTAAATTACAGCAGAGATCGCACTCTGCCAACTAGTAGTAGTCTGCACATGTATTTCTTCATATCAAATGAGAGCCAGTTCATTATATAGTAGGTATTTGCCTTCTATGACAGAAAAGTCTTTTGTTGCCTATCAGACACATAACTTTCCGATTATTTTCTTTATCTAGATATATCTGCTCATTAGAAGCCTTTACAGGTTTTCTATGTATCTGTGTTTCCTCAACAATCAAATAGGAAATACACCACATTATATCTATATTTTTATTGACTAATATTTCACCCACTAACCACCTCCACCACCTGATTCAATAACTCCTCTCCATCTTTCTAATAATTTCAGTTCGAACTTCTTGTTCTAACAAAAATCCAATTCATTTAGTTGATACCTTATGCAAGAGGGAGATTCAGAACTTAAATAACTGAGAATCAGGCATACTGACTGCAACTAAAAACAATGCAGAAGACCTTGTAAAGTCCTTTTAGGACACATGGCACTATTTATACCAAAACGACCTTAATTGCTCTCCACACTTTTGAGCTTGCATTTTAACAAATTATAAAAATACTGTGTTGTGCTTGCAAACCTGACAACCAAGCCCAACAGTTGCAAAGTGTGTAAAGGTGATATTGGAGGACTTTTTCCTCTCCCAAATGTTTTCCTTTTCAATTACCAACTGAAGAATTAAAATGGTCTGTTTTTAAGCTTAAGAGATTCAAAGCCTATGGAAGAAAAGGTCACGCATTACCATTCACCAGGAGCTGGAGGCTAATTGTGAAGTTTATTAACAATGAAAACAATGGGGTTCTCAGCCACTTATTACCATGGAGGAAACTGATGGTATTTTTCCAAAGTTTGGATTCCACTGTATTTTGTTCCACAATATGCAATTTAACTGTCCCACCTCTGAAAATGGGAGGAGAAAAAAGACAGTATTGTTTTAAAGAGCTGCTCACACTAAAATAAGAGTCATTTTAAGATCTCCCCTAGGGATTCCAGTCTACATATTTAGCATTAGAAGAAGGAAAGTAAAGCATAACTGCCAGCTTGAGGAGAGAGATGATGAAGCATGCTTTGTCTCTAATGTTTGCCTTATCACAGATACAGTCAATGAAACTAGGTGCGATTCTAAAAACACTTCTTTGCTCAACAGGTTTTACGCAGATACCCAGCTGAGAAAGAATAGGCAGTATTAGGATCCAGAGATTAATCTTATTCATGCTAATCCTGTCTTCTGATCAAGGTATTCTTGTTTCAATAATCATTTTTCCCTTAAAATGGTGACATTGTTTTTTGATTTTTTTATATTGAATATTTAATAGTAAATTAAATATACACTTACTTATTATTTAAATATATACATAAACTAACGGATAACATTAAAAAGATAAATTCACAGGATAATACCAGCTAAAACAGTATAATACTATTAGGTTTAGGAATACATATAAATATATATATAGTCTTTATGGATGATACTTGTGAAAGACCATCTATAGACACTCCCAATAACACACAAAGGAGTTATCTCTGAGCAACACAAGACATTATTACTATAGTGAGGAACTTGGGGGGGGGAGAGGGGGAAGTTGGTTGCTCTATCAGTTTTAGTAACAAATTATCTTGTGTGTGCTTGTTTCATTTTATATTTTAAATGTTCTTTTAATAACTATTATTCTATTCACTATCTCACTGATGGACATTTTCCTCTTCCAGTGTACAGAAATAGTTGAAAATAGCAGAAAAACTCTACATCGATGGACATATCCCTCCCCTAGTGCACTTACTCATTGGTCTTACAGTTTTGGACCAATAGTTGAGCACTGAGAAGAGTGTACTCCTTAGTTTTTCTCATGATGTCAGAAACAATGTCTCACAAGTGAGACAGGGAACTTTGAAAACTAATGCTAGAAGCTTCCTACACATACGAGTATGCGAATCTTAAACTTCATCATTACTTAAACTATCAGTTTACAATCATCTCTCATGCAGCTTTACCACAAAGCTTTCACTGACTCAGAGTCCAAGTGTGCCCCTCCGGAGTCCCATACTCCATGACCTGAATTCTACTAAGCTATGTCTCTTATATTAAATACTACATACATGAATGCATTTCAGGATTGACAACTCAGCTATCATTGGAAGCTTGAGGACTTCATCCATGCAGATGTTTGGTTAAAAGAAATTTTACAGAGGGACAACAAAATTATAAAGAAGAATGGTAATGTTCATACAAGCTTGTAAACTTCAACTTTGTGTTTTTCTTTTAAAAGGTAACATTTTTATTTAATCTCTTTGAGCTATAGTAATGTCTCCTAAGAATTGCCCTGGCTCACAG
This sequence comes from Oceanodroma leucorhoa, assembly GCA_030449065.1. Lineage (NCBI taxonomy): Eukaryota > Metazoa > Chordata > Aves > Procellariiformes > Oceanodroma > Oceanodroma leucorhoa. The sequence continues at coordinate 16,865,849 of JASVER010000004.1, read as the reverse complement.
CCTAACAAACCCGCATTGAAACAAACAAACAAAAAAATCAAACTCTGCTATACAGATTTTGCTTATCAATCAGGAATGTGGATTAAATGAGACAGAATAACAAAGAGAAAATAAATGACCTCTGCATTTTATAATGCTCAACAGGTATTATCTGTACTTTATTTGGAGACAGGAAAGAATGAAAAAAAACCTGCTTTCCAAGCATTTGTTCAGTGACATTTAATTCAACTAGAGGTACACCACTTCTTTCCTGAACCCTATTTCACATATTTATTCTTATTGTCATAAGAAATGTTTGTCATATTTTCACAATTTCCTATCAAGTACAACTGTTTTATGCACTTGTGCTGACACAGATTGTACAGCACAATACATACATGCTGTTGCCAAGTCCTTTGCCTCAAATTTCCCATGCATTTAGCCTTTCCTGTTCCCAACAAAAAGAAAGTTGACTCTTCAGCGCTACCCAAACAATGTGAACAAGCCCCTGTTCTGGGGCAAATCTCAGGTCCATTTAGCCCAGGACCATGTCASTGACAGTGGTCAAAGGCAGTGGCCTAGGGAAAAGTCACATATTAGGACAACTCTCGAATACCAGAGTAATTCCCTGGAACACTCTTCTGGCTCCCAGCAATCTGTGGCTCAAAGATTTAAATATGAAAAGAGACTGGGAGCGCTGGCATATGACAACATACTTTGTTTCAGAAGGGCTGGGAGGAAGAACAGGAGATGGCATATTTCAAAAGGGAGAAATAAGTGTTCTCATCACACACACAMACACACACACACACACACAACTTCATTCCACCCAACAGTGTTTCTTGCTCCCAAGATTGCCTTTGCCCTCAAAATGTACTTTTTCCATATGGAAGAGGTGGCAAAAATGAAAGTGTTTCCCTTCTTTCCTCATAAAACCTCCTTGTGACTGGAGTTGGCCTCCTGTTCATATTCCACTTGACTAAACCAATCTTTTCCTCCTCCCACACTAGCTCCATCTGCCGCCCGTCTCTCCAGCAGAGCCAGATGCCAGCAAAGCAGACTACTGTGGGAGGAGAAAGTTCTGTTGCTGGAATTTCTTCCCTATACCCTGCAGGGGGCCAGCCTGTGAAGMCTGGAGAAGAGACAGAGAGCAACTTCCTCTCTTCCACGCTGCCTTCCCCTGCTCATCAGTAAAGAAGGCAGCTGAGGACATGAGCAAAAGAAGGATAAAACTTCAATGTGCGCTCTGAAATTTGCAACTTTAGTATTTATATGGCAAAAGTCTCACAATTGTACTCCAGACTCGAGCGTGGTACACACCGCACAAACATGTGAGACATGAGTCCTACCCCAAAGAGCTTACAATCAAACAGAAGCAGAAGCACATTTATGATAAGGAACGAATAAGAGTGACTAGAGTATAGATGACAGAGGAAAAAAGACTAGGATTTACAATCAGGAGAGATCCTAATGATGGACTAAAAGACAATACTTTCGGGAGAAATACAAGTCAGAGAGAGAGAAGCTATAGATGTTTGTTAAGCTGAGAAGAGGATTGCATGTGGCAAGGGAAACTGCCTGTAGAGAGGAAAAAACTAGAATGAAAGCAGTCACGGGGAAAGAAAAAGTGATTTTTTTATATGTTTGAGGTGATCTTGCATGAGGCAGAGGGAGAAGAAGTACAGGTATGAGCTTCAGATGAAAAGGGAGACAGTCTAGGGACGGAGGAGCATCTGTGGGAGCAGTCTTGCCAGAGATGGTAGCAAGAATGAGTGTCACTGAGTGAGAACACGAGCTTATATAAAACAAGCAAGTGTGCATATGTGCGAGACAGAGGAAAAGACACAGACTTTATTTCTCTGAGAGAAAGAATTGTGGGAACACGGGAGACGAAAGGAACTAGAAACAAGAATAAGTGAGGGTGGTGTATGGGTGCAGCAGAAAGTTTGGAGTGGGCAGGACAGAAGAAAGTGAAGGAACACAGGGATCTAACAGAAAACTATAATTATGTATTAGAAGTTGAAAGAGCACATATAAATTAAAGAGACACATAACAAGAAAGATGAAGAAGTTGAATAGACAGGGAAAGGAAGAAGGAAATACACACATCACATTGAAACAGATTAAGAAAAAGGGCTTGCAGCAGAATGAATGGAGTGACAGGAAGGGGAAAAAGGAGAAAAGAAGATATGCAAAGGATAAAGTCAGGAAAGGAACATTAGTTAATAAAAAGCACTATGTAAAAACCCCAAACGGGAAAACAGGGAGTGTATAGAAGAGTGACTGGAAATGGATGTCCACTGAATTCTCACTGTCACTGTAAACTCTTAGGGTTTGCCCCATCTAGGTATCCCCACATTYTAATCATCTTCTTCACTTGGAAAAATTCTGTTTCCTGGTCCTCCACACCCTCTAACTTTTGTGCTGTAGTTGCACCTTTATGCCGTTTGTTCCACTATTTCTAGTGGCAACTGTTTTTGTTACGTTTAAATGGGAAAAAGATCTTATTTTGTCAAATACTCTACCACAAAGAAACGTGACAAAATCTCGARTTTCCTTCCTCCTGTCCACATAACGCTCTTTCATTCATTCTTCTTTCAAAAAAAAAAAAAAAAAAGGCCGGGGAAACTCAGCAATACAGCGGTATCTTAAGTGCAAGATATCCACAGAGCCTTTCCTGAGCTGCGGGGACATACTACGCCCCAGGTTTCCTCCGTGCCCGGGCTGAGGGTTTCCCGTCTTCCGTGGGCGAGGACAGCGGGGATGCAGCGGCTGCGCTCCGGCGCTCAGCATCGCGCTTTGTGCGGCCGCGGATAACGGGATCGCCGGCTGAAACGCGCCCGTCAGGCGGGGGAACTCSGGGAGGGGAGCTAGCTACCGGCTGCTGGAAAGAAAGCCGACACAGGCGTATGCCCTGGCTGCGGGAAGACATGGCTGGCTGGCTATTCGATTTTATTTTATTGAGGGGATATGAAAAAAGGGGAGGGGGGAAAGGGAGAGGGGGAAGCACACACGCTCGCACACGCATAGGGTTGATCTTACCTCCACATTGAAATACTGCTCCGCTTTGCACTCTGTAGCACATAAAATCCAAAGRAAGGTTTGCAAGAAAAACACCCTGGACTGAGACACGAAATCCAACCGGCTTCCAGTGCTGAATGCGAGTACGATCATAGTGAACTGTGCTTCAGCGGATGGAAGATCTCTCTCTTTCTCTCTCTTCGCCTTAAACAAATACAAAACAAACCAACCCTCCCCCGTGTCGGTGAAGAGCCCGTAGCGCAGGTTCACCCACAGCAGGGGAGGAGGAGGAGGAGGAGGAGCAGACACTTCACAGCACAGGCGGCGGCCGCGGCAGGGTCAGCTCTCGCTCATCCTCACCACCAGTCCCGTCACGAGGGAATGTGGCGTCCGACTGCAGCCGCAGCTCCTGCACGACTCCTCTCTGCCCAGCAGCAGCAACCGCCTCCCCGTGTCCTCCCTCCTCCTCCTCCTCCTCCACCTCCTCCTTCCCCTCCCGTGCCTCCTCCCCCTTCGCCTCCGCCTCCTCCTGGGGAAGGCCGGCCTGGCGGCACGGCTCGGCTCGGCACGGCTCGGCTCGGCTCGGCTCGGCACGGCTCGGCTCGGCTCGGCTCGGCACGGCACGGCTCGGCTCGGCTCGGCTCGGCTCGGCTCGGCACGGCACGGCACGGCACGGCACGGCACGGCTCGGCGCCCTGCCTTGCCTTGCCTCGCCTCGCCTCGCCTCGCCCCCCGCCGCTCCCCCCACTCCAGAATGTTCAGCCGAGGTCTACACAGCCCCGCCCCGCAGGCGCCTCAAAGCCGACGGGCCCAGCAGGCGGCCCTGCCGCGCCGCCGCCCCGGGGCCGCGCTCGGCGGGCAGCCGGCCCGCTGCGCCGAGAGTGGCTGTCGGAGGGCGGCCGCCACCGGGGAGGGGCCGGGGACGCGCGGCTCGTCCCAGCCCCGGTGCGGTCCGGTGTAGCGGAGCAAGCCCAAGCGCCTGGCCGTGCTGCCGTGAAGCCTCTCTTGGCACGCAGCGAGAGGGACCGCGGCGAGGGAGGAGCGCGTAGTGTGAGCGGCCAGTTMAAGTGGTCGGACAGTGACCGAGGCGGAGGGATGGAGTTGCCCGAAATGCAGCCCTTGGTGGGGAAGGGTCATCGCATAGTCACTAGGGTGTCCCGGAGCCATTTGTGCTTTCCGTGGCTCGGAGGAAAATCCAAAGTCACTGCTGATAAAGTTCACAGAAAGTGAGATCACGGTAGCGTAGTTAACAGTGATGTAAACAAGCCAGACAAAATCTGGGTGTTGGGTTGATGGAAAATCTATTTTAATGCGTCCAAATATATGGTCATATTTAAGGGAAAACAACGTGTGAAATACCTGTAGCATAGACAAACGTTATGCTGGATATCGTGATGTTCACAATGCTTTGTGATTATGGCAGATAAACTACTCTTGCAGTGATTTTATGGTTAATGGGACATTTTAAGCAGCCCTTTGATATGTTAACAGGGTTATCCATTCAAAGGAAGGTGGAATGATCCACAACATTAATGAGACAAGTTAGTGCAGTAATGCATCTTGGGAAAAAAGAGGAAAAAAATAATAAAAAGCAAGCTGACTGAAAAAAAGAAGCAATTTAAAAAATCCAAGATTTGAAAATTTATCTTATTTTTACTTGTTTGATTATCAAAAAAGATGCAAAGATATTTRATCATGATATGGAACAGTCTGGAAGTAAAAGACATGCCTGGCAAATGAAATCTCCTTACTCAGATAGTTGAGATCAATGGCCAGAATTAAAACACGTGCAGATTAGATGTATAAAATTTTCCCAACAYCTAGTAGCAGGATGTAGGAATGTCATAGGTTCTCCATCGTTTGATATCTTAATAGTAAGGCAGTTATCTCTGAAGTCACGTTCTGCCTAACCAAAAGTAACAGTATTTAAGCAGAATTCCTTATGTGATATACTTTTTTCATGTTAACTGCTTGATCTTAAAGGCATTTTCTGTTCTTCAGATTGTTAGTGATGCAAATGATGAAATCATGAAATACAGAGCTGTCAGCAAGCTAGAAGGACTTGTTGGCACTTTGGTGGCCAGTATCGGAAGTCAAAATGATCTTAACAAATTAAAGAAACGTCTTGAAACCATCAGGAAGAAACCTAATGCTGACATGCAGATTACATCTGGGAAGAAAAATCAAAAAGAAAAATCAAAAGGGTACTGGTAAAACAGCAGCACTTCAGAAAAGCATCTGGGGGCTGTAATGGACTGTAAAGTAAATATGAGTCAGCAGCATGCTACCGTTAAAGAAAAAGACAAGACAGCCTCATTTTGGAGTGTATTAATAGGTGTGCAGTGCAGCTGACAGGACAAATTATTTTTCTGCTAGGGATTGATGAGGCCAGCTGTGTTTGGTCTCAACCTCAGGACAGTCCAGAGGAAAATAACAAAATATTAAAACATTTAGAAAGTAAGACCTATGTGTAAAAGTTGAAAGAACACTATTTATTTAGTTTGAGAAGACTGAGGGTAAATGGTCTCTTTATATGGAAAGTGTTGCTGTGAAAAGGACAGAGATACTTCATTCTTTCTGGGTTTGGGATGAAGGAAAAAATGAATCGACTAAATTATTCAGAAAGTTCATATTCAATGTTAGACAAAACTTTCTAAAATGTGATGGTAGTAGCATTTGGAACAAGAAACCTAGTGGGAGCATAGACTCCCTTCCATACAGAGGTTTGGTAGGCAAGAATATTATAGCTATCCTCTCCATTCCTAGAGCAGTGGATTGTATTACGAGATCTAGTAAACTTTTTTTGCTTCTAGTATATCAGTAATTTCTTTCCTCTTATTACTCTATGAATTAATCACTGTAATTGGTGTAAAAGAAACACTAACTCACTAACTTTATACTGTCCCTTTTGGTTTTCCTCTTCCCCTAAGGGACCTCCTTCTTGTTTGTGCTCTCAGCAAGCGCTAGCTCTATTTTTGCTGGTGTATTTTGTAGAGTTTGCCATTAGTGTAATACCCAGAAATGGAAATGGAAACGGAAGCAGGTATGTTCTGTAACTGGAGTTTCATTCATCTGCCCTGTCAGGGCTGCTGTGGCTATTTATTGTGAAAAGTACAGGGCCATGAATACAGCGACCTCCTTCCTTTACACTGTATCCATTAGAATAAGAAAGAAGAAAAGCAATGGTATGAATAGGATGCTGGAGAATGAAAGCACCTAAGTGTGTTTGAGAAAGAGAGTTAAGTGTGTTTGAGAAAGAGAGAGGGAGACCATACAGGTAAAGAAAGAGATTGATAAGGAAAGAGAGTAGCAATGTGTGAGTATGAGTGCCAAGGAAAGAACCAAGGCATATGAAGGACAGAGAAGATCATTGAAGTAAAAATTATAATTAAGGAGTGTTTGTGTGATGGGAAAGGGCTTTGAATATTTATGAGTAAGCTGTGGGCAGCAAATACAGGAGTAGGGTCAGAGCCTCATGGGACATGTAAGAAGGTAAAGAGAAATAGAAGAGCCCCATACATAGGGCTGTCTGTAGATACGTGTGTATGGGATTATGAGAGAGAGTAAAGAAAAGGCGGAAAAAAGCAACAAAGATGAAAGGATAAGTAAACAAGTAAAGAAGGAAGGAAGCAGCAAAATGCAATTGGAAAGAAATGGKAGCTATTTGTTGAAGTACTTGAGTGATTCAAGTCATATACTTTATAAGTGTCTTGCAGATTTTTATCTTTATCAAATACCAATATGATTTTTCTGTTCTTGCCTATGGCAGTTACCAGCAGTAATTAATAAGCAGTGAGCAGGTAGGGAAGCAAAATTGAAAAACTGAGATTTCTATTTAGTTTTAAAATTTTTAGCCTTTTTGAAGGGCAGGAAGAGGTCTGTCTCCTGTGCTCCCAACCAGCGCATTTACCAGCTGAGTTTCTTAGACTCTGTAGAATATATCCCTTATGGATGACTAGAGTCACAGGTTTACAATGGATGATTACTAGCAGCAGGCATAGATGTTGTTAAACATTCCCATGTCCAGCTTTGAACACAGGGCAAAAATCTTCCACTCGCTGCATATCAATTCTGAATAGAAATTCATATGGTAATTAAAAAATAAAAATATTACATGTTGTCCTTTCTGCCTTTTGTGTTGCTTAGCTGCTGATAGTACCAGCTGGAACTTTTAAAGAGAAGAGAGCTTCATTGCAAGATATAATAAACTGCAAAGATTGAAGGCAGATATCACATATCTCACACATCTATATTTATCTCACACTGGTATATTTAATTCTGGTTTGGAAAAGGTATTCTAAACACCTGGCCTTTCACTCGTGGAATGAGACTTTCATARATGTGTCCATATGAATTCTGTTTGACTATTTGAAAGGTCCTACAGGACATGAAGGCCATAAACGAGTTTAACAGTGTAGGAGGGATTATTGCATTGAATATGTATTCCTGCCAGGATCACACTCATTGCCTGTGTTCAGGTATCTACGGTTCTTTATTTACACAAGGTTCRCTGTAGGCATAAGGCTATCAGGTCAGGAAGCAGAACTGACTTATACTGCCAGTGCACTTTACTGTGTTGTCTTACAGCTCCACCGATGCCTTTATAAAGAACCTAAGTAAAGATAAATGACAGTCTAAAACCTCACACATAACTGCTGTAGGATCACGAGGAAAATTCCTAGAGTCATAAAAGTCAGTAATATTTCAGGATATTTTGGTTCGTGTTTGGTTGTAATTTTTCACAAAGAGCCAGTGAAGTCAGTGAGGAAGAAAGTCTGAAAGTGTAAAAATTAAAAAAAATATGAAGTCATAAATTGAATTTCTAATTCAGAGAGTCATAATATCATAGAATAATTTAGGTTCAGCGAGACCTCTGTAAGTCGTCAGGTCCAACTGTCTGGACAAAGCAGAGGCAACTCAGGTTAGGTTACTCTGGTGCTTGTTTGGGGAGTTACAAATCAAGTTAATCTAACCCAAGCATCATTTTCTAGTCTCCAATATAATTTCTCTGTTTCAGGGAGCTATTCTGAGGGTAAAATCTCTTCTGTGAGGCATTTGTCAAGCTTTCAGTTATTTTGGTCTCTGTGGTGACAATGCCCATTTCAGCAAGTAGAGCAGGTATCTCCTAATCTCTTGAAAATAGGAGAAGTTGCAAAGAGAAATAGGTATAGAAAATATAATTCTGTAGCTAAAGACTGAGAGAAATACATTTTAAAGAGAAAGAAGATACAGTGTGAAAAAGAAACGGCTCCTTAAGAARTACACAATAATAATAAAAAAAAATCTTTTTTGATAATAACATTTTCATAAGAACATTTCTAGGAACATAAGTTAATATTGAGTTAGTGAAGAATAGATCCAAAAAATGCACTGAAGCAGCCAAGTCCTTACTTATTCACTCTGTATAAATGTTCATATCAAACTTTATTTTCTCTACTTTATGACAATTTTCATGCTGCTCTTTTCTCTCCCACTCCTGATGCATTCTCTCCATGCTTTCTGATTTTTGGCTCAGTCTGCAGAGCAAGAAAGGCCCATTCAAGCATCAAGTCCATCGGCAATTTCCCAACATACATACCTCAAACTAAAGGGTTCTTTACAGCCAAACGCTCACGAGTGGTCCAGCTGTCCTTTGGACTGTGCTGGTGATTATTCACTGAGTTTACAGTAGTATCAGAATGACAGTCCAGTGATTGTTGTAAGATCTTAACAATTTGAGTTTAATATTATCTCTTTTACTTTTATAAGRTGCCCCGTGCATGAGATTGATATTGTTAACAGCTAAGAGAAGAACRCAATACACGAAACAGAAATAAACAAAGCAGAGCAGTGACAGGCGAGTCTGACAGATCTGAGAAGGAAGACACGAGGAGTTCTGAGAGAATACTCTGGCATAGCGGGATGGCTTGAAAAGTAGCAAAGTCCTCTTAGAAATATTGAAGGGTCGGGTCAAAAAAGAAACAAGCAGGTGTCTGTCATAAATACTGTGTTTCAAAAGTGTGCAAAGGTCTAGTTACTAGGTGGCTTCTAGAACATAAACACAAAGGCCTCCATAACTTCATATCAAGTTGAATCTTAAATGGAAAGTAATTATCCCAGGCTTTGTGTTGCTCTAACCTGGCTGGAAATTCCACATCAACATGGTTAAAATAGACCTTTTTTAAATTACTCTRTTAATTAACCTCCCTAAAGTAACTGTACTTACAACCTGTGTAAAATTATTTTATTGTCCACAGAAATTAATTTTATATTGTCCATTTTCAGCTTTCAACACACTATTTGGTACATTTTTTTTTTCCATTTGTTTACAGCCCAAACAAATGTTGAAAGTGTTACCTGGAGAAAGATGGGTCTTGGCATTTGGAGTTTGGGAGAAATAACGTTGCATTTGGCACTTGAAGAGTAAACCTAAGATGGTGGAATTTCATAGTTGGATTTCATGCATCTGGCAAAACGTGTAGCAGTAAATAGATAGGAATGTTAACATTTAAATACCATTGGTGAGTTTCAGAGTTAATTACCAGTGTCAATAATGAAATCACTGCATCTCTGAGAACTATTKTTCTGCAGACTCAAGAAAAAATTATTATACTTGGCGTATACATTCAAGGATATCTTTATCATCAGAGCATAATTTCTTTACTTATTTGCTTTTGCATGAATTAAAGTTTAGGTTCTAAAAAGCAGTTCTGCTGCTTTGGTAGCCTGAGAACTGGAGTTACTCCCCTCGAAAACAGACACATATGAATTCAGAAGATCATTTTTAGTTTATACTATCCATATATGAGATTTTGGATCAAGAAGAGCTGAGAGAAGAGTTTAGAGAAGAATAAACTGCACACTGCTTGTAAAGAGAGAGCAGTGTTAACAATAGAAAATGTGTTTTAAAAGGGCACGCTTGAAAATGTATCTGAAGAGGTCAGCCTGCAAGAAGCAGGAGGGTTCACTCCAGGTTAAGCTTATATGTTACTCCATTTTGCAATACAGGTACAACCAAAGTGACAGGTACCTATCTGATAGAAACAAGTATTCAAGTGAGAGAGGAAAAATCACACACAGAGGATTCAGTTTCTCTGTGTCTGTAGTCCTCCAACTACAACCTGTTTGTTTTCCCCTTTTGTTGGCAACCTTCACTTCCATGTTAGGGTTATCTTAGCATCCTTTTGCTATAATTGGTTAATTTTTTGTCATTTGGGAAATAGTGGTCAGGTCAAAGACAACTATAAAATAATGCTTATGAGACTGGTATTAAGGTTCCATTTGCAATTTCAACTTTTTAACTTGAATGCTGATGGTCTAATAAGCAACATTTAACAATTTTAGAAATGCAGCTTTTAAGTGCGGGAATATTGAAGTGTGGGTGTGTTTTTATAAACCCACTTATTCCAAAGAGAAAAAAGTTGGGAAGCTGAAGGGAAGATTCAGAAAATGAATTCTTTAGAATAGCAGGGCAGACATGTTTACCAGGGCTACGCTATCTGAAAATGCATTGCATGCTTACAGGATCTGGTTGCACCATATAGATGATTTTGCCTATCTGTGGGAAATATAAGTTTGGACTTGACTCAGTTTTCCTTTGCCCAAGTTCCTCTGACTAAACAACGTTCAGTTCCTCTGTTTTTAACACAGTTTACTTCTCAGTTAGAGCAATGTGAACACTCTTTTCTTACCCTTACAGGTGGTTTTTAATTTATATTTGTTCTGGGAGGAGAAGTTAGGGAATGATTTTAAAGTAATTAAGCCTAAACTGAATTTTACTCTGTTAAATTTTTTCATCGGTCAAATTTCATGGCCATCCTGGCTGTTCTTTGCTATTCCAGTGGTAGTCGTGACCTTAGCAACAGCAATTCAAAAAAATTGCATAAAATACGTGAAAAAGGGTTAAGATGCTGGTGTAGATGTGATTGTTGGGAAGAGGAGGAAATTTCTTAGAATCTGATGGTCTGCTACAATATTACTGTAGTGAAGGAGCTCATATAAAGAGTTACACTTCAAACCTATCTGTATATATGATTGTATTGTAGGTGTGTGTAGAGCTACAAAAATAGATTTAAATTAATTATATTTTTAGTGCTGTATCAGGCAAAATTATGGTAAAGGAAAAAGATGGGAAGATAAAGTGTTGAGGCACAACTGAAGGTTATTAGCCTTGAAAAGTCTGTTTATACATGGCTACTGGTAACAGTGACATTGGCAAGCGAGTGAGATAAGCAGTACAGATTTATATCTGTATTCTGGGAGGAACACATAGAAAGTAGTTAGATTATGGTGTGGACTTTTATTAGGTCTTACTGGTTCAGTTTGATGTGACCTGTATAACTCAGGTGCAGAAAAGACGCAAAAACTACTGAAGCTTTTTGCAACACCACACCCCCTCTCCAGTTTTGCTCTGTACAATGTGTGAGCACAAACACAATCCTGGTCCTTGTAATGTTTTCAATTATCTTTCTTCAAGAAACCTACTATTTATATATTTTAAAATTTATATATTTTTTAATCCTCCTTAATCTAAGACATATAGGTTTTTATATATTTGTCTTCCTTCTGGGATTTTCCTGGTCTTCTCAATTTTATTTTCGTCTAATTCCTGTATTGCAAGACACTTCATAAAAGCACAAGAACTGGCTATGCAGTATTTCCATATCATTAAGTGGGCTCCCAGTAGAGACCCTAAGCATATGTTCTTACTCATGCATAACTGAAGAAGAGGCAGAATTATGCTTAGACCTTTAGCTTGAGAGAGGCTTCCAAATAGTGCTCATACTTTCAGGTTGAAATGTCAAGGCAACSTAACAGATTTGAACACCTAGTTCTCATCAATTTTTATGGGAACTGGACAAACCTATCCCACAGGCATATTTGAAAACACTAGGCTTACACTTCATCTATTTCATTGTCCTGTTGTGRAAAGAATTAAATAAAAATGAAAGGAAGGAAAGATAGGAGAATTAGAAAGAGACTTGCTAATATAGATAATTATTTTTAAAAGTGCATTTACTACTGTTTATTAAGGTGCTTAGTCATCACCTGGGGCTTACACAGTGTTTACATTAATTGATTGGTATTGTAGTTGCCCAATTGCAATTGCCCAATTGCCCAGAGTTACCACTCTGAAAGCCTTTCTTACTGTTCATATTATTTAGTATTATTACTGTTGTTACTGTGTCCAGCCATTCATAGTGAAAAATCACCTTCTTCATATAGTGAGTGGGTTTTATGAGGTGAGGGGCCTTTAGTAGACTTTCAGACCTTCAACTCTCACTGACCCAAAGGCAGATAAAAACATTTCTTCCTTTTAGAAAGTTTCTCACATTTTGTTAGAACACTCCCGTGTGTGTCAGGATGAGTAAAATTTCTGGATGACAGAGGATGACAACAGCATCATTAGAAATATGTAGTTTTTTTCATTGTAACACGCATACTAAGGTTGCTRTTCTGTGAGAGTGTGTATATGTGTGCATGCACACATGCGCGTGTGCGTGTCTSGGAGGGAGGGAGGGAGAGCACACAAGGCAGAGTTCCAGATTATCTTAATAAAGAGAATATAATGTCTAGTTTTTCATTACGACTATCCAGAAAACTGCCAGAAAGTGGAGTGAGAGGTAGAGTTCTGAGACAAAGGCTTCTTGCTTGTCCCAAGCCTATAAAGGTACTTACTTGTCTTCAAATACATTATGTTGATCCATGTTTAGTAYTGAACAAAATGAGTGTGAAACATATGCATGGTATGCTTATGAGAACATATCTATACATATGGACTAACAGAGATAATGGAGATTGGATCAAGTAAAAGAAATTTTCTCATTAATTATTTGAGCRAGTTCCATTTTACCAGCTCTAACTTTTCAGTCTGGAACATCAAATCTGTAAATTTACCATTTTTTACTAACCAAATAAGTGAGCTTGTGTATTCTTTAAATATGATTGCAACTTTGAGACTGGAGTTCATAAAAGAACTCATTTGGAAATTTATTTATTTTTATGCTGTTTGTGCTTCATTTTTTGCTTAAGAGATGTTAAGATACAAGTAGTTGTAGTGTTTAAGTGTCTAACTCTAAGCTTTGTAGTTGTTTTTCTTCCTTAGACAATGTAGTTCTGAGCAAAGGTTATCATARGAACAGTCAAAATCTAAAATCTAACGGATAAAAATCTAAATATCCACAGAGAGAAATTTTATGTTCAAACCACATAAGTGATCAATAGTCAAAAGAAAATAGCTGATTTTACATTTAGATGAGGAATTCAAACACATCTGTAAGTATATGATCATACAGAAAATATTCAGGGACCATAAATAATAATCAGATGACTTATGAAGCTATGCAGGCTCATACAAAACTTGGAAATTTCCAGTAATTGTTCTGCAAATAACCTGTGAATTAAAAATCATTTGCTTAAAAATTTAGGTCTAAAAAAGTGTAGAGAGATAGATGCATTTCCAGCATTCAGGTGAGGATTCAGGTCATTCAGTATGCTGTAGACTGATACTTTCATTGTTTTCAGTGGGACTAACTTTTGCTACCAAAGGACCTGTCTCAGGAAATCTATATTTGACCTAAATAATTTCCTGTAGCGCAGTACAACCAAATACTTTGCTAATGCATAAGAGAACAGATTAATGTATATGTGACAAGAGAAGCACTAATAATTTTGAAAACTAAATATTGTTTAATTTTTATAATATGAATTTCAGGTAAATGCAAAATCTATGGAACTTAGGTTTTCAGTCTATCAAGATTACCTCAGTATTCAAAAGTGGTTCTGGTATGTATTAAGGGCACATTTTCATTATGGCATTTTACAAATACTTAATAAGATTTAAGCCTTTCTCCTAATCATGCYATACAGTTCCTTGGATTCCTATTAACTTTTTCCCTTTTAAATCATAACAATATAGGTAACATGGTTTGACAACACATGCCACATGTTCTTAACTTTTTTCTTTAAAGTAGTATCACTGGTTTAAAATAGTATCACTGGATATGTACTTTTCCAACACTCAGGAATTTCAGGTTACTTGACAGTACTTCATACAATGACATTTGGCATCATGATATTGAACTGGCACCTGGGAATCTTCATTTTCCTACCTTCCCATAGGATCAAAACAGTTCACATTTTGCATTTTCAAGATTTGATGGTTCAGGTCCCAAATTTATGTAACTGTTTGCTCTATATGTTTTAGCTGAATGCTCTGTTCCCCACCAAAGCACTTTGTTGCCATGACAAAACAAATATTTCCAATTCACCAATCAGTTTAGTATATGTTTTTCATGGAGGACAGCAGGGATTTAAGTCTGAAAATGTGGGACAATGCATGACTAGGTGATGAAAAAAGTTCCTTTCTTAATGTAGTTTTTAGAAATCCAGCTCCTTAACAGTATACTGTCATGTTGATTTTACACAGTCTAGAAGGAATTACCAGAAGAGGTTGAAAAAATATTGACAAAGTTCAGTTTTCAGTAGTTTTGTTTCAGACTGGAAAGGTGGTGCATTTCTGTCCCAGTTGACCCATTCAGGGAAACAGCTTCTCTGAAGGTCTATTCCATATTTTCATTAATTATTTAAACAATGAAATGAAGGGAGTAGCTATGCAATTTACAAATGGCACAGTATCTATGGAGTTTGCATGTGTTCTGGAGATCAATGTATGTCAGAGAAAAGATCCCAAATCTGATTAAATTTAATGATGACAAATAGAAGCACCATGCTTGGGAAAGATGTTTTATAGGCAAATACAAAAGGGGGAAGAGCTATGCAAGAAAGACTACGGAAAAATATAGATGTGCCATAATCTGAATTAAGGTTTATAAGATGTTGCCAAGAAAGGTAAATGCCATTCTGGAAATGGATCATGGAAAATTGACATGGATCCGTCATCCAAAATTGACAGCTCTGAGTGATATTTTTTCTTCCTTCCTAAGTCTTGGCAAGGCTTCAGCTAGGAGTTTAGGTTTGGGCACCATCCTCTAAGAGAAAACAAACTGAAAGGAGCAACAAAGTGATGAGAGTTTTAAAAGCGTATGACAAAAGCTTTTGTCTTGGACTGAAAATTGGATTTGTATAGCCTAGACAGGAAGACAGTGCAGAGGACATGGTAATGATATCTATGAAACTGTACAGGTATCATGAAAAGAATACATTTATCCTCCATCACTGTGGGATAAATTTGACTTAATTTAAAACCAAGATATTTAGTTTAGACATATTTTTTTCCTTGCTGTAATAATATGTAAACATTGGAAGAGGCTACTTAGGAAGGCCATGAAAGTTTTAAAAATAAGAATGTTTCCAGTTAGTCCTGCCTCAAAGCAGAGTAGATTGRCCAAATGACCAACCTATTGAATTCTTTTTAATGAATTATAGGTAAACAACAATCAACATTAAAAAATAGCAAATTTATATTTGATATGGATTTAAGTATGTATAGAACTATTTTTTTCYATAGGAAGAATTTTTTACTTGCTCCACTCCTTGTGAATGAATATAGAACAGAGAAATATTTGCATTTCTCCAGTTCATACATTAAATTTGTTTGTTAAAGATAAGTTTCTCCATTTTTCTTGTTTTATTTTTTTTGTCAGGAAAGATCCTCACATGATGGGAAGTTTTGTGGGCTTTTGTGGAACACATTAGTGTGCTGACTAATGGGACTACTCTTTGAAACACTAGTATACTCTCCCTTCATTTTTGCTGACAGATGATACATTTTTCCTTAGCTCTTGGAACTAAAAGCTTTTCATTTAATGATTAAAAGTGTACTTGCTTGGAATGGTATGAGCTTGCCATTCTGAGAACATGATGACAATAATATGGTTGTGATGCAATTACAGCATGTACATCTTTGGGAAGTGATCTCATTTTCAGAAACCCATAGCTCCTCATAAYAGTTACCAGTATAGCCTCTAAACTTGCCTTTACAGATGTGAAAACGTAAAGTTTGTCTAGACCCTATGCAGATGCCAATAATCAGACTGTAGCCATCTTTTAAGACATCTTGTTGCCCTTCTCAGAACATGAACTTGAGGATCCTGAGTTGTTAAAGACGCTAACCACAACAGCTTATTTTCTAGATCGTTTTCCCTATATTGGTAGATGAATAAGATAAGTAGGTAAGATAAAGTGTTTCTGGTACATGAACACAGATAGCCTCTTCTAGCCTTTTTTTTTCCCCAGGAATAGATGCCACGCCATATGGAGGGGGAAAAAATGCAAGAACAGGATAACTTTTGAACCTTGGTCCACATTATTGAAGACCACCCTGTTATTAATGCAGCTGTAAAGGAGTTATTTCAAGATGAGCAGTGATACTGCTCACCGAATCATTCTTCTGCTTGCTGTTTGCTGTAATAAGCTATGTGTCTTATTCGRCCTGAATGTCTACAGCCAGGAAGACCACTGACTTAGTTTCAGTAATGAAGACAGGGAAGAAGAAGAAACAGCACCTCTGAGCATGTAGTGCCTTATAAACAAATCATGGTCCATATGGCTAGAAACCTTTCACATGAGTASAACAATAGACAATATGGCATATAAAAACAAAATATGACACCAGTACTGTTTAGAACAACAAAGTGAGGCATACAAGGGCATGACCTTGTGTTGAGTAACCTGCTCTTTATGCAAGTAATTTTCATTAAAGTAATCTAGTGRATACAGGGAATGATTTCTGTGAATATTCATTTGATTCCTTTAATGAATTCACTTCAGCATTGTATTTCTTGGTTGTTTGTCTATGAATATTCTAGTGAACTAGAATTAGAGTGCAGGATTGTACTTATTTGGTTAGCTAGCTATTTTTAAGAAGTAGTTCATTTAAAGGAAATGCTGGAGAGTGTTTAAGGAAGATAACTCTTGTACCTGTAAACAAAACTAGTCATGGCAATTCAAATACATTGCAATTGGAAACCTCCTCAGCTGCAGGTAAATGGAAAACAAACAAAAAATGTTGTAGGAACCAGATCCCCCCTTTTAAAATTTATGAGGATACTAATGCCATTCTGCAGTACCATCTCTCTCCTCCTTTGAACTATTATCTGAAATTAAGCTGAAGCAGCTCCAGAGACTTTACTTCTCTGGCCCCCAGTCAAAGTCTTTTACTTATAATTTCTTTGGAGGGAGAGGGAAGATAATATTTTTTCCCATGTTTCTATTCTCTTACCATATTCATTCATTTTACTCAAAGAATTTGCAATTGTTCCCACTTCATACTGCTCCAAGTGGGGAACAACCCTCTGATGAGTGCATGTGAATTGCCAGAATCTTGGGTCTCCTTTCCATTTACACAGTCTTCTTAGAAGTCCCATCCTAAAATCATGTATACCACTTCACCAAGTTGGTGAAAATGAATTTTCTCTGTGATTTTTATGACATAAAGATTAAAGAAATGAAGGTAACTCTGGTCATCATGCATCTCTCATATCTGGGCCAACAGTTAAGATGAAGATAAATGAACAATTAGTTCTTTAAAAGTGTAGTCATTACACAAAATCTTTTTTGTTTGTTTGTTTCTTTTTTTTCAGCTGTGCTACTATCCTTTTTCACTGCTGCCTGCGTATGGACTCTGATGAATTATATAATTAGTTGTGCACTGGACCAATTTTAAACTTCGGCTTCCTCTACTTTCAGGTGCTTCTGAYAATTTTACTTTACATCTAATTGCATGTGGCACTCCTGCATACTATAACAGAATACTCCAGGAAGGGTTTTGCTAATAGTAGGTTGTAAATTTTRAAGTTTTTCCAGCTGTACAAAGTCTGCTTTGCTTTCCTAGAAGTAGATCATAGGTAAATCTAAGTCTACCCTTCATGCTACTCCTCCTTTTGCTGTAGAAGATATGATCATTACCTACAGAGCTCAAATCATCTATAAGATAGTAGAGAAAAGAGGAAGGAAAGCAAAAGAATAAAGTGGGGGGGRAAAAATCATAAGACACAGAAGCAGCAGAGGAGTAGAACATGAGCTTACRATTTCTGATACATCCCTGAAGAGTATCAGCCTTCTTAGGCATCACTCTTTCACCATTTCCTGTTAATGCCTCTGCCTGTTCCCCCATTCTTTGGGAGACATTTTCACTTTTGTGGTGAATGGAATAAGCAATCTTTTCCCTGTTCAGAGTGGTAGGTTGTGTTTGTGACATCCATCTGAAGGCCACTTTCATATTGCTCCATAATAAGGAAAGAGCAGAGCAGAAAAATACAAAAACAACAGGGAAAGAGAAAATGAGTGATAAAAAAATGATGAGTCAAGCTGAATGGGGGAACATCCTTTTCAGATGTAGACAAGAGATTGATTATATGTGGTAAGGGTGAGATATCAGTGCATCCAAGAGAAAGCAGGAAAAATGATGCCATCTGAGAACATCATGATTTGAACAATGGAACGAAGAAATAACGAAGTAATAGGATGAGATCAAGAAGTGGAACTATGAGACTTTATTACTGCTTGACTGGATTGAGAGAAAAGATCTTTAGTCTGGAAATTGCCAGGAATATGTTGAAACAGTAACAACATTACTAGGAAAATGTTAAACAAAACCAAGATAAAAGAAAAGAGATCTTTGGATCCAGTCACCTCCCTGCCCCACTAACAAATGAACTGTTGTTGCCCTCCAAGTCTGATTTTCAGATAGTGCAGAAAACAGTTTTTGACTCCTTGTAAGAAAAATGTTGAAATCCTGGGTCCACTGAAATTCAAAGGGAGGTCTGTCATATCGTTACAACCCAGGGATATGAGTTCACCCAGTGTATTGGATATTTGCCTTTATCCTTTGCTGTATTTCAAAATTTATCATCTCCTGTGCCTCTTCTATTAAGAGAAATTTCTTGGACAATTACTTGAGCAGTACATATTTTTATTCTTCAAAGTATCCATTATATACCAGATATGGCCTTGAGTTAATAAGGATGTTTTAAGAGGCAGAGGAAAGAGTGAGATTGTAAGTAAAAAAAGATGTAGAAAGGGTAACACCAGACAGAGGAGCATGTTGCCTGTGTATTAAAATAAAAGAATACATACAGCTTAATGCAACATGGCAAACTTCGTCTGCATTTTTGGGGAGGGAAAAGAAGATAGGTCACCGAATGAAAAAAGTGTTTCTCTTTCAATTACACTAGTATACCAACTGTACAGAGGAACAAAGAATATTAATGTAGCCCACTGAGATCAAGCAAACTCTACATCGGCATTACTTGACATACCCAAATAAAAATGACTTTGTTTCTCATGCTGGAAATAAGTTAAAATCCATGAAGTACAAAAAAGTGGAATCTTGCTATGAGATAGATATATGTATTTCTTCCTAGAGAATTTAAATATCAGGTTAATTAATTTAAAACCACAGATGTAATGGGAAGTGCCTGCAATAAATTTTCAGTTGAAGTTGACTATTTCACGATCTCATAAAACTAGTCCTAGATTCTTATTCACRAATATTGCCATAAATTTGGGTTCTGTCAATCATCTTATTCATAGAGTCAATCCTATAATTTTATAGAATTTTATTAAATTCTTAACAAGATAAGCACAATTCAAACTCAGTGAGAATGGCAAATTGATTCCTTACTATGAGGAATCCACCTTAGTGACATTTTTTGATATAATGTAGTGCTGGATCGCAGTTAATTATGACTACCTAAAYGCTTGCTTGCTTTCAACAGCTGCATATAGAGTGTTTTATAGTTGGTCTGACCCCAGAAATAGTACAGGGATGGAACTGTGTGCATGGCTGACACACATCTCACTGCTCACCTTGCTCACTCTTAGAAGCCATGTATATGATGCTTTATATCAGTATGGTGATACTTGTATTGTGGGGCATTTGAACYGATTGCTTTTTTATTATGGCAGAGACAAAGCACCCTCTTGCCAGATTCTATTTCCTTGCTTTCTTCTCCAAGGATGTATAGGATATCTGCCCACACTTTCACCACCGGGTTAATGTTGTGCACATCCCTCATCTCCAGATGTTAACTCCCAGGTAGGCACCAAACAGTCCGAGGATGATTTGTGTTTCCCTAATTTTAGATTTCAGCTGTGGAAGCCTCTTCTTTCACAGTCCTTTTGACTTTACTTGGGCATCCCAATGTATTTTTTGCCTAAATCAACGGTTGCTGTGAGAATATAGTTGGCAAATTATGCAATCTGAAAACAAATCTTAAACTGTAGATACAACATAGCGGTTAAATGCCATTGTTAACATTGTTTAAAATCTCTGAAATGTGTTTATAAGTGAAAGGTGATTTTTATGATTGTATTAGACTTGTGTGTATGTGGTGGTGCATTCCCTCCCCACCTCTCTTGGGCTGCTCCATGATCTCAGAAACTCCTGTTAAACCTTAACCTTGCTGTAATGAGTCAGGCGGTGAAGCGTCCCTTGACTATATCAGGAACTCTTGCATAGCTGAGGTGGGGGAATGGTACTGACTGTACCAGGAACTCCTGCTGCCTGGCCCAAGTGGGGAATGAGAGCAGGGATAATTTGTCATCCCCTGTCATCCTTATCTGAGTCGTAGCTCAAGTGGGATGGTACCATTGTTACTGAAACCTTGAGAATTTTCACAGATGACTAAAGCCAATCGTCTTATGACCCTATAAACAGTGGTCCTAAGTGAGACCCTTTGAGCTCTCCTGGACCTCAGYGGTCTGCACCCAATATCTCTCTCTGAGTAGGATGCCTCTCAGAACTCGTGAACTCTCGAGTTTGCAATATTCATAGGACCATTGCCGACTGATGACGGGACCTAGGCTGAAACACTCCTCAAGGCTCAACCCCTTGCCCGTTGAGAAATGCCGAGACATTTGATGYGAATATTTCACTGGACTTGAGGGGAATTTTTAACAGGTATACCTTTTGTACATTTATATATATTTCTGTCTGTGTGTGTGTGTGAACTGATTTATATAACCTATAGTAAGCATAATCTGTAATTAAGTCACTGTCGTGATTGGAGTAGACTCTACTAACTTACTTTGTTAATGTTAAATTAGTCAATGATTAATTGCTACTAAAATCTTCTGATCTATCTTAAAACTGTGAGTGAACCTTAGACTGCTGCTAGACACTACAACTCATTAGACGTAAACCGTTGACCGCGTCTGGGACTAGGAGTGATCCAGCCACACCTAGACTCCATCAGAAGTTTAGAAAGCAAGGGCATCTACTCTGAATCTCGTGACTCAATGAGAAAGTCTCCTTACCCTTTTCATATTAGACATAAAGCGTTGTCTAAGACTGAAACTAAGATTGATCCAGCTGCACCTGAACTCCATCAGAAGTTTAGAAACCAAGGGGGTCTTCTCTGAACCTTGTGACTCAATGGGAGGATGTCCCTTACCCTTTTTCATCCTTGGTCTCTGTATAAATCATTCCAACTCAATTCTAACACAATTTTCCTTTGTATGCTTCATCCATGTAGTAAGTGATAGAGTGAACCTTGCCATCGGACTCTGCTAAGTCACGCTTTTATAAATTTCTATTATTAAAATCACTTTCTGCTAATACCTTTGACGGTGATTCTTTAAGCGGCCTCATTCGTGACAGTATGACAGAAGCAGAATAACACCAGATTAGAAAATATTCAGAATAATGCAAGAAATACCTTGTAGAAAATTTTATCTCTAATTCTTTATGAGTGATGTGTAGAAGTCCTGTCTTCCCTTAAAACTCAGAAACATTAAACATGATTCATAAAATTCAAGCAATTTGTGCCTAATTTACTGATATTGGATGTAAATTTATTAGGGAAAAATTCTCATTCCATTCACCTGTTTGCTAGGGAGCAGCAAGAGCCCGACTGGTCCGGTGAAGAGGATGAGCCAAGAGCTGAGAGCAGGTACGGCACGGGCAGGGCAGTGCCCTCTCTGGCACAGCCCTACTGCATCAGGGCAGGGTGGGGAAAGGGATAGCATCCATCAAAAGTCCCAAATAAAGTGAGGTAATGAGTCAAGTCTGGGGTGAGCCCAGGGATCCCCTCAGGAGTAACAGGAGACAGGGCTGGAAACAAGGCTGCTACAGCATAGGTGCAAGGTCTATCCAGGAACCCTGCAAACCAGGACAGCAGGAGATAGGTCTGGGCTCAGGGACACCTACAACATAACTCAGGGGAGGTCTGAGTGCCCAGGCATGAGCTTGAATGAAACCCTTGTGCCCACAGGCAGAGCRGGTAGGTGAAACTCCAGGTGAGGCTGCTTAGGGTAAAGCCTATTAATGCACTCAGGGCTCTGACAGTGTAAATCCAGAGTAATCCCGTTCACTTCAAAGCATAAGCAATGGAATTTACAGTAATCAGTCTCTTTCAGTCAAGCTTTCAATCCCACTATGTGCTAAGAAATAGTTGAGAAAAATAATGAGTCGTTTAATAAATATTTATGTTGGTCCTTATTGTGTGAAATAAGTCTTACTGATGGACCCTGAATATTAAAACAACACCCACTGGATGTTTAAGACAGATTAAATGACCCAATTATGTTAATATTAGAATAGCTGCAACATGTAAATTTGTGATATTTGTGAAGCCATGTTTTACTCCCATGAATCCATATTTCATAAAAATTCAGCCACATCTTATCCCAAAGAGACTTTCATTGATTCCTGTCCCAAATTAAAATATATAAAATATAATTAATTTTAGATATAAAGGCCATATTTACACGCATTTAAAGGGGTCTAACTATGCAGATTGATGCTCAGTGCAATTTACAATGGCAAGTGAGGTTCATTAAACAATGCTTTTAGAAGTTAAGTAAAGTACTTACTCTAGTGGGTTCTTTTTAAAATCTTTCTACATTTTACTCACCTTAACTATCTTTATTAGATTGGTCCCTTCAATTCTAATCTTTATAGTGTCATTCAAAACCTGTCCCATTCTGTGCATGCCCTGATAATTCTGTATCACACTTCTGACAATATTTTCTTTTGTTGCCTTTCAGTGCTTACCCTTCCTTTTTCTTTGATAGAACATTATCCAAGATTTGCTCTCTGTCCCCAACAGAAGTCGTGCGAGTTTGACATGCTGACTAATTTCAGAAATTTAACCAAGCATTCAAGCTGCAATAAGACATGAATAATGGCTGAGAGTGATTGAGACTGATTAATACACATACTGCAGTGCTGAAATGACAATCACCCACTCAGTCTGATTGTATGGTTTAGGCCTTAGGCAGTCATGCTATACCTGCTTGGTTGGTGCCACTGCTAGGCAGATTTTGAACCTTTGTTGCAACAGACTTCACTCATTGTTTAATGTAATACAAGGAGTTTCGTGTCTTCCAATATAATTTATGTTTTATAATCCCGCACACATACCTTGCAAAAAGTCACTCATGGGATATTTTTCAATCAAGGGTATTTTCTGGTTCAGACTCACTTTTCTATGTTACAGAGCATATGTTTTTCAAAATATTTTCAGGATAATTTATACAATTGCAAATAAATAAGTCCACTAGAGGGCAATAACATTGTTAATCTATCTGAAAAAAACAACATTCCGGTTGATTAAAATATTTAAGTGAATAAGGAAAGGCACAGGAAATCATGTAAGTGACAAGGTATTTGTACTGACTCCAGACACTACTTGTCCTGCTTCTTCGGTTCTCCTATTCCAGACATACAAACACCTAGGGCAGACATCTTCAGATGTGCTGACTTTCTATTCAATGAGGAGAAAAGGGAATGTCAAAAGGACAATTTTGTATGTAAAAAACTTCAGGAACCCTATTTTCCCAGTGTAATTTAACCTGAGATGTAGCCCTTCAGTCTTTAGCCAGAAGAGTAACCACAAGTTCTACTACTTAAAATGTCCTTTACTTATATAAAGAAGATGGGAAAGTAAAATAGTTGTCAAACCATCACCAGTTTCAACCTTATTTAGAAAATCCTTTTCTAACCTGCAAAGTACCAATCAGAAAGACTTACCAGTGTCTTGAAAAAGCTATCCTTTAGGAGTATATACCAACCCTTACAGTATGAGAAGGAAAAAGTGAGTAAAGAATGGTAGAAGAGATAGAAGAGTAGTTAGTCACTTTCTAAAATATTTTGACTGGAAGGAATGGCAGAAAGAATATTCATGAAGGGGAGAGGCTGAAACCATATTACCTTATGTCCACTCGTCATCTTCCCCACCTCATTCCTCAGGGCTTTGTATCTATTGTGTATTTTTCATATCCGATGAAATGAGTAGTAATTTCTACAGTAAGTGAAAGCACCATTATAACTCATTTACGAATGAAATATCTGAAATCTGTTTTGTTTTACCTTTCTGATGCAAACCTGGGTAATACAGAAAGTACATGAAAATAATGAATACAGTGCAATTTYAGATTTGTATTGGATAAATTATAATGAGGGATTCAGACATATTGCAGGTATATTTATAACAGTCTGCTCAGTTGTCTTGCTAGACAAGTCTAATGCAAAACTGTCCATATTGATATTATGAAAGTTTTGGTGGAATGACATATACACTTAAATCATCTGCAAAATACAATAAAACACCTCGATGTCATCAGCAAACTATCTCATGTATATAATGAATTCATGTATCGATTATGTAAACAAGATAGGGTAAAAAGGTGGAAAAAACCTCAGTAAATTAACTTCTGACTATGTGTAAATTAAGCATAGAAATAAATTAGTGATGTGTGAATAATTTGCAATAAGTTTATTTGTGGGGTCAATATCTCTTCCTTTTTTTTAGAATATTCATACACATAGAATTTGAACACATTTAAAACAGTGTTGAAGCAATGTTAGGTTCCTATATTGTCATTCTCACTGTTGCTTAGCTGAACTCCATGAAGGTGCAGCTCTGATAAAGCTCAGCATAACAGAGATTAAAACTGAGTGAAAAATAGGTATTATTGGTTTCCAGTGAACTTTTATTGAGAGAATATATTTTTAACAAAGTGAATACTGAATGAATTAAGAAAACCTAGAAACTGTATGATGATAGCCAATAGTCATCAGAGTGCAATGGCTAACAAAAGTTTTTAAGCAGTCTATTGGTGTTCACCTAAACCTTTCTACTTTGCTGCTTATTACCACAAAACACGCTTCTGTGCTTTAGCATGTACATGTAGCATATGGCCCTCTATCTTCATGCCAAAAAATCATTCTTTTCTTTACCTTTTGTCACCATAATAAGTGATACTTACCTGGTCTCTTCACAACTAGGGAAGAGAAGCAGCAACTGAGGCCTTTACAAACAATCCCAATGCTCATCAAGAGTTAGTGAGCTCCAGAGAGCTTTTTTGTTCTCTGCATGATTGTTTTCTGTTGTCTACAAAATGTAAGACCTTAAAAAAGAAATCTTGAAAATAAATCATCTTCATGTCTTCACAAGTACTTAGAAGACCCTCCAGACTCAGGAACTCTGGCAACTCTGTTGTGGATTTCATTCCAAACAGAGCCTTCCATAACAAAATATTGCTAGCCTGTTTGAAAAGAGTTGAACCATGTTCAACAGAGAAGAACAGAACTAAATCTGGATAGTTTATAAAAGTTATACATAATTTTGTTTAAGTGCTAGTCAGTTTGGTATTATGACAAAATTATCCTCTCTGTAGTGTGCTTTGCTCCAAGGAAAAATAGCTATTACATGTGAATACTGGGAACAGCAGCTAAGGAAAGTTGAAGAAACATCACTCGGGAGTTGTGGCATTAGGCAGGTCTTTCAGAGGTCTAGGCCTTTCAGACAGAGGAAATATGTGTAGGAAATAAGTATGAAGAAAATAAAACAACATTAACAAAAAGGCACATGTTAGAATATTCTTCTGAAAAAATAATAACATTCAATTATTAGGAAAGAACAACTTCAGCTAATCTATGTTCCGTTATAGAAGTAAATTTGCAGATTTATTTGAACAATTAAAGTAAAAATAAAGGCCTCTCTAAATTTCATCCCAATATTAATGAAGTTGTAATGATATCTCTAGTTACTATATACACATACACTTACGTGCAAGGTCTGAAATGGATTAAGGAAATAATAAACATACATATAAAATTATAGGCAAATCAGTTTAAATGGAAATATGTTCCAGATGCCAAAAGAGATGCTGGTAAAATGCCTGGGATGTGACGTCAAAGATGATGAGTAAATAGGGTTTAGTAGTAGCATTGAATTAATCCTGAAGATAAAGTAGCATTGATATGTGCTCCAGAAGGAATTCACACAAGAAACTGTAAACTAGAAGGTCGGAACTGTTGCACCAGATGGGTGGGGGAATATATTCTTCTTGAGCCTTCTCTCTGGCACAGTGTAGGTGCCCTGTCATGCCAGGGCTGCTGAATTTCTTGTGCCTTGTGATAGGTAACTGGAAGTAAGGGAAATGGAATATGAAACCATCTTTTCCTTTTGCTTGGGTAAATGTTTAGATAAGTCCATAACCTCTCTCTTTTTTCCCAAAGCATACAGTTTGGGGAATAGTTTTCCCAAAATATACTGTCCTGGTCCTGCAAGATCATGATATCAACATCAATTCTGATTTATACTAATCTCCTCTAGGTAGTATGTATGCAAGAAAAAATCAACACATCTAAATATTAAAACTCGGGCTAGAAAGCCTAGAAGGTTTTTATCTCCATGTTGTGGTTTAACCCAGCAGACAGCCAAACAGCACACAGCCACTCACTCACTCCCCCTACACATAGTGGGATGGGGAAAAAAATTGGAATTGGAAAAAAAAAAATAATTGGAAAAAAAAAAAAGAAAAATTCATGGATTGAGATAAAGACAGTTTAATAGAACAGAAAAGGAAGGGAAAATAATAGTAATAACAATAATGATAGAATATGCAAAATGAGTGATGCACAATGCAATTGCTCACTACCCGCTGACAGATGCCCAAACAGCGATCGCTACTTCTTGAACCGCGCCTCTTATTTATATGCTGAGCATGACGTCATATGGTATGGAATACCCCGTTGGCCAGCTGGGCTAGCTGTCCTGGCTATGCTCCCTCCCAGCTTTTGTGCACCTGGCAGAGCATGGGAAGCTGAAAAGTCCTTGACTAGTAGACTACTTAGCAACAACTGAAAACATCAGTGTGTTATCAACAYTGTTCTCATACTAAATCCAAAACACAGCACTAGGAAGAAATTTAACTCTATCCCAGCCGAAACCAGGGCACTCCAGAATGTCCAAGTGAAGTTTAGATGCAATAATCTGGCAGGAAAGCCATCTGCTCTACCTAGTGCATTGAACATTGTGGTCAGGGCCTCGAGGGCACCACCAGCCCCAGCTGCCCCTACCAAGCCCCCCTGAGAATCCCCGTCCCCGCCCACAGCCCAGGACCCCACGTCAGCCCCCCAGGGCTTTCAGCTCCCTGCCCCAGCAGCGCTGCAGCAGGGCCCGTCTCCAGCTCCCCACAGCCCTGCCCTGCCATGGGGCCTGCCACGTCGGGACCGCCCACAGGCCCATGCCCCATCCTGTCCCTATCCCCATCCCCACCCCCAGGGAGGTGCCCGGTGCCCCGGACTGTGTTACCCTTGGTTACCCTCACCGGATCTGAACCTGACCTATCCACCTGTCTTGACCTCAGACCTACCTGATCAACATGACCTTGCCTAGTCATCCGAACACTTGGGTAAACCTGTCTGCCATCTTCAGGCCTGCCCTGCCGCCTTGCTGGAATGGTGGGATGGGCTCCTTGGCCCCTGGTCCTGAGGGAGCAGCTGGTCCTTGCTGTTCCCTGGCTATCCGCTTCTGAGCAAGCTTTCAGTAATAATGATTGTAAAGCATGAAGAAACAATACAGATTTGAATTTATAATCTTGAAATTATAAATTCCATATCCAACTGCAAGCACATGTTGTTCTCATAAGCTGGTAGGTATGTGTTAAAACGTTATGTCCAGTGCATTATGCTGTATATCCAGGTACAACAAAGTTAAAATAAACCCCATACTTTATTACAATCAAAGCTTTTTCTGTTGCCGCGTCTTCACAAATTCAAAAATACCTTCATTATAAGAATATTATTAAATTTTATGTGAAGTCTTATCTCCCAAGAGCTACATGGTCCTGACTGTATAACTACAAATTCACTCCTCAAGATTTTTGGTAGGAAGGTGTCATGCCAACAACAAAAGCCAATACTCACTCTTATGCAAGTATAAGGCTCTTCTATGTACACCTCAGTAATTGGGTGAAATTTCAATAAATTAATAGCCCCTATTCTTTGCATATGGAAACTTTTCAAATTAATCTTTCAACAACCTAGGAGATATGTTCTTTGTACTATGTTTTGAAAGGGACCTTAAGTACTCTAACCAAGATCAGAATCCAAGTAGCACAAATAATATATAATCTTAATAATTTTATATTAGAAGATATTGACTTATTTTTAGATTTCTACCCTATATCCATTATAAGTCCATTTTAAGTGGATTAGTGGGCTTTCTTCTTTGGAGTTACTAACACTTGGCAGCAGGTGGAGTAGAAAAAGGATAATCTCCACAGCTTTAGTCAATGAGAGAGGTGCCTCCTGAATGACGAGGACTTTAACTTAACATGCTGAACCACCTCTGGAGGAATCTTTCTACACAGATTATACAAGAAACCAAAGCATAGACATAATTATAGGTATAGATATAATAAGATATACTTAGAAGAAATGGATTATTTTTTTTTTTTCTGAAGATAAGTCCGAATTTGTAGGCTTTATCTACCTAGTATGTGATTTTCTGGAAGTTTGAAATTGTGCTATTCTGATGCCAGAGGTGGTTAGATCTTTAAATAATGTATTTCTAAAAAATCAGAACTGAAATCCAGTGAATCATAGATAGGATGGTTGTGATCCAGATTTGTGCTTAAATCACAATCTCTGCTAATTTTCTTTGTCTGAAAGGTAATACATAAGTTTCCCCCAAGTGTCTAGCCTAACCAGTAGAAATAAATTCTGGTGAAAAGGTACGAGGAAATATATTGATTTATAAGCTAAAGTATTCCCTTTAAGAATATTTTGGGTTTGTTTCAGTGTCTTCCTTTTCTCCATATGATTTACCGATTAGTTTCTTTCAGCAAATTAAGGCAAGACATGCCATTTGGATAGTTAGATAATTCTTCCTTAAGAATTAATCTTCAGGAAGCCATGTCTATGGTGAGATGACTCAGAAAKACAAAAAAAAAAAGATTGTTTCAAGAATTCTCGGTGTCTGGTAGTTAATGCTCCTCAAAAGTGCTGTGGTTTCTTGCTGCCATAATCATTAAAGGTTCCTTATGACTTTACCGTGCCCAGCCTTTTGTGTCTAAGGCACAAGGTACCAGACAAATGAGAGAAGAAACAGAGAGTGAAATCCTTAACCCAGGGAGATATAGAACTCCACAATGTGACTTTCTCTGTCCAGCTCTCACATAGCACTGCTTTTACTTATGCAGCCCTCTAAAGCTTTGTAAAGTCAGTTAGTTACAAAGACAGACTAGATTCACCAGTGTGCCATCATCTGAAAATGTACAATAATTATCAATGCAGCTTTACAGCGGTCTGAATTGTTTGGCATGGTAACAAATCTGATCTCAACAGTTAAAATATTTTCATTTTTTAAAGATTGATATTTCACATCTTCATGTCATTAGAAGTTATGAAAAGAATATTCTTTGACAGCTTCTTACTTCAATTTTCTTGTATAAATTGTTTGGTAATTCTTAAAATGTAAGAAAATATACAGAAAAATCCACTGCAAGGGTAAAAAGCAAAGTTTGCCAACAGCAAAATGCTGCTTACTCTTCATTTACCTACACACACTACCAACTCTACTTCTGTGTTAAAATATTTTTTTGTCTCTGGATTATATATTACATATACAAATGTACATACAGTGGTGACATTCAGTTGTTAACTGACAGACACCTACACATACATATAGCTTATAATTTCAGCAGTCTAATCAGAGATTCAGGCTGATCCATGGTGATTTAAATTAGATGATTTCACTACAGTCTCTATCATGGAAGACTTTCCGTACTGTGCAACTTTATGGAGGGATGGAGGAACATGAAATATTTATGCTAAAGACAAAACCACACAAGACCACTTTTCTCAGCTTAATAGCAAGATGTTTGAAGTCTGAAAGAATTTTAACTTCTCCTGCCTGCAAATGAGGCCCATTCCATAATTACATGTAAAGCAAACAGATGAGTAAAAGAATGAAAACAATCACTACTTTTCTTTCTTGATGTGCCTCTACTATTACTTCCTGAAGGAAAGGCACAAATGGTAGCTGTTTTTAATAAACTTAAAGTCTTTTTCAATCAGGTGTTGAAGGCAATGAATATGCTTAGGCCATTATACAGATAACTGCCTTGGATCCACTATAAAATAACATAAAATAACAGAGCAATGTCAGAATGATACCAAAAATAATATTTCTGAGCAAACTACTCTGAATTAAAGCCACTGGCTGTGTCCCTTTGGATGACAAGTGACTTCGGTGATTGTCCTTGAAAAGGATGTTGTGTRTTCATATTAAAATAAATTCTCATTTCACTTTAAATACAGATCTCTTTAAAAGGTGGAAAGTAGCTGTGTTACACTAGTGAAATGGAACTAATTTTAATATTTCTTTTATATTTTCACTAAGGTATGCACATAATTATGAGCAAAATAACAGGAAAAGAAGCTTTAGGATTTGTTTTTCTCCCTTTTCTGTTGAGARGACTAAATTAAAATAATAATAATAATAATAAAAAATCCTCAGAGCAACCATATCTGCATTCACCTCTTGATGAGTCAATTGTTTCTCAACAAACTGAACCTTATCAGCTCAGATTAACAAATGGATGACAGTGAAGTCTAAAATGCTTTTGTATGTTATCCTACATTGATGACTTTACTTCTCATCTTGGCTTT
The DNA here is from genome assembly GCA_030449065.1 of Oceanodroma leucorhoa. NCBI lineage: Eukaryota > Metazoa > Chordata > Aves > Procellariiformes > Oceanodroma > Oceanodroma leucorhoa. Next base: position 16,835,002 of record JASVER010000004.1, on the reverse strand, counting down.
CTTTTTCTAACATTTTTCAAAGGTTAAATTTAATAAAATCTGGTTTTATTCAGTGTCTTTCTCATTCAAGGTACCCTGAAGTTTTTTACAAGATAATGAGACACAAGCTGGTCTTTTCAATGGATATGTAAGAAAGAGTAGAATGTGTCTGGTTAAAGGAGGGACATGATCTACACAACCTCATTTGAGTGACATTTGTATTGACCTCATGTGGAACTTTCCTAAACAATAAATGTAGGCAGAGCTTTTGCAAGGGGAGGACAGCCTGAGCAGGCAGCCCAAATGTTATCCCTCCCAAGGGAAGGGATATAGCTGCAGTACCAGTGGAACTTCCCCTGCTCCAGCCTCCCAGAGCAGCCTGTGCCAGGCTATCATCTGAAGTACAAATTAAAGGGAAGAATGGGGAAAATGGAGTACCAGGACATATATCTTGTTCCTCCTCTCCAGTCACTTATTTGCCTCATAAAACATCAGGGCAAATAAATATCCAGCTGGATGCAAAGTGATGTGCTTTGATTCTGATTTTAGGTATTAATGCCTACATCACAAGAGAACTAAATATTGGTTGGGAAAGGACCCCTTGATATTTTAAACTGTCACAGATTCATATATACCAGTATCAGTTAATTGCTTTTGCCCATATTTCCTGAAATTTCTGCCAAGTATTTTGACTTACCAGATACAAGAAGAGCTTTTAAACAGTGCAATTTAACCTAATAACTTTGGGCAGCACCACCAAAACTTTCAAACGTAGTAGATGAATGACTCACACTCCCCATCCCACCATTCTCTATCCCAGGAGTGGTTTCTAAATTAGGCTTCTAAATTACTTCTTCAAAGTAATCATGTTGTCATCCTTCCTGTTACTGCTGTATCGTCGCCATACGATGTTACTCAACGTCTTTCTGCAAGCATCATTTAAATGAAAACACCTATCTCTGAGAATTGATATTTAAAGAAAAACACCTTAAATACAGTAAGAATTGGCAACAGCACACAAGCACACAGGAGTAGAAGGTGAGTACCTGATTTTCTTACTGAAAGACAACTCTGCTGTCTGCATCATAGTTAATCATACTGATAACCATGTTAGTTTGTGACCAGAGTAGCATTAGACTTAGAAGAGTAGTGGTTATGACAGGATGTATTTTGAAGGAAGAAAGCAAGATAGCAGCTCACTTACAGCTAGGATTCTTGCTGTACTTAATGTAATTAAATTAATAAAGTTTTCATAATAAAAAATAAATATCTTTAGAAACCTGATGTGGTTTCATCTATGTACTGAGTTAATGTAACTAACATAACTAGTGTTACATCAGTCATGGTGGCAGGGAGTTTTCTTGTCAGATCCAGAGTTAAGAAGATTATTTAATTAGTGCACAAAGAAGTACTTTGGAAGACAGCAAAGTGGCACCATGGAAGATGTCAACTTCTAGCATATCCTTAAGTTAAAATTTGTATAGGTAATAGTTTAAAAGAACACGTGAACCAGTACAGGAAAATGAAAAGGGAAGATAAAACTGAAACAGTAAGAATAAAGCCTTTTTTTTTTTCCCCTCTACTGCATTGTTCAGGGAAAAGGACAAAGCTGTTGGTAGGAATAATAGCAGAAGAGTAGAATATATGATCACATCCAGAGTAAGACAGAAGAAAAATACTCTTTTTACTCGAAATGATGATGCAATATGGGTACTAGATACTTAGAAATTTGAGTGTTCTGCCATAATTGAAAAAAGGTCACATATGTAACATATAACAGAGTTTAAGAGAGACTGTGAAACAATAGCTATAATCTAAGAAAAAATATCTCCGAACAGAAAGGAAATAGTCATCAATAGAGTAAGCTGAAGTGGAAATATATGCCCAGATGCACTTTGTGAGACAGAATTATAGTAGAGAATAGAAAGCCTACAAAGACATATCATTATATCAAAAACTAGCACAGGATGAATCGTCCATGCTAAAAAGCAAAGAAACAAAATCTTTGAATAACCTGAAGACTAGCACTATCCCAAACCACTTCAGATARCGTTGAAAAGAAGTCAGTATCGCTATGAACAACATGGGTATGCTGTCCAACTTCTCCAGAGAACTAATGCTCTCTTTTTGTGATATAAAAATGCATTCTGTCATGTTGAACCATATGAACCATTCAACCGTTGATAGTTTTTACTATATATTTTGGCAGATACCACCGAATTTGAGTGCCTATTGACAGAATATCCCCAGAAAACAGGATGCTACCCAATTGTATTAAATTTATTGCCAATACGTTAATTTATTAGGTGGAAAAAATGACATCAAGGAAATAGCAACTCCTGTGCAGATACTAGAGGAAGAATAGTAGGCAGAATGCAGATAAACTGAATTTTCAGTAAGATTACTGCAGTCTTCATTTCCTGACAGGTGGTGGTCTCCAGCTTTGCCTTAAACCTTGAGAAAAGTAAAGGAACCCCAGAGGAATGAATGGGAAATGACTCCAGCAATTTATGGAGGTGGTTAATTGTCTTAACTTCAGAATACCATGAAGTCTTGAGAAGCTTTGTATATAGCAGTGTGATATGGAAATAGAGAGCAAGGGGCAGCATTTGAAGAAAGAAAGAAATCAAATCATAAGAGGGTCGCTAATCCTGGAGAACCTTACCTCTTCAGAAGCTAAACCAGCAATACACTATTTTTAAATGATGTTTCAGGCACCACTGGTAGAAAGCAGCATCTACTAGTAAGTCTTTAAGAACTGTAAAAGGGGGCATACTTAAAGACATGATTCTTAAAGGTGCTTTTTGTTGTGGATCACTTTCCAGAAGTAATTTTTGAGACAAATGTAACATATTACCTTATCGCTCTCTACAACTATCTGAAAGGAGGCTGTAGAGAGATGGGTGTTGGTCTCTTCTCCCAAGTAACAAGCGATAGGACGAGAGGAAATGGCCTCAAGTTGCGCCAGGGGAAGTTTAGATTGGATATTAGGAAAAATTTCTTCACTGAAAGGGTAGTCAGGCATTGGAACAGGCTGCCCAGGGAAGTGGTGGAGTCACCATCCCTGGAGGTGTTCAAAAAACGTGTGGATGAGGTGCTTCAGGACATGGTTTAGTGGGCATTTGTACTGGGTTGATGGTTGGACTCGATGATCTTAGAGGTCTTTTCCAACCTTAATGATTCTATGATTCTATGATTCTATATTTAGTCACATTATCGGTGTCTAAAAAGTTCCATAAAGAAACTGCAATGAAGATAAAATGCAGTGAATTATATTAAATCTCTTCAGTCTGGAAGGCATAACATTGTATTGCTCAAAAATGGGTCTACTGTTGTATTTGGCATAGCTGGCAGGGTTTCGGTACAGGGGCAGCAGCTGTGACTGGTGTGGGAGGACACCATGAACTGCCATGACGTGGCTGGTCACAGCCAGTTCTAGCCGTCTATGACACCAGTGTGAGTGCTTCATTGTGCACCAAAACCACAGCAAGCCAGAGGAGCCCCAGTGCCATCGCTCTGCCATGTTTAAGAAAGAGCAGCAGCCACTATGGAGGGAACAAGATGAAGGAAATGTTGTTGGGGACATGGCTGAAGATGCACTCTTGGAAGGAGGTGCTCCATGAAGGACAAAGTACAATCCTGAAGGACTGCAGCCCATGGATAAGCTACATCAGGGTGTGGACATCCCTGAGGCACTGTGGCTATGGGTGACCCTTGTTGGGGCAGGGACATCCCTGGGGAACTGTTGGCAACTCAAAACAATTAAGAAGCAGGGAGTAGTGGAAAGTAACCATAAAGTGACCTCCAAAAAAGAGTCATTTTGAGAGGGAAGAGAAACAGCAGCAAGCTTTTGACCAGGTCAAGCAGGAGGTAGCCCGTGCAATGACATTAGTACTGATCCAGAAAGAGAGTAATGTAAAAATTTTGTTATATACCAGCACAGGAAAGAACAGCAGTTTGTGGCAACAAGAGCAGGAGCTTGCGGCAATGAGTCCCTCAAAAGATGAGAGGCAAGCTGTTGGGATTCTGGAGTCAGAGCTCCAAAAGAGCCAAAAATAACTACATTTTTGTGGAGCAAAAAGTTCAAGCTGCAGATGAGGACATTCTGCATGCCATTGAAGTGTTAGGCATAGAGCAGCCACTGTGGTTATACACTAGACTACCTGTCCTGAATTTTTTGTTCAAGGATTCAAAACCCACTGGTGGAAGAGCAACCAATGCTATGTGGCAAAAATCTGTGCTGGCCTTTACCCAATAGGCATCTACTGGTTCAAACTCCAGACTGGGATTAGCTGAGATTATTAGTCTGTAGYCAGTAAATCAATAATGTGAGGAAACCAAATTCCTCAGGCTGTTGAAGCTCCAGCATATGATGAATTAAGTGTTGAAAGCAAACAATGGAGTTTGTTTACAGATGGATCTTACAAAATTACAGCAGGGATCAGGAGGTGGTGAGCTGTTACTTGGAATCCCTCCATGGGAGAAGCTGCCACCTGCGAAGGGACTGCGGGCTCTAGTCAGTTTGCAGAAGTAATGGCCTTGAAAATAGCCTTGGAACATGTTCAGGAGCATCACTGGCCCCAATATATGTACATACGGACTCCTGAATGGTGGCTAATGCAGTGTGGAAACGTCCTGAAGACTGAAATCATGTTAACTGGCAGCAGTGAGYGGTTGAGCCTGGGGAGAGGGGAGGAAAGTGTTAGTGTTTAATWGTGTATGTTTTCTTTTTTTTCTCAGTACCTGAATCAGTAATCAAAAGTTTGTCTTAATTGACAATAAAACTTAAGTAAAATTCCTCTAATTGAAAATATTTTGCCTCTGAGAACCGTTGGCAAGGCAGAACAAACAARAAGATTTCTAGAGGGTAGCTCTGAAAATCAAAATATTGATTCTATCAGCTTGCTACCATACCCTTACYTCATGAAAGGACTAAGAAGGATGCTGAATGGATGGACAGATCTTAAGGAATAAATATGCCCAATTGCTGAGGGGACTGTGTAGGTAGCCCTTGCAGATTTAGAGCAGACCTAAGAAAAACATATGTTTCACTCTGGATGTAAGTAGACTAGCGTCTGGGTATGCAAGCTTATTTGGCATATGTTTGAACAGTGAGAAGAGTGCAAACAATACAGAAGCCATATAGCCTCACCAAATTCTCAACTAAACCTAGAAAACATCAGATCAGGATTTAGGAAATATATGGATGGCAGAAGGTTAATTTCCAAATTTCTGAGAGAGAGTCTATCTGGAGGGCAAAAAATGTGATGAGATAGATTTTACAAGTTCTGACCTATCTGACATTGACTCAGGAAATGAGCAACACATTGCAGGAGAATTCAAGTGGTTCAGTGGCATCTGGGAATCTGAAAACATAATGGATAGCAGTAGGCATACATAATCCCCTGGAAAGACATCCAAGAAACTGATGGCAAGGGCAAACAGAAAAGGATCCTTATCTGCTAGTGTTGGATCCAGCAAAACATCTTCCCAGGTAACAAAGCAAAGGCTGATGAGCTAGAAAAACATTTTTATCCCCTGAAGTCATCTGGACCTCACTAAAGAAATGACAGACCCTGTCAGTTAGGAGAATGTCAAACACAACACAAACAATGGCAAAAGGCAATAGCCTTTTTCCTAAGGGAAACAGTGCACATAAGGTAAACACAGACTGAGAGAATGGTGGAGAGAAAACCATGGACAACTGCATAGAATTGGCAGACAGACAGCATATAAAGGACAGGAAGACTGTGACCTAGAGTGACCTAGAATGTGACATCTTATGAGAAATGAATTTGCTTAATACATCTATGATAAGGGTTACGTGAGCTGACAAGTCCTCTTAAGCACCACAAATACTTCCAAAATCAGACTTTTGAAGACAAAAATATTTTTAGCATTTATGTTTGATAGGAATTCTGAAAAGATTTGTTCCCATTCTGATTCAGAAATAATCATCAACCTTTATCCTGAAACAGAAGATCTGGATTTAGCCAACTGTACGTCAAACCTGTTTCAAAATGATGACAAGATCTTTCATTTTTCCACTATATCCCATGTATGATTTTTTTTAATGTCTTAGCTATTATAATATGTAGACTTTCTGAAAATAAACAAAATAAATAGCTTAAATAAGATCAAATGTTCCCAAACATGAGTTGTTTAACACCACATTAATTTGGTGCAGATTCTTTAAGCAGTTAATGCAAACACAAAGGGATGAAAAACTGTTTTATTAAATACAGCATAAGTTACCATTACCACAATCTCAAATTTTCCTCTGATCTGATTTTTAAGTGAGAAATGTTGCTTTTATCCTGTATAATCAATTCTTAAGGAAGTATATAGAATATTCTTTGATATATTGATAGAACACTTTGTCCTAAATAGATTATCTGTGTTGTGGATTCTAACTTTAATCTAGGTTATATCTGGTTAGCCGTGTAAGTCACTTACAGAATTACATCAATGTGAAATTTTACAAAGTTTGTCTTTGCAGTATCAGAGAAGAACTAATTAGCACTACTTATAGATTTCAGTTTATACTTAATTTGTATGGGGAGAATTGAAAGCAGGTTCTTAATTTTACCTCCACCACACTAGCAGCAACAGAAGAACTTCAGTGTTATAAATGGAAATTAGCAGTGGCAGGTGAAAATTTAATGGGAAACATTTAGAAGGGCAACACCTTCTCTAACCTCCTCTCAGTGAGACTATAAGAGAGCTGACAATGTGGCAGTGCCCATTTCACAGTTTATCCATATTTTTTAGGTAGCCTTACTGAATGGAATACTCTCACTTAAATGAAAAGCAGAATTGATCCAGTGTAGACATGCAGGATGGATGAAAGAAGTGGTGCCAAGTACTGTAGGAATAGATCAAATATATATTTCGCTGTGAAGTATATGATACGCTGGATGTGAAATATTAAACATTACAGCATTTTAAAATACAGCCCTAGAGAATCATGATACTTAGGCTTCAGACCAAATATACCTTCCCTATCTGTGAAGAATCTATAGTAAATCTTTTTGGCATATGTAGGCATGAAATATAATGGAGGCGTTATGTTTTGTTTTCTTTTATATTTTAAAGTAGGCAGTGCTCTTGAACATGAATTTTATCTTTTTTGGTTATTTTATTAAAAAAATTACACACACACATTTTCAAAGCTCTCTGTATGTTTCTGGATATTCTTACAAAAGATAAATCCATTCAGGAAACTATTCAGTTTTATGCTATTTATGGAAAGATATCAGAGATTAAATTTTAGTCCTAGTTGCCATTATAAATAATAATTTTTTTAATAGTTCACAAACAGATGATCGGGGTTTTAATATAATTTTCAGATTTTATATAGAATACCTAACCTTAGGTAGGAAGATAACCTAAAGAGATAGCTTACCAAACCCAGAAACTGATGCTTATATTATAATTCAAAATAAGACAGTTACTGAAGGTAATTAACCACTAAGACAGTTTAACAAGAACTGTGGTAGATTTTTTGTCACACTGAATTGAAAACTGAATGTCTTCCTAAAAGACATGCTCTAATTAATAAATGAGTTAAAGAGCACATGATAAATATCTATTCCTTTGATATATTGAAGATGTAATTATAATGATAATTCTCACCTTAAGTACTTTAAAAAGAGCTCTTACCTAACAACATACGTGTAACATCTCATCACAATAGGATTGGACGTACTTCCATCCTGAAGGAAAAATTAAACATCTGTTGGTGCTGATTGCATACTGTGATGTGAGAGCATTTATGTGACACCCATCACTTCCATTCTTCTTGCTCCTAGTACAACTTTTGGCTAGTAATAAAAATTTGATGTACATGAGAACAGAGAAGTATCCCCTGACTTGGCACATGAAAACTGTCTCTCTGGAAAACAGTTTTATATTTTATGTTAGCTAGAATATTTATTTTAAGTATATGTAGATTAAACTTTGATTTTGCAGGTTTTAAAATTGCACATTCATAGATGTGCTCGTGTGTTCATAGGTATAATATAATGTGAAGGGTGAAGGGAAGAGTTAACAACTTTACAGTCTGATTCTACCACCATATTTTTATTGGAATGAGCTAGCCATTTCACTGTACCATTACAGTGCTGATTTAAAGCCTTAAAAGGTAATACATAATCATTTCCCGGGGAAAAAAAAAGAAGTGAGGGTTGGAATATAGCTTATCTGCAAGGGAAATAGAGGTTTGGAAAGAAGGTAGGAAAAAATGGTTAGTTTTTTTAAATGCAAATTTTAAAATGTTAAAAATAATTTTAATTGCCGTGGTGTTGCATGAAGATTATTGGATTAGTCATTAATTCAAGCTGGCAGCAGGTTTTTTAATACCTTTCCTACTTTGCTATGTGAGGAAACAGATCATTTTAATGGATATTTAAAGCCTCGAGATGTATCTAATACTGAAAAAGCTTCAATGTAAAACTGGCAGAACCATAGTGACTTCCTAATTTTATTCAAAACTGTCTCAATGCAGCTAATACATCATGTAGAGACCTCTCACAAAAGACAGCTCTTGTTTACAGAATGGCAGCAATGAAGAGTTTGGCTGCATTTGTGCTTTGTCTTCTTTGCTATTTCAAGGTTATAGTTTGAAAGCAGCTCGTGTAGAAATTTGCTGTTTCCTTCCAATCTGTAAGGCTTTTACTGAGGATAGTTAATGGGGCTTATAAGTAGTTTGGAAACTAAATAATTATTAAATAATTCTAAGGTAATTGATTCCCACTGGGTTGTGTTTTTCTATTCAAGGTTGGACTAACCACAGACTGAGCCACAAAAATAAGTAATGAACTTCTCTGAGGCACAGACAGAGGACTAGACCTAGTGAAGACTTAGGCACATAGAAGTCTTTGACAGCATCTAAATTATAAATTCCTGAGTTCTTCACCTTTCTATGTAGATTCCCCAACAAGCTCAAAAAGAGACGATATATCTGTAGTACTGTCCCAAATTACTTGCCCAGGTTCTTAAAAGGTGCAGTTTTGTTATCCAAGAGCTCCACATACCTGGGAAAAAGCATGCTATGCAGTGCAGTACCATGCACAAAAGCACAAGTGTGTCCTGGCGTATCAGAGCATACAAAACCCGACTAGCTGTGAGCATCTTGAAAACTTTCACTCCGTGATATTTTTTACAGAGTCTTGACTCATAAAATCATGAACATTTCTTCATTTATCTAAATAAACAAGCAATCAAAAAAACCAACTTAATTACTCTTAATTACACTGGGCAGTCCTTACTGGAGTCCTTGTAAAAGGTGTCTCCAGCCTAACAACAATTAAGGCACTAACACAGCCCTTGTTAGTGTTCCAACACTAACAACCATCAATAAATCTTTTAAACCCACAGGAAAAGTATAAAAACCAATCAAAGCACATGAAACTTAAATAATCAATGAAGGTAAGCAAACAAAGTATTATATAAACTGAAAGACTACATTCCTCAATTTTTTGCCCTTTAATTGTGTGGAATCTTGCACAGGAAAAGACTCACTTGACAGCATTTGAAAAACATTAGAGATAGCATTAAATATGCTGTTTGTGGCAGAAGAGATACAAGCTAGTCTAGCTTATATTGAGTAGTTATTGCTGCTGCAGAAATCCAGTCATTTTTCTTTTAATACACGCAAGGGCAGGAAAAAGATAAAAAAGTTGGTGAGACTGAGTCTCAATTGCAACTTAAAAATAAGGAAATTACAAGTGCAGTGTGCAGTCTTATCTGTCACTTCCAGGCTTGATAAACCTCTACCCATGCCTGTGAGTAGAATAAGAGTCTGATGTAAGAAAATTCAAGTTTCCTGACTTACTCAAGTTTGTATAGGCAATCTGTGGGTGTAAAATAACCTATCTCAGGATTGTCAGTCCCTTTAAAAATATTCAGGACTTACGTTATACCTGAGTCCATCCGGGCCCATCTCTGATTAACTGGAAAAAGTGCTTTACTTCTAAACACTTATAGTGCTAAGTGATACTTCCTCTTCCTTCAGTCTGTAAATTTGAAAAGGAAATCCAATGAAGATTCTGAATCCTGAGTCAATTGCTTAAGCTGTATAAAGTAGTTTGACATGCTTCCCTTCCTAACTTCTGCATTTGCTATGGGGTAGTTTAAGAAGACTCCTCACTCAACAATGTCATTTCTGAATTGCCTAATACATCATGTACGCTGTGAGACATCAAGACTCTTAATTCTGTATTTTAGATTCCAGTCTGGAAGGTCTTACATGTCAAACCCATATGCTCGTAGGGATGAATCCAGTTCATTTAACTTAGGTAACTAGGTAATACCTTCATTTTAGGTATTTAATGAAGTAGTAAGATTTATATTCAGRGCAAGGATGTATTTTGTCCAAGGTTAAGCACCTAAATTAGGCCGATATGATCTCACTCATGAGGACTTCAAAGGCACCTACCTTTCTCCATTGACTAGGCAGGAGATATAAGCTTTACCTTTAGAAGTTTGTGTACTTTTATACAACTAAAATGGAAGGTAAACAGAGTAGGCTATACCTTAAGAGTACTTTGGGGTCTAGCCTGCAATGCCTGGTCTTGCATTTTGAATTTTTTATTTTGTCCCATTTATGTTTTATTCCATTCCTCAGAATTGTTCAGTCATCCTCAGATGATATTCTGTATTTAAGGTGCTTTCCAATTCCGTATCATCAATAAATTTCATTATCACATTGACACTTTTGTGCCAAGTCCCTAATGAAATATTTAAATAACATCAGTCCTAAGACTAACCTTTTAGGGACTTCACCAGTAACTTTCTTCTATGAAGATAAATCTTATTTCAGTTCTTTTCCATATTTCATTGGTCAGTTTCTTACCTATCATACAGTTTCTCTACTTGTTCCCATTTTCTCTGGTTTCATGAACATCCCATGTGACACTGCATCAATTTCTTTTAGTGAAGAGCAGATTAAATCTGCTGCATTTCTCTAAATGGCTTAGGAACAATGGAAACATGATCCATTATATTAAATCAGCTCAGAAATTACATCTCAGCAAAGTTTAGTGTAGAGAAACAATAATTTTAAGATATTAATCAAAAATGAGAAGTAATATTCTCAGAATTCACCCAGAGCCCAAACTGAAAGACTCCTTATTAAAATAGGTGGAGGGAAACCAAAACAATGCTATCCAGAAAAATCAGACTAAAAAAATAATCTTTTTAAGATGACAGTTATTAACTGAACTATTTTTATTGATCTGATATTTAGATACCAATCAGCTGGGTACCCTGCTCCCTTGGCAACTGCAAATACTGCGCACTACAATATAATATGACGTTTTATTTCCCTCCTGCTTGGTTCTTTCTTTCTGACAGTGTGATGAATGATATTGGTGTTGCAAGTTATGGGGTCACTAAAGTTAGAGCACAAACTCATTTTTATGACAGCACTAAGATATTACTCTGCCTATTCCTTGAAAATGAAAAGAGTCTTTTTGAAGTTGCAACTTTTTCTACATGCACCAAAAAATGATTTCTGTGCTCTTTTAAAAGAGAAATTACTTTGTAATACACATCACATCTGTGTGTCACATCTGACATCAATAAGCCCTGATAWGTTTCTTGCTAGGTGTTAATGTCAATGCCTGAAATACAACAGTGCTCCAAAGGAAAGGAATAACCTGGGAAATACAGATGCACTGGGGTCTCTTGTGATTCACTAGCATAGAAATGTCTTACTGGGTGAAGTGATGAACATGTTCTGTATACTATTTTCCAGCCAAGGCAGACTGTATTTTTTCCTCTTTTGTAAGCATAAAACCATGAAAGATTAGTACACTGATGTGCAATAATGCTTATTGGACAGCAAAACCAGAAGGGGACAAGATCAAGAGCAATTTATTATTCACAAAATATAGGCTTGTAATTTAGGGATGATCTCTGAGAATAATTATTCTGGAAACAGTGGATGAAATCTTGGCTGCGCACTGAAGACAGTGAAATGTTGCCATCAATTTGAACAGAGATAGAATTCCAGCTTCTTGTTTTAGTCTTAATTTTCACATGTCCCTCTTTCTGGTTCTCTGGACACTTTGTATTCATAGTGCCTCACAAAGTGTTTCATTTTTGAGCTTGGGCCTAGGAAGAATTTGCACATCTGTATGTCCAAAGCACTTGAGTCATCTCACTGTTTTTTTATTGATTACTTATATATGCAAATTTATTATTGAGCATTACTATGGGAAGGACTGGAGCCTCTGTGAGAAATATGAACATGTGAAAGGCAATTATATAGATTTGACACAAGTTCAATGGGAAACAAATATGGCTTACTGTCTCTAATGGTGTCTCTGTTTCTAAAGAAAACTGATACTCTTAAACACCCTGAAGGATATCTACCAAGATGCTCAGGGCACACAGCCTATATGAAGGGGTTAAGGGAGCTTCTTTGGACTGTCAGAGAGAAGACTAAGGGACAATGAAATACTTGAAGGGTAGTTACAAACATGATGGAGGCAAACTCTTCTCAGCAAATGTTTCAACAAGTGGCAACAAGATAATTCAGGATGGAAGGGAACTCAAGAGGTCTCTAGTCCAACCTCCTACTCAAAGCATAGTCAACTGTGAGGTCAGACCAGGTTGCTCATGACTTTAAGCAGTCTGGTCTTAAAAACTTTTAAGGATGGAAACTGCACAACCTCTCTGGCCAAGCTGTTCCATCGTTTGAGTGCCCACATTGTATAAAAGTTTATCCTTACATCCAGTCTGAGCCTCTCTTACTTCAACTTATGCATGTTCTATGTTATCCATCCGTTATGTACCACTGTGAAGAGCCTGACACCATCTTCTTGATGACCTCCCTGTTGGTACCCGTAGGTTGCTATTAGGTTTTCTGAAGCCTTCCCTTCTCCAGGGTGAACAAGTCCAGCTCCCTCAGCCCTTCCTGATAGGGCAAGTGCTCCAGCCCCAATCATGGTGGCTCTCTTCTGAATTTGATTCATTTTTTCAGAATCTTTTTTATACTGGGGGRCCCAAAACTGGATGCAGTATTCCAGATGTGGTCTCATGAGTGTTGAGCACAGTGGAACTTCCCCTGATCTGTTTGCTATGCTCCTGTTAATTTCAACCCAGGATGCAGTTGGCCCTCTTTGCTGCCAGGACACACTGCTGCCTTATACTCAGCCTGCTATCTATGAAGACCCCCAGGTCCTTTTCAGCAGAGCTGCTCCCCAGCCAGGCTCTTCTCAGCCTGTATTGTTTCCAGGGGTTCTTCTTTCCAAGATGCAGGACTTGGCATTTGTCCTTGTGGAATTTCATAGGGTTCCTGTTGGCCCATTCCTTCAGCCTGTCCAGGACACCTTGGATGGCAGTCCTGCTCTCAACCGAGTCAGCTGTTCCCTCCATTTTAGTGTGATCTGCAAACCTGAGGAGACTGCACTCAGTCATCTCTTCAAGATAATGGTGTTAAACAGAACAGGTCCCAGAGCAGATCCCTGCAGTTCTACACTTTTTACCAGCCTCCAGGTAGAGTACAACCCATTAACTGCTACCCTCTGAGTCCACTACCCTCCAACCRCCTTTTTACCCATCCAGACTGTAATGTCCTAATTTGGATTCAAGAATATTGTGGAAGACACTATCAAAAGCCTTGCTAAGATCAAGATAAATGATATTCACTGCTCTCATCTCATTCACAGACCTTGTTATTTTATCATAGAAGGTAATCAAGTTGGTCAGGCACGATTTATCTTTGGTAAATCTATGCTGACTATTTCCACTTACCTTCTCCCTTCTGTGCCCAGAATGTGTACCAAAAGGACTCCTTCCATTATTTTCCCAGGGACCAAGCAGGCTGACTGGCCTGCCACAGACTGAGGCTTGGAATACTGAGGTTGGAGATTAGGTAAAAGATTCCATAGAGAGTAATGCAGTGCTGGAACAGATTATGGAATTTCTATCTCTGGAGCTTGTCAAGGATCAGCTAGAYATTACTGACCTAATTTAACGCTGATGATCTCCTCTGTTAAAGTAGCAGGTTGGATTAGATGACCTCCAAAAGTCTGTCTAACTAGCATTTCTATGATTTTATAACTCTTTGATATAATTAATCATAAAATTCACAAGGTTTTGAATATTCTATAGATGATGGGATCTCTTTGATATTGAGATGCATTTATTGCTCTTAACAATAACCCTATTGTGTTGTGGAAATTTACCTTATTTTGTACCACAGTCACATTTTCTATGCACTCACATTAAGCCATTTTGTGACTTTCATGTAGCATACATAGGACTGTGTTTTGCCCATAGTAGATTATTTTTGCATTACTCTGGGAAAAAAAGAAGTAGTTAAGGATGCTCTAAGGCAACATTTTACGTACAGTCAAGAGAGTTTAGAAAACATTATAGACAATCATAGAATGGTTTGGGTTGGAAGGGACCTTTAAAGGTCATCTAGTCCAACCCCCCTGCAATGATCAGGAACATCTTCAACTAGATCAGGTTGCTCAGAGCCCCATCCAGCCTGACCTTGAATGTTTCCAGGGAYGGGGCATCTTACCACCTCTCTGGGCAACCTCTTCCAGTGTTTCACCATCCTCATAATACAAAATTTCTTCCTTATGTCTAATCTAAATCTACCGTGCTTCAGTCTAAAACCGCTATCCCTTGTCCTATTGCAACAGGTCCTGCTAAAAAGTCTATCCCCATCTTTCCTATAAGCTCCCTTTAAGTACTGATAGGCTGCAATAAGGTCTCTCCAGAGCCTTCTCTTCTCCAGGCTGAATAACCCCAACTCTCTCAGCCTTTCTTCATAGGAGAGGCGTTCCATCCCCCTGATCATTTTTGTGGCCTTCTCTGGACCCGCTCCAACAGGTCCATGTCGTTCCTGTGCTGAGGGCTCCAGAGCTGAATGCAGTACTCCAGAAAATGCACAACCATTTAAAGACTGCTCTCATATGAAGTTCACAACTACTCCTAATATTTGGAACAGAAGAATTAGGTGGCATTGTCCCTCTTCAGCCACCTTACACAGGCACCAAAAGAACTTTTTAGGATCTACTGTGCAATATGAATGACTGCGTTTCAAACTGCTTTGCATCCAAAGATGACTTAAGTACCTTACAAAAGTTGTTGAATCCTATCAGCCATATCATACAGATGGGGGAAATTAAGAAAGAAATTATTAAAGCCATTATTTCAAGAGTGTCATTTTGGCAGTGTTATGAGTACTCAGCATCTTGCAAGATTGTGCCCAAGAAGTTCCATTTAAGAAAACTGTGTTGAACTGACTTTGTGAGAGTAGTGATAAAGAGGATGTTGTTCCAACAGAGCTGTAGTTTCCATCTTTTTGTGTCATCATCATATTCAGTAGGACCTGTGTGCAAATGACTTTTTTATATCACTAATGTTTTTTTATATTTAGACACCTTTTTTCAGGCTTTAAAATTTTTTTATTCCAACATGATTGGATCTTCAAAATCAGAATCTTATTGAAACTAATGGGGATTGGACCTGAATAAGAACCTAGTAAAATACTTACAAAATTCTCAGATTCTATAGTAATTTTAAGAATTTAATATACCTCAACATGCAATCAGTTAATGTATATTGAGAGGTTTTTTTAGAAATTAGGCATGGTACTATTTCTATTGATTTTTTTTACCTGATTCTACATTCCTGTATGTTTGAATGGTTTTTTTATAAGCTGTGTGAAATTTTACTTTCTCTTTTAGTGTATCATATTACGTACATAGAAATTTCTGTCCGTCCAAGGACATGGCTACAGAAAGGGATATCATCTGTGTAGAAAGCTGTCCAGGCACAGTGTAACTTCCAGAAGAATGTTATGCATTCATTTAAAACTTGCATTTGATTGTCTGTTTTCATCTCTACTCACTACCCTATTATTTTCTCTGTGATTTACTTTGATTCCCAGACCTTGGGGAAACATCAACCAACTGCTTAAAAAAATGGAATCAATGCACTGAAAAAGTGTTCTCCACCATCTCACACATTGCAGACCCTAGTGATACATCCTCATTTTCATCTYGGAAATAATGATCTCACTGTAACTACTTTTAAGGCCCTGGTTCAAATCTAGCTCAGTATTAAAATGGAATGAGCAGAAGTTTTCTATCTCTTGCCCAGAAAATACTTGGTTTGTCACATTTTAAACCCACTTATTAACCCACAGTTGTTGCCATTGTTGAGAAACAGAAAATAGTCAGAGAACTCAAAACTGAATGGTAAGCAACAGCCCAGTGTTGCAAAACACTGGTGGAATTTCAGTTGCCTCTTTTTGTTACCAACCATGCCTCTATAAGCAGGTCAGAAGGGACCTCTAAGGGAGCTGCTCTTCTGGCTCATACCCCCACAGTACTCTCTCTGACTAACAGTCAGGCCTGTTGCTCACCTGCAGCTGGGTGACAGACCACGGCAGGCTCTGCCCCGCCATGTCCCCCACTAGATGCCAAAGGGAGCCAGCTTATATCTCTCCAGACTAGTCTTATCCAGTTTGTTATCAGGCCAATCCCCGCTGCTTTGGTATTTATCTCTAAGCAAAGGATTTGCACAAAATGAACTTAAAACAGGTTTTTAAACATCTAAGCTTTCTATATCATCTGCTTACCTGCTAGGAAATGAGGAGTATAAACACTCTGGAATCACTCAGACTGGACAGATTAGTAGTGGCCCTTGAAATAGCAAAGTATCAGTGAACAGCAAACAAACATTTTCTCATGTGAAAGCTGCATTGTGAAAACAGTCTATAGCTCATTGGACAAAAATAAACAGATTAGTGCCCCATGCAACTGATGTTTTGTACAGTCTGGGCATTGACATAACAGGCTTATGAAGTTGGGGCCAGGCCAGTTCTGATTCCAGGAACACAGCAAGAGACTGATTAAAGTGAGCTTTATACYATCTGTGGTCAGGTTATGCTTGGTATAGTTCATATATCTGCAAGAATAGCAATAAATATGCCAGTAGAGATAACAGGTTTTCATGAATTGAGAAAAGAAATAGAAGCCGACCAGGGAGATGGCTTCTGCCTATCAGTAAGGATTCAAGAATGAGTGGCTCCTTGTCACCTGTGAGAAAAGATCACCTGCAAAGGAAAGCTGGTACTGGAAGATGCTCCTTCAGAAATGAATTTATAATTCAAACTCAAATTCATTCCAATATTTATTCAATTAAATTTGGTATAGGCATTTTGGCAGAAATTCAAAGTCTACATTAGCAAGATAGTAGCAAAGTATATATCTGGTTAGGAATGACTGACTCACAACTGCGTTACTCTATTAATGAGATTAAAAGTAAAGGCCAAATTATAGCCAGGGCATAAACAGGCACAGTTTAATTGGCTTCAGTGGTATGGTACACATTTATGGCAGGTATAAGTTTTGCCACAAGAGGGTCAGGCAGGGCAAAGTAGTGCTTTCTTCTCCACGCCTTCGGCTAATGCTGAGCAGCTGTCATTCCCACCACAAGAATTACTTGATTCCATATACATGCCATTTCTGATCCATCCACAGCACAGGCCTTGTGCCAGCTCCTGCTGTGGGTGGCTTGGCAGGGAGATCCATTAAGATCTGAATTACCAGCACACATAATCACCATGTCAGTTGTTAAACATGAGACAGTCATGTCAAAAGATAAAGCAGAGAATATATTTTGCCATTAATCTCCTGTTTAATGTTTTGTTATCTCAAGCATCTAATTGGACCCAGAAAAGATTCGCTAGTGCCTATAAGCATTTTAACACTGAACTCAGAGAAGCTGGACTACTACAGGAAACACTTTCCATGTTTAAGGGAAGACAAAAAGTAGATAGTTGAAAACAGTAAAGCATGTGATTTAGGCAGGTAAAGTAATAATGTGTTCTCAGATCCATTTACATTGGAGTAATTCAGATACACTTTTGTTGCCACTTTTGCTTGACTTTTGATATAAAGCTTTCCAAAATGGGTTATGTGTGGATTTATAGTAATAAAAATATCAGGCATATTTCTAATAGCAATGTATATTCATGAGTTTCCCAGGCATGTGCAATGACTGTTGAATCTATTCTGGAGCAGTATCTTCTTTTTAAAGAGTACCAAAGCCATTCTATGCTATTAATTAATGCTATCATTATTGCATGTATTCTATGATGGAGTTTGCTGCAGTAGATCCTCCTGCTTCTCACTAAATTACGATGTTTTCATTAAATCCTATAACAGTATTGGGTTTGACAGTAGTGCTAACAGACCAAGCAGCTGTCATGCACTGCTAATATCATCTTCTGACATTGTCTTTTAGAAACTATTTGATTACAAAGTAAGTCTAATAATCCCACTTTCCCTAGGAACATCTTTTCTTACCTAGCCTTCTGACAAGAATATTTTTCAAATTATATAATACCAGAGGCAATCTTTGGTTGTATCTTTGGATATTCTTTGGAATGTTCTTGGCTAAGAATATTCACATACTTGTTACTTAATAGTTTTAAGCTCTACTCATTTTTTTGACGCGTTTTATGTAATTTTTGATGGCCAGAATAGCTCTGCAAATGTTAAGTATACAGTTGCTATTTAGGCATTAATATTCACATTCACAAGCTGCCATTAGCTTTGCCGATGTATGACTTTTCAGACAAATTTTTCATTTGACTAGGCTAATTCTAGTCCCCTTTTTCTGGATTTCGTGGTTGAGCTTCTTCTGAGTATAAACAAAGCCATATGCCAGTCTGAGGATGATGTGTCTTTTTGATGGTTTAATACCACAAAAGCTTCCTGGGAACCCTAAGCCATAAAGAGGTCTCTGTGTGAAACAGTGGCTCTCCAATACAGGCCAAGAACCCATATGGCTGCTCTATTTAACCTTCAGTAACAGAGTCCTTTCAGATTTATTTAGCTAAGTAGATGAAAGAAAAAAATTAAGATAAGAAGCCAAGTTCACAAGACAGCCATCCATGGCTTAGAGATCATGAAAGGCTGATTCTATGCTTACCATGGTGAATGATGGAGACTCTCAAATGCAGGTTCAAGCTTTGCCACTGACTTGCCACTACCTTTGTCACATCTCCTAAGTTTATACTGAGGCGTATTCCGAGTGTTTGGTGAGCCCAAAACTGTCCAGGAAAGCCCAGGAAAACTGTCAGTTCTTAGGTTAATCTTAGGTTCAGTGCTCTCTTCAGCCTAAGGGAGTAGAAAACTCACGTCCATGGAGATGGCCCTCACAACAATCCCATCATACAGAGGCTTAGGTAAAAGCACTTACCCAGCCTCTGACAGAAGTGTGCGTAACACATGCGTAGCCTTTACGTGCAATCAAAATAATTGTCTGATAATGTGTGACTCATGAGTTTTAGAAGGGCTTATAGCCCTTCGGGTTTATTTTTGCTGGGGAGGCAAAGGGATGTGCTTCACATCTCCAGTAAAACATTGGTTTGTGTTCCAATGTTTGTTGTGCTTCTGATATTGTGAGAAATAGTCACCAGATGATTTCTAAACATAGGGAAAACAGTTTTTTCCCACACTTCAGTTTTGGGTAGAGCTGAACTCTTTTGTGTGAATTTTATCGAATTTAGACCAAGGCACACATCTGGTAAGAAAAATTGAAGCTCAGTTGCAGAAAATCAAGGAAATTAATTGCAAGTGGAAATAGAAATATGTGAAGGAATAGCATCATCTTATTACTAAAAGAGTCTTCTTGCATTTTACTTGCAAGAAATCTTGAAAAAGCAGTCACATAATCACAACTGCTTAGTAGTATCTAATTACATTATCAGGATACACTTGTCACTGAAATTATATGGTGCAGTAAGTGCAATAATAAATAATATCAGAAAAGGATTTGCTGAAGAAATTCCAAAGGCTGAATCGTCGTTTTTGTTAAAATAATTGTGTTGGGAAGAGTTTCAAAATTAGGAGAGGAGCCATTCACTTAACCATGTAGAAAGGATTAAACAGTGGTGGTTGTACATTAAGGTAGTCTTTGGCCCATCCTCAACATAGCTGAGAGTATGTGAGTACTGACAAAATTCTTAGCTCAGCGGGAATTTTCTACATTAAGTTTTGATGTTGTTCTTTTTAATTCCTCCCGTAAGTAACATCTACTGGGGACATTTTTCAAGTCAGACAGTTCGTAGATTTTCTTTCTTTATTTTTACACGATCAGCTGCTGTTAAAATTGAGAAATGAAAGGCCAAATATTAACCAAATGGGAAAAAGGGATGGAGAACATGGGCTGTCTGTATGAAAGAATATGTAGGGGGTCAAGAATCTCTAGGGCACCAGACCTGATCTGAAACTTCCCTGTTCCTGGAGTAGCTCATGACATTTAAAGCCATGGGATTGTGCATGGTATTTGTCCATCTTACTGAAAACAAATCCAGACCCAGAGGATCTCATTTTTCTCTCGCATAGAAGGCATTACCTTTTTATTGATGGAAGTCAAAGCGATCATTTATATGCCTGAAAGAGTAGAGCACTAGGGCCAAGAAATTTTGCTTTTCTAATTTCCTCCTTTCTGGAGTTTTCATGTGGGGAGGTATCATTAAGCATATATAGTGCAAGAGGCTAATAATAAAAGTCCATTATCTGTAGACTATTATACTATACCATGAGAAGAATGTTTGTTCTTTAAGGCAAGCATTCAAGACCCCAGATCGGACAGAAAGTCCTCCAGTGTCCTATTAATTTATGCCATAGAAATAGAGAGACAGACTTGTGCACTGTACTGTTGCCTATGGAAGAAGCTCTAAAAGATGAATTTGGAAACTATAATTCCCTGCAGGAACCCATATGTAAGTTAGGAGGGAAACTGGATTAAGATGCTAAGAAAACCGTGCTTATACTTCTTCCTAACTACTCCTCTAGGGAATAACTAAGATGCTGAATTTATCAGGCTTGAACCTGGAAAGAACTTCACACAGCTAAAAGGATTGTTTGGGGTAAGAGCTCTGGCCATACTTATGACATTCCTGTGGTAAACATACAGAAATGAAAGATAAAATGTGCATTTATGCTGTATCATGTCCCATCTGCAGTTAACTGCTCATTTTAATTTTGAATTCCTGATTCTGTTCTATCTCCACTTAATGAAACACATTTTGTTTCTAATTTCTAAAAATCCAACCTCAGAATATTTTAGTAGCCTTGGCTCAGAGAAGTGTGAAATGCAACTAAGCAATTGGAAAGGAGGCTTGGTGGAGATCTCCCATTCTTGGATTAATTCAGTTGAACAACTAAATCTAAACTATGAAGTTTTTATTATGTATTTCATTCCATAAGAACATTTATTGCTACCCTGTTTTTTCAGTGGTGTCTGATACTAGCTTTAGGCTTTATTATTATTATTATTATTATTATTATTAATTATTTATAATAATACTATTATTATAAATTATTATTATTTATTATTATTAAAAGCTGGTTGGCAAATTAAGATTTTTCTAAAAGTATTTGAAATATATTTCAAATAAATACACAAATATTTTCAAATAGATAAGCAAGTCATGGACACCACTGAAGCCTAAAGAAATGAGATCCTAAGGTAAATAAATATCACAGTAAGTGATACAATATCTCTACTGGCTTTAAACATTGTTAATTTATTGCCCTCCTGACATTTGAATACTTACAAGATCATCAATTTAATAACTTCCATTACTGTATATGAAAATACAAGAAGTCTTACTTATCTTATCCATGTGAAGGAATATTGTTCTTTTGAAAACACAAACTGGGTGTTGATTGAACTGAAAAATACAAGACTGCAAGCAAAATAAAGATAAAACATTAATATCCCTTTATGCTTCCTTTGATGCAGGCAATGTGTAAAATAAATACAGAAAACTGTAAAGCCCATTCATACATTTTGTCCAATATTTTTCTGCAGGAGATATTTTACATGACAAAACCATTTTTTTTCTTAAGGGATTCACCAATTAGAGGCAAAACCATAGTTAATTTGACAAATATCTGGGATTTTCCATAGTTTCATTACCAACATACTGTTTTCACCTGTTGCAAACTCCAAAAGTGTTTATGAGTTATACTCAGAGGCGACTAAGCCTCCTCTATCGTTGACTATCAGACAGTAACATATAGGCCAAGGAAACAGACAAGGAGTCAGAAATTCAGACAGTTTGGGTAAACACAGACACCACCTTGCATCTCTCATATCAACAGGAAGACTTAACAAAGTGATAAAAATATACCAGACAAATGGCTACTGTAACCTGTTTTCAAGCTTCTGCTTTTCCTATAAAACTTTAGCATTACATTAAAATGTTCTTTATCAGCACCTCATCCATTTGAAAGTACAGAATACTTCATGTGCTAGAGGATGGCAGATGGTCTGGCTAGTTCTAGTAACCTTTGAATTGGATCTCCCAACTCTGAGCGATAGATGGAAAGGCAATGAGAAATATCTTCAGCCAAGTGATGCTACTTTAAGGGTCACTAAGATTATTGTGCAGTGTAAGCCTCTAGTGTTTGATAAGCATTTGGAGACCCTTAGATGGAAAATGTTACTTAGATTTAAAGGATTATGTCTATGTATTTATTCATGAGAGASGCTGATGTGGGATTGGCTTTCTGTCAAAAACTGTCAAACAAAAATAGAATTCCTTCTGGATAGTTGTCTTGAGGATTCCTCCTGCTGCCTCAGAGATTTATGTGGAAAGATTTACAAGCGTATTATTGTCCAGTAGGTTATATGCAGGACTAGAAATGGAAACAATTATATTCTACTAACACCTCTGACCTTAATAATTTTGTGATCTTTGACATATCATTCTGCCTTCCTGTTCTTTCCTATCTATTGTCAAACTTTTCTCCTTTTGCAAATTTGCAAGGACAAAGGAAAGAGGCAGGGCTTAGGAGCTCTAATACCCCGATAGCACAATTCCCAGTGAAATTACAAGAATGCCTTCATAGCTTTATAGTCTTCTTCAACTTCCATCTAACCTTGTCAGAGGTAGTGGCTGTCTCCTAGTATATATTTTTGTGATGAATTAAAAGATGAAATCCGATGTTTCTACAGATGTTAGTGTAATATTATTATAACTGTTATTACGACCGGTAATAGTATTCATAATTATAATAATGTTGTTACATATGTATTGATATAAAAATTCCCTAGCTGTACATTAGTGTCTCAGGCTACAAGCTCACAGAACTGGGAGATCACCTGGACAATATGGATATGTCAAAACCAGACAGCAGTCTCATTTTGGTTAGAGAGAGTCGGGCTGTACAAGGGCTGTGATGCATTCTTACAGGTCCCTAATCTGATCCAGGAACCCCGGCAGTTTTATGTAAGTAGTAAGTTAATTCTTTTCAGAATGTGAACAAGGCATAGGCCATATATATTTTTGTTCCTGAGAAGCACACTAAGAAATGGATGCATAAGGAAGATTGTACAGATTCCCTTTCAGTCAGCTGCATGTGCCTGTAAAATAGTCATATTCAGAACAATCAGATTATAGATTAATCTGTCCATGAAAGATTCATGCTTTGACTTTTCCTTTAAACATTATGCTTTATTGATTTTTAAATGTCACAAAAAGGACATGTAATTATTTAGCACAGCAAAAAACAGGTTTAGATCTTTCAATAAACAGAGGAGGCAGAAGACTCATAATAAGAAATGACAGTTTGCAGACCTTATTTCATAAATTATGGAAAAGGAAAAAGAAAGAAAATAATAACAAGTTAATGGTTATACATCAGATCAACGAAGATAATACAAAATACTTTCTGTGATTATCTGATTGGCTTTTTTTGTGCATTCCTGTCAGTCAAATTTTTTACTTTGTGTTTCTTTTTATTAAAGCCAGTTGCAAATTAATTTTTCTGGCCAAAATGTTTGCAAACAGAGAATACAAGGTCACATCTATGAAAACAACCTGAAATTTAAATTTATGTTTGCATGTGTGAGGATTTGCAATAGAGCTCCTTGGATGTTTGTTTATCCAATCAGGAAATAAGAACAATACCATGTGCCTTTGCTGATCAAGGCATCCAACGCATGAATACTCTGTAAAAACAATTCATATTCAGTCCATAGAACTAACAACTTTTTTAAGAAGCTATTTTAATTCTGAATATTGAATAAATTTGAAAGAACTGCAATCTGCTCACAGATATGCCATAAGAAAAGGATTTAGATAAATTATTCATAACAAGCCATTCACTCATCTATGTTCTAAACAATATCCATCAATAACCAGTGTTCCTGGAGGTGTTTATATAACAGCAAAATGTGTAAATATAGATATGAGAGTGGACTGTTCTGTATTATGCTTGAGAAAAGTAAAGAAAAGAGCTTGTTACTTTAACCTATAACCTACAATTTAAAAACCATTTAGTAAAGTAACTTTTCCAATAAAATTTTCAGATTTTATTTGCATGATATTACTCCACAGATCAGTTGTGTAGGGAGCAATTCAGCAGCTGTGCCCCTGATTTGACAGTGGTTATGTGTCGTGACCCTTGGTATAGTTGAAATATAACAACCAAAAATTCAAAATGAAATAATGTTTTCCCCAAAGTACTGAAGCTACTCCCCAAAGTACTGAAGCTACTCTTCAGATGATACTGAAGCTGCTGTAATATTGGACAAGAGAAAAATAAATAAACTGTCCAAATATACTTCTGCATAAGAACAGACAAATAATATTTTCTTAAAATGTCAGAAATTCATTATATAATAGAAGATACTATACGGCAACAACATGATATGGTTTTAATTCTGTAAAACTGTAGAAATCTCAGTTATACAAAACCTAAGCAGGTGGGACATACATTCACATATAGAACGAGACCTAAACTGTATATTTGGATGTGTATGGCTAGGTCTTGGATTCATAGTCGACAGTAAGACCACAGAGGAATATGGACACCCCCAGTGGAAACAATTCAGGGATCAAAGATTATAACACTTTGGTTTTGTTTAAAGTAATAAAGCTAAAATCTGGGTCCTGATACAGCACATGAATAAAGTTCAGGGACATCAGTTCTCCTTTTCTTCACCACCCCCTCCCCCCCCCCATCTGTGCCTACGACTGTATAGCAACAGTGATACAGAAAAAAATTCTGAGGCATCTGATCTCTGTTGTGCTATTATCTCTGAGGTTTAGCCCTTATTTTCCTGGAAAACCCAAAGTGATGGTCCAACATTCCCCCTGGAAAAGCCATACCATGTGTGTGGAAGAAATGTAAAATAAATAAACCCCACAGCGAACGTTTAAGGAATCTGTACAATTTATGAATTTTTGGGCTGTTATGCCTGTGAAGCAACATCTGTATTAGCAAACTCCCAAACTGTTCCCAGGAATTTTTTAGTAAAAAGCAGTTGTCCTGTGCCAATACTGTACTAAGGACTGTGCTAACAATTGCACAATACAGATAATCACATTCCAGTGCCTGAAAAAGCTGTCTATACAGACAGAAAAAATGCATCCTACAATTATACATTTTATGCTACAGACAAGGACCAGAACTTGCCTCTTGGAAGTCTGTCTTTGGAAGAAAGTGTCGCTGAAGTATCTTCTCTATGATCTACATACGTGAAGAGAAGGTTACAGTTGTTTGCTTCCTTTCATGGGGCTAGAGCAAGAGAATTTCTCTAGAGGTTGCACACTGGAACTCTGTGTTACTGTGGGGGCTGAAGAATAGCAGAGACTCCCAGGAAGACTACAACAAAAAGAGATTGGAAAAGGAAGAGCATACTGACTTGTTTCTGACTGCAGGACTAGCCAAAGTCAAAGGAAGCTGGTAAAGACAGATAAGCAAAAAGACTACCATGCTTCAGAAAAGAAAATATAATTGTGGACAACATCCCAGAGGATCTAGCTGGAAAGAAATGCCTTAGAGTGGGGAAGAAACTTAGGCAGAGAAGTAAGTAGTTTGCACATTATTTTGTCTAAATCTGTACCCTTTCTGTACTAGCAAAAGAAAGCATCAAGTATGGTTAGTGGCATTAGGTGTCACTGTCTTTATTTTCAACTGTATCCCATTACCTAAGTGTTCTATTCTGTGTGAGGGAAAAGTTAAGAGTCTCAAAAAAGAAAAAAAAGGGATTTAAGCAGCCAACAAAGCCAAGAGCTTACCTATAGAGGAAGAAGTGGGGCTGAAGTCACCCCCTTGACTAGGGCTGGGGAGCCTGACTCAGAACTGCAGGGAGGCATCCCGATCTTTCCAAGATCCTCTTTTGTCTGAAACTATCTGTCATTATTCTGGTGAGTACTGAACAGGTGGGTCTTTAGCAGAATTTCTAGCTTTAAAACGTGCAAAGCCTCAAAGCATTTTATGAGAAATATGATAATCAGGGTTTTACATCCTATGAGTGTACATTCATGAGTTTGCAGGACAACAGACTTTCTCTCTGGGAACGTGCCTGGCAAAAGTAAAGGGATTCAGTTTCTTTTTGTTTTACAATTCAAAGACCCTGATATACTTCAGACAATTCCATGTTTTCAGGCTATAGGTAGTTACCACACTTCAATACAAAGCTTTATTGTCAAGCATATCTGCTTGTTTTTTCATGAATTAAACACAGCATCCTGCCAAACACAGGGAGGTTTCATTTCCAGTATAACATTTTTCATTGTTTAGGATTTTCTGTGGGAGGAAAATCATCATTGTATTGGTAGAGGAAACCAGTTATAAAAAAAAATATTAATGAGATCCATGCACTACTGAGAGGCTTGGTTTTAGGGGCAGCTAGATTGTGTGGAGAATCTGTAAAGGAACAGGTTTCTCTAGCTTCATGCTCTTGGTTATACCTTGTGTTAACCTTAGGAGACTTACAGGTAATACACACATATTTGTGTTAATCTTGAGTAATAAAAATAAACTTTTCTCTGATTGACTTATTGAAAAGATGCATCCCTAGCATAAAGAATATGTAGCACTTGCTATTTATGCTTCTGAGCACAGTAAACTTTCTATTTTACAAAAAAGAAAACTTAAGCTGAGAGAGAACATCCTTGAGAGATGTGGGAATAGTACTAGTCCTTTCTGTGTAACACCAGGCTACAAGGGTATACAACAACTGAATCTCATAGAGGGTCTGAAAGTTAAAGTGAAGGCATCTTCCTTGCCCTTTTCCATGCAGTTTCAGATTTCGTTTTTAAACATTTAGTAAATTATCTTATTACATTTACCGGGTGGGATGGGGTGATACAATATTTTTGTTGTCTTGTAATTACTTGAAAGAGTCTGGATTTTTGAGACTTGTCAGACAAGTGATATTTGTCTGACTTTGGTCAAAGATGTTAGGTAATGTCTGAAAGAGCAGAAGGTACTTGAATAGAATATTCCATCAGCATAGTACATGGAGTCACATATGGTATGAGCTTTGAATTGTAGCTACCACTGAAGCCATCAACACAACTGTTTAGACATGATTGGATGGGGGATGTAAATCTGATTGCTAAAAAAAATGAAATAGAATTGGAAAAGGAGATGTATCCTGGAAAACGAATCTAATTTCTGGTTTTTAGGAGCACTGAAGATTTTTAAAAAAGGTTATATTGTCTAAAATACTTATTATCTTTTTTTTAAAGTAATCAGCAGGAATATTATTGCCTTCTAGAAGAGGTGGACAAGGCACCTTGAGCCACCGTTACCTGTTCTTAAATTCATTGGGAAGGAGACTGAAAACCTGTAGAAACTGCAAGGCAAATACCAGTTCCTTCTGCATTAGATTGTTTTGTCAGGGAGGATTCATCTCACTAGATAAGTGTGCACTGAATAAATATGTGATGTCTGGCTTTCTCAGGGTCTTCCATTCTTCAGTCCATTCAGATCTTATCATCATTCTGGCTTGGATAATGCTCCTGTTTCAAGTTTTACATTTTTCCTTTTCAGAGAAAGAAAAATACGACAAAAACAGTCCGCTGGTTTGGAAGTCAAAATATGATCAAGATTTCTTGTGTTTTTGCTATTATTTCCAGTGGTATTAAAGTCTCTTCTATAATTTGTATTTTAAAGAGCTTTCTTTTTCTATTATCATGCTGGAGTTCTCCCTTTCTGGGAAATGAGATGAATCTACATTTGCTGTCTTCTATGCGTTTCCTGTCTTCTGTAATCACTAAAGAGATTCCACAGGGGTGCAGTTGAGGTTGAATTCCCAAAGTTGTTTTACACACAAGAGCATAGATTAAGCTTTTCTGAAAAGCAAAGAGGGCAAGTCAGTAGAAAATTTAACTCAGAATTAGTTTTCCAAGTTCTTAAATTTTCCTTGTAGATTTTATTAATCTGCCATTCAAAAAAATTTCCATTAAAGTCTTTGAACTTGGGCTCTGAAAACTGAATTCTGCCAAAGTCGTTCATACTTTCCATTGCTGACTGATAGCTCTTTAGTTTGTCAGAAAAGTGAGTCTTGAATACATCTGTGACCACCTTTCATTTATACTTTTTAAGGGTCTTTTTTTTCTTTGCCAGAATTTACACCAGAGTTAAACAGCTATGCCCAGGGCCCAAAATCTGAAAGACTGAGGCTAGATGCATGCCTGTTAGATGGATTAATACAATCCAAATACCTATGACCAGATGAGAAAGGATGCCATCCTAATGCCATCTCATTGATATACCATCCAGTATATTCGTCTTCACAAAAAATACAGTCTTTCAATATGAATATGCGTAGACAAAATTCTCCCTAGGTATTATTTTTTAAAATAAAGAATAAATGTAGAAAAGCAGAAGCAAAGCATGATTAATCTTGCATTTCATGCTCTGTAATGCATGATAGTTTTGTGGTGCTGTAGGGATGGGTGATTGGGGGACTAGAGCATGTGAACTTAAAGTGTGTCAACTCGCCATTTTCATGCTTTTCTATGAGGCATTCTATCTGTAAAAAAATTGAAAGGAGTTGCCTGTCCAAGAATGCAGAGACATTCTTTTTTAATAACAGACAGAAAAGATGATGCTGACTTCATCATAGCAGAAATTTACAATGCCCAGATGAAGTCCACTCTCTGCTAACACAGTTTTCTGCTTTATATTCTGTTTCATGAATGTAAAGTAGTGTTGTATCAATTTACAATTATAATTTCTGGGTGTAAAATATTGCATTTCATGGAGTGTATTGCACAGGAAAGAAAAGAAAACTTGATTTTTTTGCATATCACAAACAAGAATATTTATTTTAAGTTATCAGTGCGTGAACTGAAAGATCATAGTGTGAGGAGTTTATGCAGGGCAGTTTGTCCTTACAAATATGAAGCTGTTCACATTGATAGTGTAAATGATTACGCTTTCTCATAGCATAAATGGGCTTTTGAAATGATCCCGTGATAACCCTTATGTTTTCTGCTAGTTGTCCCTTATTCTGTGTGTTGGTTTTCTAATTTTGTCTCTGTATGGCTGTGCTAATCTTTTATTTGTGGTCTCACATACATCCCACATAATGTGAACACAATCATAGAATATCTCAAGTTGGAAGGGACCCATAAGGATCACCAAGTCCAAATCCCTACGCCATGCAGGACTACCTAAAACTAAACCATATGATTAAGAGCATCGTCCAGACACTCCTTGAACTCTGACAGGCTTGGTGCTGTGACCACTTCCCTGGGGAGCCTGTTCCAGTGACCGACCACCCTCTCAGTGAAGAACCTTTTCCTAATGTCCAGTCTGAACTTCCCCTGACGCAGCTTCATTCCATTTCCTCATGTCCTGTTGCTGGTCACCGGAGAGAGGAGATCAACAGTTCCTCCTCCATTGCCCCCCTTGAGGAAGTTGTAGACTGCGATGAGGTCACCCCTCAGCCTTCTCTTCTTCAAGCTGAACAAACCAAGTGACCTCAACCACTCCTTGTAAATCTTGCCCTCAAGGCCTTTCACCATCTTAGTCGCTCTCCTCTGGACACACTCTAATAGTCTGATGTCCTTCTCATATTGAGGTGCCCAAAACTGCACACAGTACTTGAAGTGGGGCCGCACCCGTGCAGTGTAGAGTGGGACAATCACCTCCCTCAACGAGCTAGCTATGCTGTGCTTGATGCACCCCAGGATACGGCTGGCCCTTTTGGCTGCCAGGGCATACTGTTGACRTATATTCAACTTGCCATCAACCCAAACCCCCAGATCTCTTTCCATGGGGCTGCTCTCCAGCCTCTCGTTCCCCAGTTTGTATGTACGAGAGGCTGGAAAGCAGCCTCTCGCACAATCATAAACTGTCCCTTTCCACAAGCCATATAGGAAGTGTAGTAGGGTATTGGCCAAATTGATCTTGTATCCACATTATTGGTGCTTTAAAGAGCAATAAGATATGCTTACCTTTTTCTTCCCTTAGAACTGATTGCAGTGAGATACTTCTTATTACCTCACTGAGGATTTTTTTTTTTTTTTTTAAATCCTCTCAGTGTTTTTTCCGCTGGGGACTGCTTAAAATAGAATTTTTCCTTTCGGAAGTGGAGGTACTGGATTTTTCTTTGTTATAAGACAGGGAAAAGTAACAAAGGAAAGTACAGTTCAGGCACAACATAGGAGAAATTGAAGTAGAAAGAGATTGTGAGTTTGGTGCATATGCTCAAATGAGAGGAGAACCTTCACCAATCTCTTTCTGAAGCTTTCTCCCTTACTATTGAGAGCCACGGTTCTGCTTCGACGTTTACACACAGTAGAAGAGCTCTAGCAGAGGATGCTGTAAAAAAACCCATCATCCACCCCAGAATACCCTTAAACTCAAGACTGAAGAAGTTTGAGCTAAATCTGTACTGCAAATCAAGCAAGGAAAAAACTCCTATCTGGAAATTGAGTCAAACACATGCATGTTGACTTAGCTTCCAGGAAATCCTTGCACGGTTTGCTTGTTCAATAGTCACATTGTAATTAAAATTGTATGGCCCATTGGAAAAGGCGGGGTGGAATCACTGTAAGAATGGCTTGTTCTGGAAAAAGAAAGACCTTCATTGCCAGCAGGTATAAGCCTTAATTTTTAGAAACTGTAAGGCCTAAGCAGCTGGAATGTATGGAAATGAATTTTCATGGGCTTCAGGGGCTCCAATTGCTGAGGGCTACAGGGCCTAGATCATCATGCAATGCTGATTTCCTGAGGGCTATAGGGTTTGATCTGTCAGAGAAAGTTGCAACTGTGAACAAAATGCGCTCAACTGTGATTTATTGCTGTCGTCCAACATATGCATGATTCCGCTTTATAGCTGCCAACTGTCAGGGGTTTGCACAACTTCCTGATTGACCAACCTGATCTCCATCTACGACCGGGTGACCCTCCTAGTGGATGAGGGGAAGGCTGTGGATGTGGTTTACCGGGCCTTCAGCAAAGCCTTTGACACTGTCTCCCACAGCATTTTCCTGGAGAAGTTGGCGGCTCATGGCTTGGACGGGTGTACTCTTTGCTGGGTAAAAAACTGGCTGGACAGCTGAGCCCAGAGAGTTGTGGTGAATGGAGTCAAATCCAGTTGGTGGCCAGTCACGAGAGGTGTTCCCCGGGGCTCAGTTTTGGGGCCGGTCTTGTTTAACATCTTTATCAATGATCTGGATGAGGGGATCGAGTGCACCCTCAGTAAGTTCATGGATGACACCAAGTTGGGCGGCAGCGTTGATCTGCCTGAGGGTAGGAAGGCTCTGCAGAGGGATCTGGACAGGCTGGATCGATGGGCCAAGGCCAATTGCAAGAGGTTCAACAAGGCCAAGTGCTGGGTCCTGCACTTGGGTCACAACAACCCCAGGCAACGCTACAGGCTTGGGGAAGAGTGGCTGGAAAGCTGCCCGGCAGAAAAGGACCTGGGGGTGCTGGTCGACAGCTGACCATGAGCCGGCAGTGTGCCCAGGTGGCCAAGAAGGCCAACGGCATCCTGGCCTGTATCAGGAATAGTGTGGCCAGTAGGCGGAGGGAGGTGATCGTGCCCCTGTACTCGGCACTGGTGAGATCGCACCTCGAATACTGTGTTCAGTTTTGGGCCCCTCACTACAAGAAGGACATTGAGGTGCTGGAGCGTGTCCAGAGAAGGGCAACGAGGCTGGTGAAGGGTCTGGAGAACAGGTCTTATGAGGAGCAGCTGAGGGAGCTGGGGTTGTTTAGCCTGGAGAAGAGGAGGCTGAGGGGAGACCTTATCGCTCTCTACAGCTACCTGAAAGGAGGCTGTAGTGAGGCGAGTGTCGATCTCTTCCCCCAAGTAGCAAGCGATAGGACAAGAGGAAATGGCCTCAAGTTGCACCAGGGGAGGTTTAGATTGGATATTAGGAAAAATTTCTTCACTGAAAGGGTAGTCAGGCATTGGAGCAGGCTGCCCAGGGAAGTGGTGGAGTCACCATCACTGGAGACATTCAAAAAACGTGTGGATGTGGTGCTTCAGGACATGGTTTAGTAGGCATGGGTACTGGGTTGATGGTTGGACACGATGATCTTAAAGGTTATGATTCTATGATTCTATGATTCTATGTCCATGAGACCTAATGAGATCAATCTGTGAGTCCTGAGGGAACAGGTGGATGAAGTTTCTAAAGCACTATCCGTCATATTTGAGAAGTCATGGCAGGCTGGGAGATGAAGGGATTGAGAGCAGTCCTGCTGAGAAGGACTTGGGGGTACTTGTGGTTGAAAAGGTGGATATGAGCCAACAATGTATGCTCGCAGCCCAGAAGGCCAACCGTATCCTGGGCTGCATCAAAAGAAGCATGGCCAGCAGGTTGAGGGAGGTGATTTTGCCCCTCTACTTTGCTCTGGTGAAACCCCACCTGCAGTACTGCATCCAGCTCTGGAGCCCTCAGCACAAGAAAGACATAGTCCTGTTGGAGCTGGTCCAGAAGAGGGCCACAAAAATGATCAGGGGCATGGAACGCCTCTCCTGTGAAGAAAAGCTGAGAGAGTTGGGGTTGTTCAGCCTGGAGAAGAGATGGCTCCAGGGAGACCTTATGGCAGCCTTTCAGTACTTAAAGGGGGCTTATAAGAAAGATGGGGACAGACTTTTCAGCAGGGCCTGTTGCAACAGGACAAGGGTGAATGGTTTTAAACTAAAAGAGGGTAGATTTAGACTAGATATAAGGAAGAAATTTTTTACAATGAGGATGGTAAAACACTGGAACAGGTTGCCCAGAGAGGTGGTATGTGCCCCATCCCTGGAAACATTCAAGGTGAGGTTGGACGGGGCTCTGAGAAACCTGATCTAGTTGAAGATGTCCCTGCCCACAGCAGGGGGATTGGACTAGATGACCTTTAAAGGTCCCTTCCAACCCAAACTATTCTATGGTTCTATGATTCTCTGATTCTTCTTGCTATCACAAGGGTCATGAAATATACTCCTGGCAAAGAGGATCCATGCAAGGAAGCAGAGACCAGATTCAAGCTGAAGACTGAAACTGCTCCATTTTCCATACTTTTCACTCATCCAGCTGCTCTTATGACATACTGGAAGAAGCTCTGGAAACAACCAATATTGTCTTTGAACAGTTCTATAACGCCAGGTATCATAAAGTTGTTAGGGTATGTAATATAAATCTGAATTAATATTAACTATCCATAGCTATTAAATAGATAAACTAGTAACATGAACATGCCCAGGACCCTTCTCTGACTTGAGGCTAACTGGCATAGGGTGTGCTAGCTGAGTCCTATTAAACTCTCTTGAACTTCAGAAAAGCCTACTGGAAATTTTCTGCAGCTTACACTGATCCCCAGACTGCCTGGCAATTGTTTGAAAGAGTGTGGTGTGGGCCAAAACTCAAGTCAGGCACAATTGTAACAAGTTAGCAGTAAGACAATCGAATTTAAGAGCCCAGAAATGTTCCTTGTAACTGTTGCATGTACCCTGTACATTATGGCTTGCTTGCCTGACATCAGCCAGGGAAGAATTCTGGAAGATATGGACATCATGAACTAGTTGCCAGACCATCCCTAAATGACTGCAGCAAAGGGTTGGCAGTGACCTACAGCTGTTGTAATGACTGAATAATATCCTTTCATGTTGATAAATTATTGAACCTAACATGAAAGAGGAGGGGGAGAKGAAAAAGAACAGAAAACAGGGTAATAGATATACATATACAGCCCAGCAGTAGCATGAATATAGCTGATCATGAAGGAAAACTCCACTGTGATTTCTTGTGTCTCCATCACTTGGAAGTGTTATGGTATCAGATTCCTCAAAATGAGAAATATCACCTCTGGAATTACGTTATGGGAAACCTTGTGTCTCAACATAAATTGAAAGCAGAGTGATAAGAGTTGGTATCGCCAGCTTCTAAATGTCTCTTCTGCCCATTGACACTCTGTAATCAGTTATCTTCTGCACTTAATGAGGAATGACCTCAGTACAAGTCTCCACAAATGTGAATTCTCTTTCAATTGGCTCTCCTCCCACATTTGTAGCAAGATCTTCTGCCATTAGTTATTTGTTCTTCTCAGAAACTCGGAGGCTGAGTGCAGTAGGAAGCTGTTCATCACCATGCTGAAGGTCAGTTCAGCCTCCTGTAATTTAATTTCTTCATGTACTTCCTTTCTCTGTATCTGGTCCATGGTAAACTAGACAGTTTCCTCCCATATATCAGTCTGACCACAGCTGGGCAGAGATCAAGTCTTTTGCAGCAGCTACTTTATATTCATCTTGTCAGAATGGACCACAGATAAAAATAAAATTTGGATTGGCCATTTCACAGTGTAGATGGTCACCTGCACCAGCAGTATTGTGTTATTGCTCTTTTAAAGGAGCATGCTTCTCAGGCACTTGTCGGCTTTGAAACCTAAAGAAAACCACGCGGCAGGGCTGGCATTACAGACTGCACACAGTTCACAGAGGGAGAGTTGAATGCACTGCAGTTTAAGATGCACTTATGTTTAAGACTGATGTAAGATTAAGTCTAAGAGTAACAAGGTCAGAAAGTCTCAGTTGCATGCTCTTGCTTATTCAGCAATATCATTTAACATGTGATAATGAGGCTGAACTTGCTCAGCTCTACCATCAGATGAGTAAGCAGTGCAAGCATTAACTTGTTAGTGCTAATTGTCTTCTTTCTCTGCTAACTTCTCTGTTTTGTAAATGTTAACTACTGTTTTATTATTATGCACCATAATACTGTATATTATTGTTATTTACTCAATTATGATATTTAAACCAAGGGTAGTATGACTACTACTATTAGTTTTTTGCTGCTGCTTCTTAGGTTTAATATGGGTTGCGAGGGCCCAAAGTAAGTGTTTTCCAGCTTTCCTACATGGCTTAATAGAAGATCTTCCCTCTCCTCACAAGCCTTGTTTCTACCATTAGTTGGGACTATCACAGAATTTTTTAAGTTTGAAGGGACCTCTTGAGATCATCTGGTCCAAACCCCTGCTCAAGCAGGGTCAGCTAAAGCAGGTTTCCCAGGACCATGTCCAGTCAGATTTTGAATATCTCCACAGAGGGAGACTTCACCACCTCTCTGTGCCAGTGTTTGACCACGCTCACAGTAGAAAAAAAAATGTTTTCTTGTGTTCAGATGAAATTTAATGTCTTTTAATTTGTCTCCATTGTCTCTTGTTCTGTCAAGGGGCACTACTGAGAAGAGCCTGGCTCCCTCTTCTTCGTTCCCTCCCATCAAGTATTTATACACATGGATAGGTTCCCCGCAGACCTTTTCTTTCCCAGGCTGAATCTTTATCTGTATAGATAAAGAAGTAATTAAGAAAGTCTAGAACTGAAATAAAATCCTCTATTCCCAACTGAAACTAAACCTTTATCTGGAGGGATTTGGACAGTACTAAGTAATATTTTTTTTTTTTTTACTTGGTTTTATAGCACTTGATGTATTTTTTT
>JASVER010000004.1:16774476-16799210 GCA_030449065.1 Oceanodroma leucorhoa | reverse complement strand
TCAACAGCACATTGTGTCTCTAACCTCAGGAACTCTTCTCCTTTTTTTTTTTTTTCACATCTTCACCAGTGTCCTTTTTTTCCCTGTAGAAAACATGGATGCCCTGTGAGTTTTATGAATACCACTTCTTAGAAGGAAGACCTGATGTTTTTCTTGTAGATCTTCAATAATGTAGCTACTGTTAGCAATAACCCTGGCAAAGTATAAATAAAAAGTTATTTGCAGTAGTTTTATTTCTAAATGCTAATAGCGTGGCAGCAGCTCATAAATCATTAATGATGAGCTTCTAATTGTGTGCCAGCATCACAGTGGGATCCAACCTAATACCAAAAATTTACATATTCATGAATACACCCATACTAGTGCATGGAAGAATGCATAATAGAGCCGAAATCAAATAATAGTTTTCATTTTCTCCAAACTGTTCTTTGGGTGAATTGCCTCCTTTCCTAACACCCTTCTTCCAGGTATGTACCTATGATATATACTCTCATTTCAAACAGTTTTCTTTGGAATTAGATTTTAGGCTGTAGATAGCTTCAGCTTGTCCAAAAGAATGTGTGTAGTCTGCAATGTTATGGGTAATGAGAACCTCATATAATTAGTGTCCACTCATTTCTACTTGCTGACATGAATTTTGAGTTTAAAATATAGCTGGCATATGTTTAGTCTAGAACTAATAGGCTTTTATCTAAATTTTCTGTGATGTAACTTGGCATCAATGTTTTAAAA
Source organism: Oceanodroma leucorhoa (assembly GCA_030449065.1). Lineage (NCBI taxonomy): Eukaryota > Metazoa > Chordata > Aves > Procellariiformes > Oceanodroma > Oceanodroma leucorhoa. The sequence goes on along the minus strand of JASVER010000004.1, from coordinate 16,798,478 downwards.
AATCTGTTCTTTTTTCAGTAGATATTTACAGTTGTCTGGAACTGGGAAAGTTTGTTTTGGACAGTGTAGGTACTTCAATAGATCAGCTGTAAGGATAAATCAGCTGTAAGGGTAAATGCAGTGGTAAGGATTGGAGGGAAAAAGATGGGCTTTATTTGTTATGTTTTTACAGAACCTCACCTTACAGGCCCTAGAAAGCATCAGCTTATCAATGTGAAAGCAACTAGCCTTCTTTCCCAGTCATGAAAGCATCTGGTGTTAGAGTTTCTTTTGAGGCACAGTCTTATTCTCCAGAATAAAACTTGAGTAAAACATAAAAGCAAACCATTGCTTATGTTTCCTGGAGGTTCCCAGCCCTGGAGACTTGGTGGGTTTTTTTCCTTATGCTTCTTTGAGTGTGATACTCTCTTCTTCATCCTGCTCGGTCTTTGGGTCTAATGTGACAGCTCACCTGCAGATCTCTTTCAAATGAGTCACTTCCTACCTCTGTAATCATTTCAACCTTTTTCACTGGACTCATTAATTGAAATAGACGTGTTGGCTCCTGACACCCCATCTCCTAAAGGGAGACAGGCCACCTCAGTACAAGCCACAGTCTCTGCTTGGGGCTTGTTGGCACTGCTGCAATTCAGACAGCAGTGATAGTTATTTTAATTGGATGTATCTATGACTAATTATGTGTATTTCCACAGAAGCTATTATTCAAGGTTCCCTAAGCAGTTTTTGCAATTAAGAATTATTAAGATTCATATCAAACCTGCACACTATATAATGATAATAAGAAAATCACTATGTCTAGCACTGAGCAATCTCTGTTGTAGAATGTAATATCTTTTAAAAAATGACTTGCCAAGAAATTCAGAGTGCCTATTGCCTTCCCACCCGCTCCCCATCCACCCACACAAACTGTAAACCTGTGTCTCCCTCATATATGTAGCATAGTGGCATAAATTCCTTGCTGCTCCACTAGCCAGATGCTGTTGGTCAGAGAATAGAGAAGCTCCTCCTGATGGCATAAACCCCTTCCTTGTCACGCAACAAACAGACCCCCTAACACAAGACTTAGCATTGCTCCAGGTGATGGGTCTGCTGAGGTACGAAATGAAAGTTCAGTATCTAAGCGAAATTACAAAAGAAATTTATGGAGTCACGCTTACCCAAAATATGGCAGGGTGAGAATTGCCAAGTTGGTCTGCAACAGTGGTTTGCCTAGTCCAAATTTCTATCTTTGACAGAGAGAAGTGCTGGGTGATTTCAAGCAATGTGCCATAAACTCAGTAGTTATAGGGGTAGGGAATAAAAAATCCGATCAAACAAAAAGTCTTTTCAGCTCCTAAATTTTGAACTGTGCTGCTTTGAGCTCACCCTGCTTAGACTATCACAGCAGCCTCCACCCTGATAGAGCCTTCTCCTTTTCGCTTGGACTATTCCAGTTTATGCTTGAAATTGCAGGCAGAGCCTTGCTCATCCTCTGAGCTATATATTTTTCCCACTTTGGCTGAACGTAGCATGCAGAGTCCATAGTGGTGTGTCACTGAAGTTGTACCTGTCCTTTGGTCCTGGAGGGCTCTGGTTCTATCTGGAGGAGGCTGGAACATGGTCTGAAACCAGCAAGATGTCAGCTCTCAACATTGGTTCATGTTCATCATCAGAACAAAACAAGGAAAATTATCTGGTAAGAAAATGTTAAGTGTTTTTCATTACCCATGGTCCTTAAAAGTTTCCATTTTATCCAAATCTAGCTTTTTTTTTCTTACTGACAAGATTCCGAGCATGCATATCCTAGTGAAAAATAAGAAAATTTATTCTAGTAATCATCACTATACAGTGCTATTGTATAGAAACTATACAATTGTATAAATTAATACGTTTTTAAATATTTTTAAGTTCACCTTTAGTATTATTGAATCCAAACATTTGACAGAGGACAACTACTGTGATGGTATACTCTCCAGGTTATAGAAACAAGTAAATTCCTAGTGAAATTATCGAAACTACCAATCGCCAGCAATCTGTTTTCCTGTGTACATGATGCTGCCATTAGAGTACAGCAGGTGTTATGACTAAGAGCATGTGATGAGACAGCATTGTAATACACCAGGCTTACCTATAGTTTTGCCCTGCTAATGCTTTTTTTTCTTATATAAATTARAGCACTTTTTATAAATTACTTTTACTAAACCCACTTTTATTAGAGCAATGTCTTCTGTGTTGGGCTAATGTATAACTTTAATATTTAGAGAACCTGTTTTGCAAATAACACTAATACAGAAGCTTTTGAAGAGGTCAGATGATAAAAATATATCCATTCTTCACCCTTTCAACTTAGCCAAATATAGCTTTCTCATGCCTACTTCTATCCCAGTGATATCCCTGTGGCTTTTAATCCGTCATCTTGTTGCGTACATCACTGGTCTCCTTACACACCAGGGAAACCTTTTAATGTACAGAAATCTCCAGCAATGGGATGTGGCAGCTCAATACTGCAAGGTCATTTAAAGTGTTTTCTCACCTGATTTTCTATTTCCCCAGGGGAAATTACTTCGCAGGATAACCTTTTTTCTTGGCTCAAAAAGATTAAGAAACTTGTCATATATCAAATTGGGATTTTTTTGACGTAACCAGAAGTGCTGGAAGTTGAATAGTGCTTGTGAAGTACAAGATACCCCAAACTAGGTTAAGAAATGGGATAACAGTTGCAACGCATATTGTTAAAGAAAGGAGTTTCTAGATTTCTATAACAGAACTTGGAAATCTCTTGTTTAAGATGCCTGCCCCTAGTGCAGTATTCATTCTCCCACTGCTTTCACCTAGTTCTGGGCTGGGCCTTTAATTATTTTAAACACAAAGGGCAAACTTCACCCTGGGCAAAATACACCTCTCCCAGTGGAGCTCTGCCAATTGACAAAGGAAAAATTCTTACATGAAAATTTCTTAATTTCTTTATTTTTTAAGCTTTTGTTGATTTTTAATGTATATTTTCTAGAAATGTGAACCAGCAGCATTCTCCTACTTTCTTAGGTCATGTCTACATTTTCTTCTTGTAAGAATATTTTTTGCCTGCTGGAGAAGCATGATTCTGCTGTGGCCACACATCAGCAAATTGTTCAGCATCTGTGGAGATAGTTAATATCACATGAGATCTCAAAATGAATATAACTTATCTGAAAGAAATGAGGGATACATTTGAAAGCCTCCACCATAGCTGTCTTGGTTTGATTTTGGTGCTCCTAGTCTAAGTCATGTTGCTGGGGTTAATTTTAAAAAGTTAAGAAAAGCAAATAAACTTTTTAAATAATGGAAGATAATTAAACATTTGTGTTTTATTAAATATGGACATTGCCTACACTGGAATTAGAATAATAATAATAAATTAAAAAAACCCAAACCAAAAATGTTGGACAGGACCTCTGGAGGTCCTGCTCAAAGCAAGGTTAAGTTCAAAGTTAGACTGGGCTGCTGAAGACCTTCTCCAGTTGTGTTCTGAAATACTCCAAGGACAGAGATTCCATGTTCTCTCTGGGTTCTTACACTCCCATATGAAAGTATAATATATCTGCAAGAGTCTTATAGAGAGTGCTTGTATAGATTCATAATGGTCTGCATCATCTATTTTGCATGTGGTTTCAGAAGTACATACAATATTTAGTCTAATGATTCCTTCTGACATTCAGCTCTACAGTTCTGTGAATTTTCTATTCTTTACACTTTAAGATGTACCTAAAAATCAATTATATATACATTGTTTTCCACTAGTAAGATAGACAATGAATATTTCATAAAAATCTTGGCCCCCCAGAAGCTAATGACAAAGATTCCATATGTTACAGTGGGATCAAGGTTCCACTGAGGATATACATAAAATATGGCCTCTTTCTGATTGCTATAAATATGCAAATACCTTCGGCAATGTAAAAAATGGATATTTTCCATRCCACACTATTTACCTTTATTACAATATTTGTACTATTTCCGACACTTCATGTAGGAAATTCCTCAAACACTCCATAAATTTAAGGAATGGTTCTGGTAAATGTCCAGTTGTTATTGGCTCCCAATCTAAGATGAAACGTAGGACATATAATACCTTACAGTGCTGTCCTAAAAAATAAATCTTTCTATTTATGCCTTGGACATCTCTTGCTTCTGAGAACTTCTTTAAGTCAAGGTATCACAGCTAGAGCATAATTCCAGGCAATGTTTTCTAGGTCAGTGGCAAAAGCAGTCTTTCTTGAGTTTTAAGGAGGCTTTTAGTAAAATTTCAAGCTGCTTGCACTTGGTTGAGATTTAAATGAAACAAAAAAGAATTAAAGAACATGGAATAGAACTGGAGGGAATGACTGAATATTGTGATAGATGAAGATGAAAACAAAAAAGATTCTGTGTGGAAAGAGGGGAGAGTTAGGAAAATTGGGAGAAATCCAATCTAGAAAAAATCATAAAATTTATATGGAAAAGAATGTGATACAATTTATACCCTTTTTTTCCACTCACTTCACCTACTCCGTAAAACTGCCAGTATGGTCCCTGACATATTTGTTGCTCAGGCCAGACAGCATCCTTACAAACAGTTTCTGGCCACCTTTCGGAAGTTAGAGTAGGGCAGGACTTACAGAAAATTCAAGTGTTACTGGCCTATTTGTGGGGCCTAATATTATGTATAGGGGTCGTTATGATTAGTATGGAGGTTGGAGTGATTGGTTTCAGTGCAGACCCAGACTCAGACTAACAGTCCCAGGCACGTTTAACTTATTAAAATAAATATATCCTTAGAGTACTTTTTCTAATGCATCATACTTTCATCTTTATCTCAGCTCTTGACTTAGGGGCAACATAAAGTTTCTGATTACTCTTCAGCTTACTTGCTGTTTGAACTTTCTCTGCATCTATCTTGTGACTTCCAGGGTGGTGGCACTTTTGGACCCATTCTTTCTCTCTGCAGACATAAAGCCTCTGCCTCAGTGTGATCCCTAGCTCTTTGCCTTTTAACACTGTCAGAGAAGAAGCTAAGTTGAATGAGGCACTGTGTGCCTAACATGCCCAAGAGACACTTGCTTACTCAAATGACATCAGTGTATATGGGCTTGAGCAAGCTAAGTTCTGGGTGTTTCGGTAATACAGGAGCACATATAAAGTAGGGAGGGAATTAATGCACTGGTACTTTTTTTTTTTTTTTTTCTTTTTGAGGTACTGAACACCTATCACAACCAGAAAATGGTAGTGGATGTGGGAAAGTCACACTGCGTAGCAGGAGAACAGGCTGTTGTTTTGCTTGATGGACGGAGTCATGGAGATTGCATTTCTATTTATCAGTTTTCCAGTTTGTAAATCTAAGAACATTTTAATGACATATTTTTGTTTTATAAATATATTTTTTCTGGCTAGAAATGAAAGATCATGTGTCTCACCTTTATTGGATTTAATAGCAGTGTGGGGATGCAGAGTTTAATATGGACTAGCTCATGACAGCTGGCATCGCTAAAACCCCATCAGTCTTCCTGTAGTGGTTTACTGAAGTTCCAATTGTTTGTAGCTGTAATGCTCATTCATGATATCTTTGCAACTGCCCAGATGAAGATTGCATTTTTGTCACACTGATTTATCTCCTCTCATTACCTGTAATTCTGTTTCTTTTTTCACTCTTTCCAAAAAGCTCAAAACTTTTGCATGATTTTCAGGGAGAGTAAGCACTGTTTGGCTGTTTCTGTTACAGTGCATGCCTTAGTGGAGAAGCATTCTCCTAGACAAAGTGTTTTATTTTAGCAAGTGTCACACTTTTGGCTACTCCAAGAAAACCTCACAAAATAGCACGGCTGCAGAGATTTAATTAATTTACCAGCTATAACAATAGTTTCCAGGCCACAGCTTGATATATTTTGGGAGGGTCATGCAGACAAACACTCTCATTGTCCCTGCCTAGACACGTATTCTTTGCAAGTGATTTTCAGTGTCTTCAATCTGGCAACTGATATGTACAACAATTTCAGTTTCAGAAGAAAGAGAAATAAGTATTCTTCCATAAACTTTCTTAGTCATTAGGATCTCAGGGTCCTCTTTCCATTTTCCAGTATTTAGAAACATTTCTTTACTAATCAGTGAAGATGTCTGACATTATGGGAAGCCGAAAAGCTTCTGAATACACAAAAGACTGTGACCAGAGCTCTAGCATAGGAGCAGTAGAAAAACCAGATTGTCTGTCTTTAAGTAATGTGAGTCCTAGACGTTAGAAGAGTTATTCTTAATTTGCCCTGATACAAATGAACTTGGATTCTGCCTTTGTAAGGAAAACGAATGTTGGAAATGTTACTGTGGATTTGCTGGTGGCTTTTCAGTCTCCGGGAAAGTGGAATCACGATGTATGGACTTGATATTTGATTACCATTTCCTCACCGTGCCTTGGACGGCAATCACTTAAAATAAAATATGATGGTAACAAAAATTCAAAAACACAAGGCAACAACTTAGTCCCTTATGATACAGTTTCTTTGAAATGACTTTCAAAAATGTGCACCCCTGCAGCCTGGCTTTTAATTTGTATATTTGCTCAAGCACATAATAGTATAGACATCCCACTGTAAGACTGGCACCATTCATAAGTTAAGGGAATGAAAATTCAGTTTGTTTTTATTAATTCATGCAGGAGCAGCCCATGTCTGGTATGCACAACCTACATTCGCCAGTTTGTATTTAAACGCTGAAAAAGAAATACATTCCCTCTTTATTGCTACAGTTGCTTTAAATTAAAATTATGAAGAAATAATACAATGTTAGGTAACACAAAGCTTCTTTTATTTCTCTTAAACAAAAAGCTTTATGAACATGCTGATGTATTTTGTAAACATAATAAATTTTATCTAGCGAATCAGTGGGAAAACATAGCCCCAAGGCTCAACTCTGTGGTGTCTCTCTGAAATGATACTAGTAAAGTTATGCTAAAACTATTATAAAAGTGAGAAGAAAAAAACCTTTTAGCAAGTGCTTGCAACATTTTAATACTAATGGAACTGTATTTGCTCAAATGAGAACATTTTGGTAAAAGCTTACAGAGCAAAAGGCACTGCATTTTCTTTATACAAATTAAAGATAGAGCATTAAAGGTCAGATGTAAAACTTTGCCAAATAGCTCTCCCTCCATTGATTTCACAGTGCGTTAAGAGGAGAGGATCTAGCCTGCTTGTGACACAGAGAAAGAGTGCTGGTTTGACTATCTTAGTGAAAGTCTGAAGGACCAATGGAGCAAACTGTTGAGTGAGAAGAGTCCTACAAAGGCAAAGATACAGGCAAACCTTCAAGGTCCAATGTGACAAAGGAACGACATCCGTGAAAGCTCATCAATGGAAATACCAGGTTCCAGCCTCCATTGATTTTCCATCCTGGGCTCTGCCAGCTGCAATGTCAGTGTCAGTCAAATGCTGAAGTTCTGGAAGAATAGCAGCCTGTGTGCGGGATGTTCCCAACGCTGGTGGTCTCACCAGGAGGCATATTTGAAAAGCTGAAGGAGGAGGCAAAGGCAGTGCAAAACTATTGTTCTAATTTCTCTTGTTAGTGAACAGTGATGCTGTCAGTCACTAGTGATAAGGAAAGTATTTTTACTCTTGTACAGTATATTCCTATGGCTCATGGAGACAAGAGTTGGACCTGAACTGCATAGTGCCTTGGCAATCAATGTGCAGTCATCTTCAGGGGAAGGATGAGGTCAGAACTCCTTAAAGTTTTTCAAGCTGGTTCCTGTCAACATAATCTGTGTATTACTTGGGATGAGGTTGGAAAGCTGATTAGTACAAATGTCTTTAAAATCTCATTATAAATACTAGTCTAGAAGTACAATCACATTCATTTCATCTCAATTTTTTGTCTGTGTGAAAGAAAAGCCTTTTTTCATATGAGTACTTATTGAGGAAGAAAAAGTTTCAGGCATAGTATATAGAAATTTAAAAGAAAATCAGAGAAAACTTCGTTTCAGACTCTGTTTTGGTAAATCTCTCTTTTGTGATGAAAGCGATCAAAAATATTTCGTAGTTTTAAGTGTTGGGAGGACTTGTTTTTTTCCTTTCTCTTTGGAACTCAGTTTGCTGCTAAGAATTACTTCTGCCATCAACAGGGAAACCTTGAAGGGAGGTTTTGAATGGTGGCAGTTGAAGGCATTCTGAAATGCACGTTAAATAATTCAAGGCTGAATAGTAGCACTAGTGTTTGTGTTGCTAGAGTTAGGTTATGTTTATCTTCCATTAAAAACTGTTAGCTGTAAAATACTACTCTGAGCTCAATCTTGCCAAATACAGTTCAAGCACAAGTGAATTGCTCAGTTTGATAGTAATTTGGAAGAAATCTTTTGTTTTGCTTTTGCTTTACCTCAAAGTAATTATTAAGTGCGTTATAAGATATAATTTGTCCTGTTTCAAAATCATCAGAAAATATCAACATGTTTTACTCCTGTTAATAGTCTAATTCAATAGACTGAATTTCACATAGAACCTCTTGCCATAACATTTTCTCCAGCTGGGACAGTGCTCTTGCATATCGTTGTCTCCCTAAAGTCCTTTAACCAGTTCGCATTTTATCTCCAGCCCATTATTAATGAATCTTTGATACCTGAATTAACAAACTACAGGATTGCATGTATGGTTGCAGAGCAGTAGAATAATGAAATAACCATGATACATATTGGTATACATTGATGTAAAATTACAAATGGGGTGGGAGAAAGAATGTCTTTAAATATTTGAAAGAAAAAATCACCAAGGGTCAAAGAAACTATCCAGTCTGATGAAAATGAGTTTAAAGAGAGAGGAAAAAAAAAAGGATAGAGAAATTTTTAAGTGACTGTTGAAGAGAAAATATGCTGGCAAGCAGCTCTATTAGGTTATGCAATAGTTTTTAAAGAGAAGCAGTTGAAGTCGTCTCATTTGAGACATATAAAGTTTCAAGTGACAGAAAACTGAAAATTATACTGTAGGGAACAGTTACATATTGGTAGAGAGATGGACAAAATGATCTAAGAAATGCTTTTCTTTCCCAATTTCTATGATCCTATGAAAATATTTCTTTAATATTAGAGTGTCTTTCTGTGCAAAAACATAATAGCAAAACAAACTGTCCCCTTTCTCCTGTGAAAAGTATAGGAGATGGAAGGGGAGTGGAGAACTGGATAATATAAAAGAAGAAATGGCTAGACTAGTTATAGATATAAAAATAGCAGTCAGATTTGAATCTGCATATATTATAGTGACAGGCACCACACATAAAAGAGGCATATTGGAATGTTACATCAGGAAGCAATCCTACTCTTACCACTGAAGAATAATAATCTCAAAGCTGCTCTGATATTTCTTAGCCAAGCTCCCTCCTGCTATGAGCACAAGCAGAGAGAAAATGTAACAAAATTATGAACAAAATCCATGATACATAAACGGGAGAAAACAGGCTTAGTAGGATAAGAAGAGTGTCTCTTGCAGTTTTTCAATTCCAATTCTTCCCTAAATATAGTGCAGAAAATGACTGGTTGCATGTGTTTCCAGAGGGGAGAAATCTGTGAGAAATTAAAAGAGGAGAGTTCAGACATAGGAGTTTTTATGCTAGTATATCTGAAACAACCCTCACCTAGATATGTGTAGGAGCCATTAGCATGCCATTATCCTGTCTGTCAAATCTTTTTGAACATCTTTTCATAAAGCCCAAAAGGAATATACTGGCTGTGTTTCGACATCGCCTTCTTCCTCTTTTTCTACAGAACACAAAAGTCACCAAGTAGACCAGCACAAGCTGACCAACTGACTCACCATCAACAGATCTGTGACTGTTTGAGGTGATGTTTTGGGTAGTTGGAATCTGAAGGCTTGAGTCCCAGATGGAATTAGTAGGTAAGAAAACCACTCCAAAATTTACATGATTCCCTTCACACAGTGCTCTGATGGAAAGCTCGAACTGTAGTATATTTCCAGTATTTATCCAGTATCAAGTATCTATCCAGTGTCACATATAGCATAATATTCTTGGAATTACCTGTGTGCTGCTTATCTTTCACATTCCATTAGAATGGAATAATAAATAAAAAAATACTTGTGCTAGCAAAGCATCATTCAATTAATATTTCAAAATACCTTAACCTAGATGAATGGTTAATCTGATTTTTGCATTACAGATAAAGAGACCAAGGAACAGAAGGGCAGTTTAAAAAAAAAAACGCATACATATAAAAATACTGATGTATGTAGGGTTTCAAAATAATTTAGGTGTCTCGTTCCACTGAGTATGCAATTAAAATTCTGCAATTAAAAATCTGACTCATGCAATTAAAAATCTGACTCAAAAAATGGAGTAAATTAGTGTATCGCATCTCACATTTTAAGTCAGTGACAAAAAAGAGAAAAGCACACATCAAACTCATTGTCTAGTCTTGCAGTGAGACGCTGGCTTCTCTGAAATCCAGTATAAAATACCCATTGACTTCTGTTTTACCCATAAAATTAAAGGCGTTTTAACATTTTATTCAGCTGAGCAGAGTCAGGTCATCCAGGTTTTAAATATCAAGCAAGCATCTTTCAAAGAAACTAGATGCCAGTGTTTACTAGACAACTTGCATAAAGGAGCAGAAGAGCTCTGTGGTTCTAAATAAGGTGTGACTGATTTAGAAAAGCTTGAGGAATAGCTGGTCTCACCTGATCAATTTTATAAAGAGATTTCAGAAGATCATTGAAAACCAGGAAATAAGTCGATGGGACAGAGTAGAAGAGAGAGGTCAAGAATAGCAGTTGTGAATGCTGRATAAGTGTCAGAAGAGAGGAAAGATGAAGACTCAGATTGGAACCGCTGCCTTTAAAATGGCATTTAATAACAAGTTTATGGTTTGGCTGTTTAAACTTACATTTGGCTTCAACTTGAAACACAAGCTGTTAGCCTGATATTGCAAATTTTTTATGTTCAAAATGCCTGATCCTGGGTTAATTTTAAAACCCAGAATAATAATTTCTGTATTTCAAAAAAAATCAGCTGGAGAGCAAAAGAAAGATATCACATTAAAATGAAAAGCAGATTGTAGTTATTTCTGTGAACACATGTTCTTTATTTGCTGCTGTCRTTGACAGCATTTGGGTTTTAGTGAAGTAATTCACCTTCTGAAAAACATCTACTGCATCTGGGTGTTGGTTGCAATATCAAAAACTCTCCACCTGATGACTGCTGMCATTGACCCACTCTAGCCACTGACACAATGTGAGATTGTCTTCTCTTCTGGGAGATTTCCACACACTTGTATTACCGCAAAATAATTATTATTATTTTATATGATTATAAGGGTCTTGTTCTAATGCCAAGCACAGAGATTTTTTAAAAGTCTCTTAGTTCATGCACTGAGTATTTGCATGAAAAGAAATAAAGGGAAGGATATTTAAGAATACGTGAAATGAAAGTTAAAGGTAATAAAGCTTTCTCTGATTATCTGGTCCTTGCRGGAGGCAGAGTGGAATGAGTGTAAGTTCCCAAATCCATTCATCCTATAAAGTAAGAATGGTGAAGATGGAGTAGGTTGTATTGCTATTATAGGAAATGATCTTTTACAGTTCAAGTCAGGGACACTGGAGCAGCCTTTTAAAGTGAATGTGCACAGTTCACCTGGAAGTGGTATGCAGTATAAGGCAGTCCTATTATCATACTGTGTATTATGTACAGCCATTATGGGGGACTCATTTTGTTCCATAGGTGGCCCTTATGCTTTCCAATTGGGCTGTGGTGCTGTAATAGACACAAGGGATATGTCTTAAAATTATGGTTGCTCCAAAAAGCCTATTTTCTCAGTTTTGTCGGTACACCTGTGTACTGTTGATGGGACATTGTTAGGCTAACTTTGCTCCCCATTGTACTGTAGAGTAAAGTTAACTTTAGGGAGAACATATTAAGGCCAAAATTCAGAGTCTGAAAAAGTCACAAGCTACATGTTGACATGATAAATACCATCAGGCAGGGAATCCTGATGATATATATAATAAAAACCTAATGCCCATACTGAGTCATGTCTAAGACTGAAAGGTCTGGTGTTTAATCTCAGTGGCCATGAGCAGGTACTTAGGARGATGAAGAAAGGAGCAAGCATACATGATAATTCTCCTTAGCAGTTTTCTAAACTTCAACTATTTAATATCTGGGGATTCCTTGACTTTCATATGACTTTTTTCATTAAGGAATCACCAAATGATTTCTTTCCGTGAATACAGCCCATCTTCCCTTTGGCCCATACAAACTTTAGCGTAGTACTACATTCAGTGCAGCCTAAAGAGAAAGAAAAGAATAAGTGAAATGTAGCATGTTTCAACCACGTGTTCTTCCTTTCCATCAGATGTATTTCTGTCCTCTTCCTGGCTTACCTGTGGGTCATGAAATAAATAGGTTGCAGAATACTTCTGGAAGTTTTTTAGTCCAACCTCCTGCTCAGTGCTAGATAAGTCCTAATGCACGGTGATAGAATTACAGCCCATAAGCTAGCTCCCAGCTGGCACAGAAGACCCCTAGCACTGACTAAATATTTCTTATGTGCTCTTTTCTCTCACTCTCTGTACTGCAGTAGTCAGTTAGACACTTTATCTCACCTTAAATAATGAAAAGAAATGAAGTTGATAAAAAGTGCAAGTTCTAGTAGAATTTTACATTAGCTAGGCTGATAGCAAATGAGATACCTATAGTAGGTATCTGGTCTTGATTTTGCTTGTATCTTTTGACTACTTATTTTGTATTAGTAAAATGTCCACCCTGAAAGAGCTGTGATAATTGTGAGCTGAAACTGCTGTTTGCTTACGTGATTAATTCCTTTGTATATGTTCCTGCATTTTCTGCAGTTCTACTTGCTCAAACTTTGTACAAGTAACTTGGGTGCCTGCTTTGGAAAACTTGGTCAACAGTGCAATTGTAGTTTTTCAGGCAACATGTTCTTGAACAATAAAAGTTTCATTGAATGTGGATGCCCTGGATCAGAGTTTCATTCTGGTGTATGTCAATATACTGTCATATACCATATAGGATTATATACACCATATATATATCATCAGCAGAACTGAAAAGAAGTTGGAACCTGTAATAGCACAGATCCAGGTCGGGCATTGTTTTCTTCGTATGGTGCCTGGGAATTATTCTTAAAGACATTTTCAGGAGAGATATAGTTATCTCTATAGTGATTTAAAAAAAAAAAAAAAAAAACAGAACCGGATATAAAAATTACCTTCTAGATTTATACAGTTAAACAGAAAACATGAATGGTCTCGTGACAAAGAAACATGCAGAATTACACACAGACAAAGGTTAACAGAGCTCATCAATCAGATAGTTGAACTCATTTTGAGGCAAACACAAACTTTAATGAATAATGGGGGAAGACAATGAAAATGCAGCTTCGTAGCCAAGATAATTGTGCAGACAGATTTATCCTCACTTTCTTAATAGTGCTAATGTAATTACTATGAAATGACAATAGTATAAGAGTCTTCTGTTGATTTCTGTATTTAATTGTATTAGTCAAGGTCCCAGCTTAAAAAATGTATAAATCTGTATGTTAATGGGCTAAGTCCTTCATTCAAGCTCCAAACAAAAGCTGCAGTTACTTCTCAGGAAATTATAATAATGATAAAGTCATTTTACTCAGGAAAACAAAACAAAACAAAACAAAACAAAACACCAAAACCGTCCTGTAGAGCATAAGAACCCAGAGGAATTCTATGAATAATTTAAAGATCAATTAGCAGTCCTCTGTTAGGAACTTTTACTAATTCTTTACAGACAGCATGTTTCTTCTTCTGTGCAGACAGCAATAATTTCTATATTATTTATGAAAAACAACAAATGATTTTAGTTTTTAGGACATGGAGTGATATCATTAATCAGCTGTGGCTGTACAACAGAGTTAACATCTTGGCTGTTCAGCCCATTTTATACAGATTAAGTTACCCAGAATAATAAGATTTATGAAAAAAATCTGCAAGTGAAAGTATCTATGCATATACATGAAATACATGAATGATATCTTACTAATTGATACATTTCCACCTAAGAGATAGAAGAGTGAAAGGCAGTATTATTCTCCCAAGTAATCAAGTAAATTTATCTCCAAAAATGCTATTAAACATGGGTATATGTAATATGACAGACTGGAACTGCTCTATCGTTAAATTGCTGCATTGCTCTTTTGACAGATGCATTAACACAATTTCTGTTTAATCTGTTCAGATTGTATAAGCCTCAGGTAGGGGAAGGAGGAATTTTTCTTGCTCAAACTGGCATGAACTGGCTTGCTGTACTGCAAGAGTTTGGAACCATTATAGGTACTCAGAATAATCCAATGGCACCACCAGGTTGCTCATTCTCATTTTCTTGAAGCAGGAGATTCCCATGGTTAAGAAGTCCATGGACATGTGTAATTTAGTATCAGGATGTCCAGTTAGCCACAAAGGGGTGGCCCATGGAAGTCCTACCACTAACTCAGTCAAGAAACAACCAAATCCAAAGCCGTTTGCAAGCCAGACTACACGGGTTAAACTGAAAGACTTTATTAGTACATAGATGCTATGTCTATACCTGTTTTTAAGAGCAGCCTCTGGATTTAGTCCCCAAAGATGTTTAACTGAGAGCCTGTGGACTGCCTGCAGACTGCCTGCAAACACTTGTCACAATGCTTGGTGAAAGATCCTGTATGCTCTCTGGCCATGCCAAGTTTGCTGGCTTGCTGGGTGCATGTAGCCGAGTGGTCCTGAGGATAGCCTCAGGTCTTTCCTCAGCAGACAACACACACTTATATAGGGAGCCTGGACAATTATATTTTAAACATTTGTCTAAGCTTTGAGGCTTACAACTCATTGTGCCAACCCATACAGATACAACTTATTTTGTGGGCAGAATTCGCATTTCTCTTTCCAACTATAGGGCTGACATGTTATAAGATGCATAATGACAGGAAGCTGATAATAGAACTGCATACACTAAACCATTTAAAAGGTAAAGGAGCTGTTATTCAGTAATAAGTTTAAGACTTAAGACGTACATCAATTTTACAGCCTTGAAATACTTACACTGAGGCAAAACTAAGACAAGTTTCAGGGATTGACATAATATTTTCTTTACGTATTTAACAGTTTCATCTCTAGAATTGCCTAGCAGAAATATAGGAAAGGCAGCATGGCAACTGTGTAGTACTGGAGAATGGTAGTTTCAAGTAAATCCTCTGTTAAGGTTCCAAAAACTATGATTAAAGGTTTCGTATGTCATATTTCCCTTTTGGACTAGGTGTTGGTGAATATCAGCATGGTGAGACCTTTCCTTTTCTTCTCAGTCTAAGACATCCAGGTGCATCTGTGAGCTGACTCTGTTCTGGATTCTGCTCTGAYAGATGGGAACCTAAATACATAACTCTTCAGTGTCCACCTTTACATCCCCCAAATCTTATTCTGAAGCTGTGCCCTAACTCCTTTTTCAGTCACGGTTCTTCTAAAAGTAGCACAGTTAAGTAAGAAATACATTTAGATTAAATCCTTGTTTAGATATAAAAATCCATTTTATTTTCTAATGCGAAGATGAAAAGTTACCTCCTTTTGTGTCACCTTTGAGAGATTGCTCATGTAATTTATCCATATTTAAAGTATTTCTTAGCATTTTGGAAAAGAGCTTTTAGCCCATGGCCAAATGAAAAGTATTTAATTTGAAAGTCATGCTATTCGTTAGCTCTCATCCTCATTAACATTTGTCACATTCTCTTACTGCAGGAGGTCAGTAGTTTGTCATTTCTCTTCCTGGAAAGTCATAAGCACAAAAATGTGACATCCCAAATGTCACATTATTTTGTTTCTCAAGCGTGGGACAAAAGCGAAATTAAGTAGTTTCTTACATGAATAAAAACGTATAGAACTAGTCTGCAGATATGAAGAGCACTTGCTAATTTATCTAGTAGGTAGGAAGTCTGTGAGCACTGATCAATATAGAATATACAGTATTTAATTACATTCATGGTATTAAAGTCTAATTAAAATACTAAAAAGTACAGTTGTTCCAAACAATTTTAAGCAATGTGTTCAAGGGGAAATTTCAGGTGTTGGCAAAGGTATTTGGAATTTGTGTTAGTCTCATTCCTGTGGGGTTTTCTTCTTTGAAATATGTAAGAAGAAATATGAATTGCAAGTGAATCTTCAGTTATAAAAATAGTTCGTCCCCATAGCTCACCCCAAAGTGAACTTTACATTGTATTACAAGGAATGGTCAACATTCCTTTGCTTGAGAAGATTAATAATTTATTCAAAGCATAAAAGGAAATCTAGCTAAAAGTCTTGTGTTTTGCCTATTTCCTAGTTAGAAATGCTCAAATTTTACCAAGAATAATAATTTAACTTATTTTTTTAATGTTCACACACAATGTATATTTTCTTTCTCTGCTATATGTTTAGTAGTCTTATCTAATTCTGTAATAACGGCTCTACTTCTAAGAGTGCATGTATCTGAGTCATAATTGTGTCCATATGTAAGTGTGCATGCACATTCCAGGAGAAAAAAAAATGGTAAAACTGTATCTTACCTTTCTGTAGCAAGACTTAGTTCCTTGTATTTTGGATGCTGAATATGAATGGTTAAATATTCAGAGGGTATTCAGAGGTTCATGTTTGCTCAGTAAGGATATTTTGTTCTATACCTCAGCTATTGTCTATGAACTCTGCTTTTTGATTCAGGGATGTAAGATACTGCTGAACATTTTTTCTTCTTTCTTTAGGAACAAAAAGAAGAATGAGATGGTAGCAGTAGCCATACTGAAATGGTCCAAACCTATTCATCGTATACAGACAAGTATAAGTCTGTAAGTACATGTTACAAATTATAGAAATCAAAGTGGATACAAGCTATTTGTCTCCAACCAGTAATCCAATAATGCAATTATGTCAGGTAAGCAAGGACAGGTAGTCTGGCCAGAATACAGAGAAATTGTCCAAGCAGCCAGGGATCAGGTTAGGAAAGCCAAAGCCCTGATAGAACTAAATCTGGCCAGGGACGTCAAGGGCAACAATAAAAGCTTCTATAGGTATGTCAGGGATAAAAGGAAGACTAGGGAGAATGTGGGCCCTCTCTGGAACGAAACGGGAGACCTGGTTACCCGGGATACGGAGAAGGCTGAGTTACTCAATGACTTTTTTGCCTTGGTCTTCACCGGCAAGTGCTCAAGCCTCACCGCCCAAGCTGCAGAAGGCAAAGGAGAGGACTAGGAGAATGAAGAGCTGCCCACTGCAGGAGAAGATCAGGTTCAAGACCATCTGAGGAACCTGAAGGTGCACAAGTCCATGGGACCTGATGAGATCCATCTGCGGGTCCTGAGGGAACTGGTGGATGAAGTTGCTAAGCCACTATCCATCATATTTGAGAAGTCATGGCAGTCTGGTGAAGTTCTCACTGACTGGAAAAGGGGAAACATAACCCCCATTTTTAAAAAGRGAAAAAAGGAAGACCTGGGGAACTATGGGCAAGTCAGTCTCACCTCTGTGCCTGGGAAGACCATGGAACAGATCCTCCTGGAAGCTATGCTAAGGCACATGGAGGTCAGGGAAGTGATTTGAGACAGCCATCATGGCTTCACCAATCATGGCTGCCTGACCAACCTAGTGGCCTTCTATGATGGAGTGACTACATCAGTAGACATGTGAAGAGCTACAAATGTCATCTATCTGGACCTCTGGTCTATCTGGTCACGTCCAGAGGGTAGTGGTCAATGGCTCAATGTCCAGATGGAGATCAGTGACGAGTGGTATCCCGCAGGGGTCCATATTGGGACAAGTACTGTTTAATATCTTCATCAGTGACATAGACAGTGGGATTGAGTGCACCCTCAGCAAGTTTGCAGATGACACCAATCTGAGCGCTGTGGTTGACATGTCTGAGGGACGGGATGCCATCCAGAGGGACCTGGACAAGCTTGAGAAGTGGGCCTATGTGAACCTCATGAGGTTCAACAAGGCCAAGTGCAAGCTCCTGCACCTGGGTCGGGGCAACCCCCGGTATTAATACAGGCTGAAGGATGAAGGGATTGAGAGCAGCCTGATCTAGCAACCTGATCTAGTTGAAGATGTCCCTGCCCATGGCAGAGGGGTTGGACTAGATGGCCATTAAAGGTCCCTTCCAACCCAAACTATTCTATGATGATATGATTATCTGTACTAGCAAGGCCAACAAGTCAATACAAGGTGACCTATTTTTATGTACATAGGACTCTACCTGTCACTGAACAGCTGAGGTTTTAATTTGTTTCTCACATCTATAAGAAAAATATATAGTTTAAGAATTTCAT
Source organism: Oceanodroma leucorhoa (assembly GCA_030449065.1). Classification (NCBI taxonomy): domain Eukaryota; kingdom Metazoa; phylum Chordata; class Aves; order Procellariiformes; genus Oceanodroma; species Oceanodroma leucorhoa. Next base: position 16,780,183 of record JASVER010000004.1, on the reverse strand, counting down.
GAATAATGAAGAAAGAAAAAGCTATTCAAATTTAGTAATGCGCAACATGATAGACTAGGAAAAAAAACTTACTGAAATACCTATTTTCTTACAGACATTGGCAAAGGTGCTTTCCCTACTGAGAAACTGTAATTCTGTAGGGAAAGAAGTGTTCACTGGCTGCAGCCAAGAAGCTCAAGACCTATAAAAATATTTACCAACCAGGAAGCAACTATGACAGAATATATTTTTTCTGTAATTTATCTAGGAATCCCATGGTATTTACAAATATATTTCACTTCTCCTCTTTATAAAGGATTCCCACTTATACATGCGATGAGGAAATGTCATTCTCTTTATAACTAGAAACTAGCTGTGACTGAAAAAAAAGAAATTCGGGGTTCCAGTTATGTATTAAAATCCACTTTGAATAAAAATAGGCCAAATAAATAAATAAAGCCAAAATGGTGATTATCAAACAGCACTTGCAGTGGGTTGGTCATGTAATATGCAAAAGGAAAAGCACAGTCTGTAAGTTCTTATTCAAATACAATATTTGGGAAGATACCCTTTACTTTCTGTATTTTTAATGCTAAAAAAAGAAGCTGGTTTATGCTATCTTTGTTCTAATAATTTTAGTTTGAACCTTAAAATTGTAATATTTTTTAGGCAAGGAAAATGTCTTTGTAGGAGAATGTTCTTGCTCATTATGACGTAAGATATTTTAAAAATAAGGTATATGTCTCTAAGTATTATTACTGGTAGGGCCTATTGCACATTCATTACCTAGTGTTTTAACTTCATCTGAACTTGTTAAAGCCTGAATCTATCTGAGTGAATTATCAGTAGAAAGTCTTAAAACTTTTTTGTTGTGAAGCTACTGGAGTAGTTCAGAAGCTACCAGTACTAATGTAAAAGAGTTTTTGTGTAATACTGAATTCTCTTACTCTGAGCAAAGATCTGACTTGCATTATGAGGATGGACAATAGAAGCAAGAGCAATGTCTGTTTAAAATAAATGTTAACACTGAAGATTCAAATCAATGACATGAACAATTGCAAGTCTTATTGATAATAGTTTTACTTTTGGGAAAGAAACATATTATACGTCAAAATGTATATGAGCAGTCATATCTTTTACAGATCATCTTTGAATAAATTTATTTGTCAGTTTTATTGTTCACAATTGCATTATATTTCATGTATTTTTGCTTTCTGAAGCAGTTTATTACATCCTGGGTCAGCATTTCTGGGCAGTAAGAATGCTGTATGAATAAATCCAGTGCAATGACATCCAAAGGATGTTGTAGTCCTACAATAGAAAACTCTTTTTAGACACCAGCTTAACTATCTCAGAAGAGCTAGTTCTATTTTATTCTTTATTATTAAATTTATTTAGATCACTAATATTGTGTCATGAAAGTAAAAAATAAAGCATGTGATGTTAATAATTTACTTGTTTCCTGTAACTATGTTTTGACTTTTGTCCCAGTTTTTAGCTGTGGTGGGAGAAGTTTTGGAAGATTTTGTCAAAATAGTTCTTGAGAAATTTCATGGCAATTTTGCAAGATACACCTAATCAGTTAGAACTTGGAAGATTTTAAGACTGTAACTTTTACAATTGTGGCTACCACTGTGACAAAACAGCAAAATGACAGAGACAATTATTACAAAAAAGCAAAACAAAACAAGACAAAACAAAAAAAATCAAACAAACCAAAACAAAACCACAACAAACAACCAAGAGGATAGAACATTATTTAACATTTCTGGGTTTCTGTCCCTTTAAGACACTGTTTCAGATTTTAACTGATGACAGTAAAGAGGTAGTGAGATGTGGTCTGAAATGAACAATTTTCCCTGCTATACCCTACATTTGGCTGCAGCTTCTTGTCCCTTCACATTCCACCGTGGGACAGAATTGAATAGCTCCTTACCCTTCAGTGCTGATCCTGCACAAGCTGAAAGCAGCATGACTTTTTGCATAGACTGTGACAGAAACACCATTAAGTCCTTAGACTGTGATAGGCAGGCGTGCCTTGAATTTAATTAGTTCTGGAAAACTTAACAGCCACCTCATGGCTGATTAAGAAACAGCATCATCCATTTCTTCGCTGAAAGATACCAATGCTGACAAAAATCCTTGAGGCGGATTTAAATCAGGCATATCAGGCTTCCATTAAGTGTATGTACTATTTCCTGAAAATAAAATAAGACCACTGAACTAGTAAACATGAAATATTGAGGGACTTCCTCTGACAGGAGAGCTCAAGGACAATCAGTCAGAAAGTGCAGCAATCTCTTTTGTCTGAAACACCCTCTCACTGAACAGAATAACGGAATTATCAAAACTTTCTCCCTGGCTAAGAATCACACCATGCTGTAAAGAAAAGCCTCGGGAACAGAAGCATGGGCAATAAATTATGAAAACATGGTTTTGATCAGAATGAAAGAGCAAAATAGCCTCCAAGTTACACAGTGTCAATGACAGGATCATGAACTAGATGGACCTTCAGTCTGGCCCAGAATGGTGGCTTCTGCATTCTCGTAAAAGAAAAAAGCCTGGCATTTTGTAGAAAGAAAATGCAGGAAGATATTTATGGACCTGTTGTTAGCCAGAGGAGTGCCCTGGAAGTCTGCTTCCACAAGCATGTGCCTTTTTGCTCATAGCCTTCCACAGAAGACAGAGCTGCTGTTTTTTGCAACAAGGAATTCCTTATCAATTTTGTATGCTTCCCATAGAGATGGCATGCCACTTTTCTTTCCAGAGAGCAGGAAAGTCTGTCCTCTCAGTGCTGCTATCCTCTCAGTACTAGGAGATCTGAGCATTGGTAGGCACACACTTCTTTAGTGCTGTCCCCCTATCCAGGAATGAAATATTTCACCCCAAACAGTCACATTGACATTGTTACCCTGTAAATAATCATAGAATCATAGAATCATAGAATCATTAAGGTTGGAAAAGACCTTTAAGATCATCAAGTCCAACCATCAACCCAGCACCCATGCCCACTAAACCATGTCCTGAAGAGCCACATCCACACGTTTTTTGAACGCCTCCAGTGTTGGTGACCACCACTTCCCTGGGCAGCCTGCTCCAGTGCTTGACTACCCTTTCAGTGAAGAAATTTTTCCTAATATCCAATCTAAACCTCCCCTGGCGCAACTTGAGGCCTTTTCCTCTCGTCCTATCGCTTGCTACTTGGGAGAAGAGACCGACACTCGCCTCACTACAGCCTCCTTTCAGGTAGGTGTAGAGAGCGATAAGGTCTCCCCTCAGCCTCCTTTTCTCCAGGCTAAACAACCCCAGCTCCCTCAGCTGCTCCTCATAAGACCTGTTCTCCAGACCCTTCATCAGCCTCGTCGCCCTTCTCTGGACACACTCCAGCACCTCAATGTCCTTCCTGTAGTGAGGGGCCCAAAACTGAACATGGTATTCGAGGTGCGGCCTCACCAGTGCCGAGTACAGGGGCACGATCACTTCCCTACTCCTGCTGGCCACACTATTCCTGATACAGGCCAGGATGCCGTTGGCCTTCTTGGCCACCTGGGCACACTGCCGGCTCATGTTCAGCCGGCCGTCGACCAGCACCCCCAGGTCCTTTTCTGCCGGGCAGCTTTCCAGCCACTCTTCCCCAAGCCTGTAGCGTTGCCTGGGGTTGTTGTGACCGAAGTGCAGGCCCCGGCACTTGGCCTTGTTGAACCTCACGCAGTTGGCCTCGGCCCATCGATCCAGCCTGTCCAGATCCCTCTGCAGAGCCTTCCTACCCTCAGGCAGATCAACACTSCYGCCCAACTTGGTGTTGTCTGCGCTCTCTGTGATTGCCTATTTTGCCTGAATTTTCCTGGGTTGTATTCATGTATTTATGAAGTGGTGGTTGTCTTTTATGAGACATAAAAAATGAGAAATAAACAAGATTTCCATGTACTTCCTTCAACCTCAGTGTAAGGAGTGGCAGGCTGCTTTCCAGGGATGTTAAGACAGTGAGCAATTTAAATGCCAAGTAGCAAAAAATGTCAAGAACATTTCATATAGGCTGGCTGGCTTTGAATTGTAAGTTTTGTTTAATTTGTTTCATTACATAACCACTTTAGGAACATCTCTTAGTTCGAACATCTCTTGCATATTATCACTCACTCTCTAAATTTTCTTAATTGATAGAAACCTTAGCCAAGGTGAGATATTTGTGCTGTCTAAAACAATAAGAAGGTCAGAAAAAATATCAGTGTTTAAAAGTTTTTTTTAACTGTATAATTCCTGAAATGGAACCGCTTCCTTTTCTTATTAAACTTTTCTAATTTTAACAAACATTTTTCTTCACAGAAAGTGAGTTTTCCCACTCAGAATGTCTGATTTTCAGAGCACAGACCTTAGGTTAATGGAAAATCTCACTAACAACAGCGTATTTCTTTCAAGTCAATAAATTGTCCATTAAATGTTCTATTTTTGATGGAAAAGTAATTGTTTGATTTTCCCTGTGCAGTTTAGGAGGGCATACACTTCCACATTTTCACCTTCACAATGGAGCAAAATGTCTTCTACTAATATGTGAGGGATGCAGCCCTCTGTTGTTAATTCACTTTATTTTCAGGCAACATCTGAGACTCATTTTATCGTAAAATTGTCCTTAGTGTATATGAGGTCTAAACACCCCTTCCTGAAAGATAAAAATGTAATTAAAGTCTGATATGATCCAGTGTCGGAGATGGAGCATTAAACTAAACCGCTATTAGATTTAAGTCTGGTGTTGTCAAGTGTAGTGTAAGTCTCATGATTTAACACCCTTAAAACTGTCTTTCTTTTCATTTTATTTCATACAAAAAGCTAAACATTATTTTTTTCTTATTTATCCTCAATGTTCATATCTTTATTGCTCTCTGGATTCACATTTTCAACATTTGGCTATGACTGGGAAGTTTTTCTTTAAATGACAGCTGAGTTTCTTTTACCATAGCATGACTCCAGAAGCTATGACTTTAGAAATATTATAAATCCCATTATCTCAAATTGTGTGAGCTGATAGTAACTGCTGTAACAATTGCCATTTACTAGTCCAGATCTAGCAAAACCCACTCATTATAAAAGTTATTATGCCTCAATTCCAGTAAAATATTTTATCATTATGATGTCCCTCTTATAATTCTTCCATGAATTTCTGGAACATTTATTTATAATTTTAGCCAAGATAATGGTCACCTGTGTGATAGCAGTCCTTGATGACTTCCCGTGTGGATGAGGAAAAAAAAAAAAAAAAATAATTCAAGTAAAAGGTAGAAAACTTCTGATAAAACAAATTTCATCTGGAAATGCTAAAAATCTGGAGTTAATGGAGAAAAAAATGAGGTGTTTTGATATTTTTTCTCACTTTAGGGAAAAATACTTGAGAGTATAAAACATTTCTTATCTGTTTCAAATATTGTGAACGCATCACAGTAATACAGACACTAGCAGATATGATATTAAGATACTTAAATGTAGTTTAAATACAAATCTTTACATGAGAGCTTGGTGTTCAATACCTCACTGCAGCTGGTGGAGTTCTAGGACTCAGTTCAGTTGCCCATTGAGTGTGATTTGAGATCCCTACGGGAGTTCTGCCTGGCCTGCAGCTTTTGCTGTAGGGCATAGCTCCTGTGTCAACCCTTGACAGCCCTGTGAGGACAGTTCAGATACCATAAGACATTTAAAATTACACCAGATGCTTATATTTTGGCACTTGAGCACCATT